>WHPX01001230.1:0-470892 GCA_011057435.1 Actinia equina
TAGCCTATTGTTGTCTATTGTTTTTTAATTAGCACTCTATTTACTACTTAACACTTTGTGGGTTTACTCAATTGAGGTACAAAAGCGGAAACTCATAAAATATAATAAGTAATTGGAAACAAATTAACGGGACTGGAAAACAATTAAAGCCCATCTGAAATAAAAGTATTCCATGCTTGTAAAATAAAGTTAGTAACTATACGTACCTTTCAAGGATATGATTCGCTGGTGAAACCTGCTCCCACACTTAGACAATGGAATGTAGACATCATGTCGCCTTTCCCTAACGTTCTCTATTTTTTGTTTTTCGCACTCTTTTTACAGGTTTTGAGGGTCCAAGTACCGAGTACGGCCAACAAGGTTCCTGACAGTTCCAAAATGTAACATAAACAATGACATCAATGTTCACAAAAGTTTCACCGAAAATTCTACTACTATTAATTGATACAGTAATAAATATAAAAATAATATACTTAACACAAGGCCAAAAATTGTCCTTATACCAACTGTGTCTGCGCACTTTCATTGATATCATCTACTGAAAGGAATTCATAGTGTGCGGCTCCTCTTTTTGGCGCAAACATACTTTCCTCCTAACGCCGACGGTATATTTTTTATATCTTATAACCGGAAAATTTTCACCATTGTTTGGACCCACGTTGACGCTTTGTTGTGTGACGCGTTTCTCACAACTCGGATGTTGACGGAGGCACGACTGTTATTCGAAACATTTTGTGAAATTTGTTTCCTCCTCATTGTAACAAAACAGTAGGCGTTCGCCTTGGGTACTTGAAGCTGGGCAGGTCGTCACCTCTCATCATCCGGAGTCAGAGTCGGAATCTAGATGTGCTTGGATATCATCAGTGAGTTGGTGCCAGATGCGTAAGGTTGTTTGAGCAAAGTCCACTCATCTAAAAACGATACATCAATCATCCCATTTTCAAGATAGAGCATGGAAATGACTAATGTGATTTGCGAAAGGCACGATAATTCTGTAGGTTCTTGACAGGAGTCGATTCCCACAAAACGATTGAAAGTTAGGATCCGAAAACTATGGCAAGACCGATGTATGATTTTATAAAGGATATTTAGCTAGAGCTATGAAAAAATCAGAAACAAAGACTGCAAGTTAAAAAAACATTCATCAATATGGATTGACAGCTTGGTGTTTTGGTTGCTATTGCATTGAGTACGAAAGAAAAATTGGTCAAATGAAAGTAAGGTCGATCAGTAAGCATCTGCACGTGACAAGATTTTAATCTTCAAGTGAACGCATTACAATGTAATATCAGGAATTGCTTGAACAAGCGTGGACACGCTCGTATTTTTAAATAACCTTTAAACAATACCAGCAATTTTCGCAGTAGACACGTGACGTTGTCACGATCACGTCAAATATCACGATCACTTCACGGAGCATCGCAGGTGGTTACTCTTGCACGAGCAGGCTTTTTGTCCCCTCCTGATAGCTTCCTATGAATATCAAGGTTTCTTACGCAAAGAAAGGGTAAGTAGGAAGACTTTACCTGTCTTTTGGTCAATAAAATATATTTCCATATGCGTGAGGCTATATGACCTTTTTATGTTTTATCAAAGGCTTACGACTTGAGAGAAAACAATAAAACAAGCCTGGTTGTTTCCCGAACTACACAGGACACACATTATGACTCCTAAACGATGAAAGGTAAAGCAGTTTTTAAAGGTATTTAAATAAAGGACAGTAACTCCCACCAATTTTTCTTGATTTTTTCCCTACTCGATTTGTACGTGGTTATTGTGTCATGAATGACATAAGTTTATTATACCTGTCACCGTAACAATAAATAGACAAGAAGAAAAAACAAACTTTATCCAATGTAAAGAGTCACACCAAAACAAAGGGTTAAACAACAGATTTGTAGGTATTAGGACTCGACAGACTTTTACAGCGTTTTATAGGAAAATAGTTCCATAAATCATTCATAAGTGGTAGTATACGTACGTTAAAAGACTGACAAAAAAAAAAAAAATGATTTCTAAACCGAATGAACAAACTTAACAAAAACATACGAATTTTAAAAGTTTGTCAGCAATCTCGTATGAGAGAAAGACATATCCGGAAATGCTACTTTCACGGTACCTCTACACTGTGCAAAGTTATGGTTAGTTTTGTCACTATAATGAAATTTTTTTATTCCACACAACTTTGGTAGATTTTTCAGATTCTGCCTTGTTAATTAGTTAATAACTTTTACCCCTTTCCTTCGTTTGTGATTATTGTATAAATTTCCTGTTGAAAAAAAAAGCACTTTGAATGCTTTAACATGAAATATTTGAATAAATATTTAGATGCTGAAAAACGGAAATCGTTTGGAAAATGCACGAGACCGACATTTGAAACATCTGTGGATCTAACCGTTGGACAAATAATAAGATGAGAAAAGCCAATACACACAACTTCTGCAGCAAAGGATGATGTGATAGTTTTATTGTTTATACTATAGCTAATAGTAAATGCCTAGCATGCGGAACAGAGCGTCCCGTTCGAACAATTTAACGTTTGTAGCATTTTTGGTTATGTACTCGCCTTGCACTGATGATAAACAATGAAAAAGTGGGTTGTATAGGTTTTGTATTATTATGTAGGTATTTTGGATATAGCCACACTTTGCGCAGCCGGTGATATTTTAGTCTTGCGAATAAAAAGTCTATAACAGTAATAAAACTTGCATTTATTTATTAACCCCAGCAATTCTTATAGATACACTTTTATAAGCTTCCAGTAGATGTCTGGAGATCGATGCAAAGGTCGCAAGAGTCTAATCTGTTACATTATACCGAATACAAGTACCTTCAGAAACCAATGAATATAAGAGTAATGTTTTCGTAAGACTTAGCTTATGCAGACGAATATTTTTCAAAAAGCAGCAAAAATGGCAAAAAGCTGCCAAAAACTTAGACGTTGTTGAGTTTGTCCCAATTTTGTTTGCGTCTAACGCGCAACAACCTTTTTGAAACAGTTAGACCGCTGATATTAAGATGAATAAAAATGCCCTGGTTTGAAGCAGGGGTGTATGTTTCAATTGTAACAAAGACGATTTTGTTGCATTTCGTCTGATAGGAGGGTGCTTGAATATTGCTTAGAAAATATCATGTGGTATAAGCCAAATCAAAAGGCCAAACATCAATGTTCGACATAATATTTTTGCTTGGGGCTATGTAACACTTGATTCCCACGTTTTCATCGTTCCCCCTCCTCTGTGCAAACAAGAATAACGCTTTCGGTAATAGAAGGATTTTAGGCCGTGTACAACAGCCTTTGGCTTCTAAGGAAAGAAAGGCTTGTTTGGCGCTACACTGCTGGATAACACAAAATGAAAGTGCGCTCCTGGTTGGTAGTAGAGTGACTGAGGGGCTTACATGTTATGAATTTATCTAGTTAGTCTACATTTATCCGATCAAATTTTATCTTAAGAACTTTTTTTTAAACATACACATAATATAGAGATAAGACGTTTGAAATTCTTGAGCTCTAATCGGATACCTTGAAATAATAATAAAAGGGATTAATTTCGTTTTTTCAGCTAAATTATTTGTTGTTGTCGTTTGTTTGTTTCTCATTCGCAAAATAATTAACTTACCAGTATTCTTGGCATCTAGCTGCTACAAACTTGATTTTGTAATAAGCCGTCTCAGTTTCAGCTTCATTTTCGACCGAATCCATAGTTAAATATCAAAAAAAGTAAGGAAATAAGCAGCTAAAAAGCATGAATCACAAGGGCTGCCATTTTTCGTTTCTATGTAGTTCAATTTGTATATGAGCCAATCACTGATCAAGAAAAGCGATTCTCGAAAGATGATTGGCTAATATACTATAGTCCGGGGCTCGAAATGAATCATGGTCTTTAAATACCAAGAAAAAAGGCCAATTATGTAATAAATTTATAGCAAAATAAGGGTTTTAAACAATTTTTAAACATATCAAGATTCATGGATAAAGCCAAAACAACCCAAAACATTGGCAAAAAGAGTTTGATAGAGTGACCACAGTAAATCCGTGAAACACTAATTACTAAAATAATACAAAATAATGCTAATCAAACAATGGAATTTGCATGAAATTGTGCTATTTAGTATTACTACAGTTTCGCGGATTTACTGTGGATTTACTTTTTAATTTTCATCATGAATTCCAACCCGCTAATTTTTAACAAGTCCGTAATTAAAATATATTCAAGGTTTTAACATTCTACTATTAATTAGCTCCTTTTTAAGTATTTCCCTGTGGCCAACCTACGCCGGTTTTACCAACAGCTGAGCCATCATTTGATTTTTTTTTTATTTTAATGTAATGAGGTTAATCAAATACCTTAATCTTTCTTTTTACAGCCAAGTCAAGCTAGTAAACTGGTGACCTCTACTCCAATGGTATTTGTGTATTAATGTACAGTTTTGACCAACAGCTGTGCCACACTATTTGTTTTGTAAGTAAAATGATATTATACCCTGACATTTCCTTTCACAGCCTAGCACTTCCAACATGGACACGTCTGCCCCAATAACAAAAAAAAATTTTTTTTGTACAAGCAAACAAATAAACAACTCTGGCTGGCTGAAAACCTATACATTGCCCAACGAAACGACAGTAAGAAAACGTTATTTTTCCATCCAATTCAATTTGTTTAACTCTTTTTGCCTTTTTTATTTTTTTCCCTTGCTTATTATTTACGTGTAATGGGACTAATAGCCCATGATAGCTTAATGTTGTGTCACGACTATGCATTTTTTGTCGTTAAATAAATTTTACAACATTTCTTTCATTTACCACAGTTTTCACCACGTGTAAGAGTAGGATTAAGAAATGAAACTCTGTGTGATGCTGCCCGCAGTGAATTTGTTCGGGATGTCTGCAATTCAATACGACTTTATACGATGTATCCGTCCAAAACAGAGAGGGACAGCGTGGCAAGTATTATCATTAAAAAGTACCCCTTCCTTGCTGATTCGTTGGGTAGTGGCTTTGTAAGTATATTTGGCCATTTCTATATGTTATATAGTCTTAGTATAATTTTAGACCTAAATATAGAGTTTCTCGCGTTGCGATTTGTCGAGGGACCAGTGATTCTGAGACGATAATATCATATAGCGGTGGTTTCGTTAGGTTTCCCAAAGTTTGCCAGAGTGGAAGTAGTAATACGAAAACGTTTCTTTATCCTGAATTTCGACTTGTCTCTGATATTCAAGTCTTAAATTATGCTAAAACAATTATCCATCTCGATCAGGCTCAGTGAATATGGGAAAATATTTACCTCTCACGGTGCGGTAAATATATTCCAGCACCAGGGAAACAAGCTTATCACTGAACACAAGGCAATATCCGAGTTTTTATCTTGCTTTTATAGTGCTAAACGGTTCCCAAGGTGTATATTTATATCACAATGCAGATATATTCGCGCGTTATAGATTGCTTTTAGATACATCCAATTCAAAGAACCATGCCTATCTTAAAATAAATGGAACAAGGATATGGGCAATTTAAATTTCCTTTATACTTTCATATCTGAAACAAATTTGTTAATTACAGGGCTCATGGGAACGGAGCATCCAGTGTAGATTCAAGAACATTCGAAAAACGAAGACGGGAAGTGCCTCTGAAAAAACCGCACCACCCCACAAAAAAAAAACATGTATTAGGGAGACGACCAGCTCTGATAATGAAACCACGACAGAAGAGATAATAAAAGATCACCTGAATAAGATAAAGGAAGAACTGAGAAAGAAATCAAGTCAAAATAAACTTCTGGTGAAAGATCTGATGAACCAAACTTTCAATTACCGAAGAAGTGATATTCAAAATAACCCGAGACCTGTCACTGAAATTCTTGAGGATTACCCTGGACTTAGGTGGCAAAGTGAGGTAAGATTCCTATAGCACGAGCGAAGGTTTATGTTAACATTCCCGATTAAAAGTTTTAGCTTTTCTATATGAATCGTATACAATTCCATCCATCCATCCATTAACTCATTTATTATCTTTGTTCACAGATAAGAAATGAATTCACGCGAATTCTCTTAAAGAAAGATTCATCAAAAGAAAATCCTTTCGCGACGTTAAAGGGTAACTTCAACGACGTTTGGGCAAATAAAGTGTTTTCATATGCAAAAACCCTTCCATCTTTAATATATGACGTTGCAGAAATCAACAGGCTCGGGGAAAAGTTCCCGTCTAAGGAAAAAGGTACGAGGTTGTCGTTCGAAGTTTGTCTTGTTTGTTCGTGTTTTCGATTTTCTAATTACTTTTCTTACAACATATAGAAATTGAACAGACATACATCGCCCTCTTGCCGAAGATCTTAAAAGACAAGTCCCCAAAAGACTTCATAAAGGTGATTGATGTAAGTATATTAATTTTCAAGAGGGCGCAGCTTTTACTATTATTATTACGCCGACATCGAGCGTTCTAGCAGTTGGATACAGTAGACCGCGCATACAGTGAAAACCGAACTTCTCATTAGCCAATCATAGCTGGTATGGTTACATAGGATACCGGGGAGAAAAAACAAAACTATATTTGAGTTTGGTTGGCTATATTATATTTGTTTTATTTGAGGTGGCTCGATAATACTTTGTTTAAGGTTTAGAAAATATCAAAAAATGCACTCACAGAAATTTCTCCAAATTTACTGAACCCTGCGGCAAAATACTCAAGATACTAAGCCAGATATAAGAGCTTAGGTTAAAAAATAGAGAAATTCGGCAATAAAGCAAACGCACTTATACTTCGAGGGGTTTTTTGTGTGATCATTTCAGTAAGAACATTCTCATTCGAAAATTGTCTTTTTCTTTTTAAACACTGAACATTTTCACGCAAATGAACCTTTTTTCGATTTAAAGTTGAAAAATAATGCGCCGAGAAAACTCCAAGCCACCTTACTGCAGAGACGCGTACGCGCTCGCGCAAAAACATAATAGTAAAATAGTTTCAATTTAAGCTATAAATAATAATAATAATTACAATTTATATGTTATCTTATATGTCGCATAATAATTTTCTGTTTATTGTTTTATTTTATGTACAGCCTGCAGAGGGAGATTTGGACCAGGAAATAGGATCAACTGGGGCTCCGAGAATAATTGGATCTGGACCGAACCTTCTTGAACTCGAGCCCATATACATATGTATGGAGGGCGAGATACTTTGTGGGCCGCTTCGAACAAGAAGCCTAACAGAGGCAGCCTGTTTGCTGGTAGCAGCATATTACACCTTTAACGTCAGCTACCCAAACAGCTGTAAGAACTGCTATTCTTTTCTCGAGGCAACTTGCCTAGAGAATGCGAGAATTTTAAAGAACAAAATAACAGTCCACAGAATGATAACAGCTATACAAAACTCTTTATAAAATAACTAAGATATAACGCGCCCTCTGATTAGTCTATATAACTCAACATAGATCGTGAGGAAATAACGTCAGCAACGCAAGCGATGGTTTTATTGTTTCTTTTAAGATATTTGTTAGTTATATCTTAGTTATTTTATAAAAGAGATAGAAAACGAGCGCGCGTGCTGTGTTGAGTTATACAAGCACGCGGGAAATTGCGTGAGCCCTCGAGAAGTGCCTTCTTTTGGACTCACGCAATTTCCCGCGTGCTTGTATAACTCAACACAGCACGCGCGCTCGTTTTCTATTTCTTCATAGTTATTTCTTATTACCGGCAGAACTTTAAGTTTTCAGTTTAATTCTTGAACCGAACAGGTTTGCAGAGCTGCTGTTTTTCTCTTAATAGTTCTTGAGGAAACTTGCCTCGATAATTCAGATTAAGCGTACCCAATATGAACTGCTTTTCCCACTATAAGTTCTTCAGGCATAATATTGAAGACAAAGTAACGGTTCAATCACATGAAACTGAGTTATTTATTGTAAAAATGTATAATGAAGAATTCCCAGTTGGTTTATATATGTTATAAATACATATGTGCGAAACATATGCTTTGACTGTAAATTAATCTAAATAAAGATTATGTATTAATCCCTAATATTGGGAGTTTTACTTACCTTATTCATAATGGAGTTATTTTAATTCCTCAAAGAGAGTCATTCTGTCATCGTCGTCTTTACTCCAAAGAGGGAGTCATATAAACCCCATAAAGGAGTTAATTCAACTCTCGCATAAAGAGTTGTTATTACTCTCCACAGGGAGTCATGTTTACTCTAAATATAGTGGAGTTATTTTAACTCCAAAAAAAGAGTCATTCTGTCATCGTTGTTTCAACTCCATTTTTGGAGTAAAATTGACTCCCAAAAATTTACTGTGTACGATCATCTGGATATCTCAAAATGAACCGCCCTATTATCTTATCTTTATTTAGGGTTGACATTGGATTTATATATTAACCAAGAGGAGTATGTCGGCGTTCTTAGTCAAGAGGCAGGCGTTAAAGTGTTGCTCACTGATCAAAGACAAATCCCCTTTCCTTTTACTCAAGGCTTTACTGTATCCCCTGGTTCGTCTGCATCTATAGGAGTAAGGAAGGTGAGGAGTCGTTTTTCGCTACGATCTCTATCATTATCACTATTACCTTACGTATCACAATTCATGGTTTCTAGCATAATTCAGACTTTTTTTGTCATTGCCGTTTTTGCCATTGCACAAAAAAACTTTAACTCGAGTTTTAAGATTTCTTATCATTAAGGTACCAAAAGCGTGAGAGTAATTATTTCAACATTTTTAGTCTTAAACAAATTGTTCTGTAACTGACACTGATTCTTTCGAACTGTTTACACTATAATGTTGACTCTTTTCTTCTTCCAGTTCGTTATCGAACGCATCGATCCATTTCATAATAACAGCTGTTATAATGGAGATTCACTGGAAGACTATTCCATCTACAAGAACATTAAGGGGGCTTCCTATTCTGTACAGGTCAGTACATAACTAATAGGTACCTAACTAATAGACCACTTATATACAAATTTAGGCATTGAATTTTTGTGTGTAAACATTAAGATTTTTTTTTCTTCTTTTTTTCTGTTAAACACAAACCCGCCCAGACTAGCTTAGCTATTTGCTGTGAGCGTAGTTTATTTAACTATGGTAATTTATCTTTAAATATTAATAAACTGTTAATGTAAACTGTAAAACTGTTGTTTTAACCTTCGAAAAGTTCAAAAATAATGTTAAAGGTTTATTTCATACACGTGATATAGATTAATATTATGTATGTTGTTTATATCAATCTTAAAAATGAATAATAGCGATAATAGATACATGAAAAAACATAGTTTTCAAAAGCTCCCAAAAGGAAGAAAATTTACGATTTGTTTTCGAAATTGTTTCATGGTTTCATGGTTATGTTTAATGGTTCGATAGGGTTGTATGAACTCTTGTCTGGGGAATAAACAGAGATTGGTGTGCAACTGTACCGAAGGCAAGTACCGTACAGAGAGTACTGGAAACGTGTGCTTGTCCAACACCAAGGGTAAGTAATCTACTTATTAATTTTTGTCTGTAGCATTGTAATTTATTTTGGAGGATCCCGCCTCAAATTGAGCGGTTTTGCTACGCTGCAAACCTAGTTTTTGGTATTCCGATTGTTGTTATGAAACATTAAAATTTGACTTAACGAAAATAGCTAAATACATATATTTGCAGTGCAAGTATGTGACCGCAAAAAGTGCCTTAAAATATAAACAAACAATGAAACAGCCGCCATTTTGGTTGATTTAACAAGAGAAGCCTAATAATGAGAAATGAATTGCATACAGCCAACATGGCGACCATGACGTAACATGCACTTCATCTAGAATACTGTGAATCCATGACATGAGATTTATAGCTCCTTAACTCTTGAAAAAACGCTTTCCAATCACACGCGCGAAATCGTACAATTCGCTGTTGCGACAAACTTGATTTTGGAAGACGCAATCAAGACGTTTTTACTGCGACATTCTATAGGAAAGTGTTCTTGAAACTTTGTATCCCCCCCCCCCTCACCTCCCTATAATCGAGACCGCGCTACCCCCTGGATTCGGTTGTACGAAGCCAAGATATTGCTATCCAAGGAATAAATCTTATCCAGTAGTGTATAAATTTATTGGAAAACAGCATCGACTTATCCACTGGATAAGGATTTATACGCCGGATAGCGCTATCCAGGCTTCGTACATCTGGGCCCTGATATACGGCATGATAAACTAAAGGGAAAAAATGCACCATGCGCTATCTTCTGCTAATTAAATGTGCAGGGGTAATATGCATTAGTATGTAAGTGGAGTATGTCATATTCTCCTTACATACTCTTCCCTGGAAGTTTTCACAGCCGACCCCGGCTTTTAGACACTTGGGAATTGGGCCAGGGGTCATGTGATATATTCAACGAAGAAGAACAAAGAAAAACAAGTTGATGTAAAAATACATGTGTTGCGATTAAATACTTTGCGGTTACAGTGGCATGTGTGATGGATGTTACAAAGGCCTATCAGAACGGAAGTCTTGGATGTTCTGATCAATGTCCGCAGGCATGCAGGTAATATAAAAGTAATTCATAAATGATTCAGATACTGTGTAAGATGATATTAATAGTTATGTCGCTTCAAGACATCGCGTTTGGGCCTAAACGGTTGAAAGGAAATTAAAAATAACACAAAGATGAGAATATGTGGACCGCGTGGAACTAATGAAATAATTAAAGATATAGAAATATAGATAAGTTATAGTGCTTGGGAACGAGGTTATTCCGGGAAGTAGCAGTATATTTCTATAACTTTGATTATTTCACGGTGCCACGCGGTCCACATACTCTCATCTTTGCATCATAATTACCGCGAGCTAACATCTATTTCACCCCGGCCTGCTCTCAGTCTGACCTCTAGCTCAGCTGGAAGAGCATCGGTAGTACAATTCCGAAGGTCGTGGGTTCGTATCCCAGCGAGGTCGGAAATTAATTTTTTCGAATTTAATTCCAAGGTCTTACGCCCGAAATAACCTCGTTCCCAAGCACTACAACTCATCATATATCTTTTAAAATAACACAGGGTGCCCATCTGAGATAAAATTAGACGACAATAAAATCTGGAAAATATATCGTTATTGAAAAAAACATTGGCTATAGTCTTAGTGTGCTACATAATACAAGTGAATATAAAAGTCAAACAAAAATATAGGCAATAAGCCTGAAGCGAGATGACGTTTTACCCCCGTCTTTTTTTTTTTAATTATGAGTATTGTTGCTGCTTTTGTTCTTTAATTATGACTATTGTTCCTGTATTCTCTAAGGAGTCAAAAATTTTAAAATGAAAGAATTTTAAAAACTATTATGGTCTAGAGACGGGGGTAAAACGTCATCTCGCTTCAGGCTTATAGCCGTGATAGATAGGCGAAAAGCAAAGATGGGTCATTCCAAGATCAAGAATACAATAACTGGAATGACTACTTGTGTTTCTGCTTCTTATTCTCGTCAAGAACACATGGACCTTAGTGTTGAGACTGGTTCAATGTTCTTTGTATTCAACAAACCATTTCCATGTCGTAATGACCTATCGCCTTTGGCGATGACAACATTTATTGTGATAAGTGTTTGCCGTATGTTCACCGTGTTTTCGTCTTGTGTTCGCCGTATGTTCGCTGTGTGTTCGCCGTATGTTCGCGGTATGTTCGCCGTGTGTTGAAAGGAGTAGACATATTTCTACATCTTTCAACATCTTGATTGCGGCAGTTTCCATTATTTTATTATAGTATGTATGTCCTTAAGGTTCCTTGCTTTTGGCTCCGACAACTATCAATATATGACTATCTTTAACTAAATAGTTGATGGTACTGGCCATGAGAATCTGTGTCCCCCCTCCCCCTCCAACTGCACCCGCTCCCTTAGCCGCTCTTATCAATTGCGTAACGGAGCTTGCGTAAATTCCTTGCTCATTTGTTATCAATGATCCATCTGAATATTTATTCCTAGGTATGAGACATACAGAACCACTATTTCATCTTCACAATGGTCTGAAAAATATCAGGTACTCTAATCCCCCCGGGGGGGGGGGGGGTACTCCTCCAGAATTTGGGTAGGGGTGTTCCGCTGGGATTCTGAAAAGGGTACCCTGATTATGACAACAACAAAAAAACAAATTTGTAGACCCTGTTCATGATAAATAATATAATTAATTGCACTGAGTTACCGTTTCAATTATCATATCATCTCGCGTATCATTTTTTTACGACCATAATAACCAGTTTCAGTCAATATGAAAGTAGAAATCCTGAATATGACAGGAAACTCAGGAAGAACTTGGAACTTGAGTGAAATTGCATACCCTGTTTATGACAAGAAGCTCGAAAAACCATACCCTGTTAAGCGGATCATCACCGTATAGTCCATATATGGGAGTAACCCTCCCCCCGGACTCTAATATCTTACCACAAGGAATCCAATTTAGATAAAAGTGAAAGGTGAATGAAGGAATAGTCAGTGCTTAGCCTGGTTATAGTCTATAGCCATGAACTCTAAGACCTCTAAGCCGTTACCATACTTTTAGAACATAGCTATAGCCACGAATGTAACTGAGTTGTTTGTTTCCCTCACGCAGAAAATAAGATGAAATAATTCACATTTTAAGACAGTGTTGACCAAGTTCGACATCCCCCTCCCCCCACCACCAAAGCAAAGCATATTAGTAATATAAAAATGGAAATGTTGATATGCAACAAGGTTGTATTCTTGGTCCGCTCCTGCTTATCATCTACATCTGCCTGACATTGTTCAGCATGACTGATTATCCCTGTATGCTGATCGGTGATTATAACAGTTTTATACTTGCTGTCATTGGAAAGTTTAATGACGACCTTGAAATAGTGGGTGATTGGTTGAAACTCAATCATTTAACATTGAACTGCTCTTACACTTAAGCCAATAAACACCTCTAAAACTAAAGCAATGTTGTTTGGAAGTAGGTGAAATACTAGCGATTTATTTATTAAACGTTACTAGATTGTTCTTGTCCACGCGGATGAAAAAATGTGGCGGTTAAAGAAAAGTAGAGCATCAAATTAGCTGTCCTCCGAGCAGAGCCAAGGAGAAGGAACCATGAGCCTAACATTAACCTCCATTTTATCTTCCAGGAAGATTTTATGAGAAAGATCATGAAATCGAAACGAGGCTTTTCACCTAAAATGCACACTGATGAAAATGAGATGAGGTATATATCTAAATCATATCAGTTACGTTGATGTTTGATAACTAGTTTAACCCTAATTTCATTCTTGGTAGGAAAAATTTTCTCCGTCTGAAGATTTTCTTTGATGAACTCAATCTAGAAAGCATCACCTACAGTAAATCCTATCCGGTCAGTATGCAAAAGTAAATGGGCTAAAACTTGGCAAACAAGCTTCTCTTTTTGAACAAACACGTATTCTGCTCCATGGCTCCATTACGTAAAATATTATTATCATCAATATACGAGGCCAAACAACAAATTGCCCTCTTGAAAACGCGCGCCCAGCGGGCGATAACGCATTTTGGCGGGCCGCAAATACGTTTGCAGTTTTCAGCTCCAAAAATTTCGTACGGCAATCATTTAACATGACTTTGGTTGAGCATATTGTTCATTTGTGGCCCTGGTTAGCTCGCCACACTAGGGCGCAAATGATGCTACTAGGGCCACAAATGAACACTTTTTCCTTTAAAAGTCATGTTATTGTCCTATTAGCTTTATCGCTATATACATGACTTTGCCATCAAGAGTATCTATGAAGGAGTAGAAAATACATTGGGTTTAAATGTTCAGCAAAACATGCATCTGATATAAATGAAACAATTTAAAACTGAGGAATTCCATGGACGTGCGCGGAGATTTTCGAGGCCGCAAACAACTTGTGCTGTATAAACTTGAACTTCTGCATCGCAGACGGATGCATTTGCTGACGGACATCTATAATTCATGTTATTTGTAGATTGAGAGTCTTCTCGGTGACATTGGTGGACAACTTGGTTTGTGGGTCGGAATTTCAGCAATAACCTGCTGCGAGATTTTCAAACTCCTCTTGGACATGGCTTCCCATTTGTGGAAGAAAATAGTTATACGCGAAGACAAAAGAGCAATCAAAGATCTGGCTCTGACTTGACTCGTTCATTCAATGTACAGCGTTATATACCGCGTTCATTTCACTTTACAACTAACTTAACGCATAAAATGTTTTGGGTTACACATGTATGCATTATTCACATACACACACATGATGAAGCGGACAAGCTTTAAAGTGAAAATAGAATAAAGTCAATCAATTAAATTAAAATTACTAGTCAACGGGCAATAGTCAACAAATAGACACAAAAGAAAGCATCGGAATTTTATTCTCCTAATGTGTATTTAGCTTAATATATATTTCACGGGTTTAGAGTAACAGAAAGTTCTATAATTAGTGACTAACTTTCCAAGTTAAACAAAAGGGAAGAAATAGAAAAGGCGTGCGCGTGCCGTGTGAAGTTATAATGCACGAGGGGACGGTAGAACACGATAGAAGTGTTAGGAGAATCACACGGCGCATAGCGGGTCTTAGCTACCCTTTTATAAAAAGTGAAGGAAAAGGAAGAAAATTAGAGAGAATTAAAGAAGGGAACCAAAAATGGAATTTTTAGAGAAAGGATTAATCGAGAAAGGAAAGGGTTGGTAATTCAGTGAAAAATAATATGACATTCAAAGCAAGGAAGGTCAAAGCAAATAAAGAAATGGCAATTGAGAAGGAAAGAAGGGCAAAAAAAGAAAACTCAAAGGAGGAAAAATTGGTTCTTCAATAAAATCTTGTGGATTATTCAACGGTTTTTGAGCGCGCGCACATCGTGGGCTCAAATCGAACGTTCAAAAGTAAGCAGCCACCTTAATAAGTAATATATTAAAGATATTAATATTATTTTGATAGTCGCATCTTATTTTAAACCAAAAGCCATTTTTTGGATATACCAATCGTAATTTTTAGCATTCGAGGCAATATTTTGAAATATTGAGTTTGCTGCTGAGTTGGCTGCTAATTTCAGCGCGGTTGGTTTGTCATTTGGATCGATTAGACTCGGTCCAGATAATCTCAATCGTAGAACAATTTCGTAATCAGAAATCAGAAAATAAAGGATTCCAGCCAATCAGAAGCCAATCAATCAACAGTTTGTTTGCACAAAACATAACGCCGACTTGCGCCTTACTCAGGTCACAATACCCTCAATTAAAGTGCTACTACGACGAAAATCGCTCAAACTTGGATTCAGCTGAAACTTCCTAAAAAATACTCTTTAAAGGTCCAATAATCACTGTATGAAGTGTTTTCTCGATATTCAGGACGAAAGTATGATATTTTTACGATTATTTTTTGGAGTCTGTGACGTCATACTTAGGAAGTTTCAGCTGAATCCACGTTTGAGCGATTTTCGTCGTAGTAGCACTTTAAATAAGTCACCAAATGTCATTTGTTATCATCTTAATTCATTGGTACTTAAAAAGCTTCACGAGCTTACCGTGGGTTTACTTTTGATTCTTTTTGTTTTTATTTGAACCCGAACGTGCCAAGTTTTTTTCGTGCCAAATTTATTACGGAAGTGACGTAACATGACTTGTGACTCACGTCAACGCGCGCATTTTTGATAGAATAGCAAACACGCCCTTGCAGATGTTTCTTTTCCTTTCTCGCCAAAGAGAGGGAAATAAGAAATCTCTGCCAAGCAGGGTAACAGCGATCTTAATCCGAAAAAGAAGAGCTGTGCTTTCCTTGTTCAAAAGAAATTTGCTTGGGAGCAGTTGACTGCCTACCCTGCGAGCACGCAAAATACGCCCGTAGAGGAGTTAAAAGGAGACTCTGCTCGCAGGGCATTGACTGCCAAAATATTTTACTAAACTTGAATTCAGTATTTTATTCTTTAACATTAATTCCACACGGCTGTACACACCACAGAATTGCCGTTCTCGATTGTTTCCGAGGCAAATCTACTTGCAAATGCAAAAAAACATTGTTAACAAATTACCTCAATCCAAGTATAACAACATTATAATCGAAATGTTATATACATATATGAAGAATATTTAGATAAAAGGGGTCTTAAAGAGTAAATGGGTGTTGTCTATTGATTCAAAAAAAATGTGAAAGCTTTAGTTTCAAACTCTGTCTTTAAAAGGTCTTCAATCGAAATATCACACCAAAGGGGTCTTAAAATGTAAGACCCTTTTTGAGTAAGTTAACTTATATATATATATAAATGTTATATATATATATATATTTGAAAGAACCTTTTTCATAATCAAAAAGTTATATATTTCTTAATCGCAAAACAAAAATATCAATTAAATTGATTTTAAAGAATTAATGGGCAAATGTGGATGTAGGGTGTGGTTGATTTTGAAAGTGTTGTTTTGTCCTGAAAAAAAAAATGGGCGTCTTCAAAATTCGGATTTGGATAAAAGAAATCGAAGTTAAGTTCAGATAAAACGTAAATTGTTTTACATTATCTGTAGTTTTCTTTCGTTTTTCAAGGAAAATTAACCAGCAATTCAAAGCGTAAAAATGTCTGCCATGAAAAACTTTATCCAAGAATATTTCAAGAACAAAACTAGGCCCCTGGGGTGGTTGGTCAGTGGTGGGTTGTGTACGCTATTTAAATATAACGGATTGATAAAGGGCGCTGGTTTATATTTCATTCCATCTCTTATATCAACTGAGCATGAATGGGAGTATGTGGAATAGGTTACTGTATTGATTAAACCCAAAGCCCGAATAGTCTACAAGTCAATAGCCCCCGTCGTGATTGGATAGTCGGTTCATGTTCTTATTGGAGGTTTCGTTGACGAGTCTCCGCTTAGAGTGTTTTCTACCTTACTGTCGGCGGCATCCATGCTTCAGGAATTTCCATTCTCGAATTTCACATTCCCATAATCCTTTGCGTCTTTGGGGGGTAACCAGAGGGTAAAAACCCACTTATATTGCTGAAGGATGATCAGACAATGTTGAAAATACCTTGTTTGGTATCCAAAGATAAAATGAAGAAGTAAAAACAGAAAAAGATAAAAGCTTGAAGACGTTTAAGGTAAATTTAAAAAAAAATTTTCGTATGTCAATACATTTTCTGTAAGACCAAAACTCTTCATGATCTGTACACGCAAAAATAACTTGGAATAAACTGATAATAAGTATTGTACAGATAAAAGCAGGTAAAGTATAAATTCAATTAAGAAACCTTTCAATTTGAGAGTTTTTCGATTGCTTACCACCCAAAAACGCAAGGCATTATGGGGATGTGAAAGTCGAGAGTAGTATTGTCTCTTATTGATGTTGTTAGGATCAAGTCCGATCTGAATGGCTTCTTTTGACTCTGCGTGCAAGATGGTGATGTCTACGACATCCCCTGCAGCGAATGCAATATATATTGAAGAAACAGGAAGACCAGTTCAAAGAAAGAATAAAAATGAGCACACATGTACAAGACCGGACATTGCCATGGACGGAGACGCAACAACGGCAAAACGGCCAATATCAACACAAATAGACCGATGTCAGGTGTACCCAAGAAATACACAAAAAACTTTCTTGCTCCGCTTCCCGTCGTGCTTCTCCTGAAACGTTTTTCCCCTGTTCTGCCAGCCCCCGATTCCTTCATACTGCACACACCACCCACGCGCGTTTTCTACTGATTTCTTTAAAAAATGTACCAAAAACAATAACAATCATATATAATCCCGATACAAATTTTTATTTATATATACAATTGTGTAAGATTTTTTTTCTTTATTGCATATTCAGTGTGTATAACCCTTTGCTCTTCTATGACAAACCCTGGCGCCAAGTTGGGACGGCCCTTGAATAGAAATAGTATAATGAGAACTGGACATCAGTTAACAAGTAAATGATAATAACAATAGCATGCTCTATGATCACACTGTGCAAATCGTGCGTATAGTTTTGAGCCCAATTCAACACACGATTTCCCGATACGTTCAGAAGCACCCCAAACAACCAGGGAACCAAATCCTGAGGTACCCCAAATAACCATGGAACCAAGGTCAGGGGCACCCCTAACAACCAGGAAACCAAGGTCAGGGGCACCCCAAATAACCATGGAACCAAGATCAGGGGCACTCCCGACAACAATGGAACCAAGGTCAGGGGTATCCCGAAACAAACAGGAAACCAAGGTCAGGGGCACCCCTAACAACCAGGAAACCAAGGTCAGGGGCACTCCTAACAACCAAGAAACCAAGGTAAGGGGCACCACCCCAAAAAATTAGAGAACCAAGATCAGGGGCACTCCCGACAACAATGGAACCAAGGTCAGGGGTATCCCCAAACAACCAGAAAACCAAGGTCAGGGGCACCCCTAACAACCAGAAAACCAAGGTCAGGGGCACCCCTAACAACCGGGAAACCAAGGTCAGGGGCACCCCAAAAAAAACCAGAGAACCAAGATCAGGGGCACTCCCGACAACAATGGATCCAAGGTCAGGGGTATCCCCAAACAACCAGGAAACCAAGGTCAGGGGCACCCCTAACAACCAAGAAACCAAGGTTAGGGGCACCCCTAACAACCAAGAAACCAAGGTTAGGGGCACCCCAAAAAACCAGAGAACCAAGGTCAGGGGCACTCCAACCAACCAAGGAACCCAAGTAACAAAAATAATGCAGGCAAGTCTGACAAAATAATTAAGTAAAGAAAAATGAAGATAGCAGTAGAGTACAGTATTGATTAAATCAAAGTGAGACGCATAGTGTAGATATAAGGTATCAATAAAAGGTAATGGTACAATTGCAAATGATATCGCACTTCAGCAGTGAAAAGTGTATTATGCATCAACATTATTTGCCTTGTTTTACAATAACTACTCACACGTGATGGCATAGGAAAACGTAAAGGCAACAATTTTATCAGGAAGGTAGTACCTGTGTGGCATGTGCAACATTGGCCCATTGGCCCCCGAACCATCTTTTGACTCTTTCCTTCTTTGCTCTAAGCCACGTGTTAGTTTGTAAAGACGAGATGGGTCTCGTTCAGCCTTCACCTCCACCTAGTGACACAAGTAATGTCCGAAATTAGGGAAGTGTTGGGTAAGCTCTTAGAAAGATAAATGTTTAAACATTGCTATCATGACGAACTTGGGCACTGACAGTAAAACATGGTGATAAGCAAGAAGAATATCGAAAGCACAGCCCTTTTGAAAAGTTAGCTTGCGTAGTGACAGGCAGGCATGCAGGCAGGCAGGCAACGGTTGTGCATGAGAAGACACAAGAATGTGGATACATTTCAAAAGAAGAATTTTATTCTCTAGGGAATGACACGTGGTCTGAATAAGGAAAATATTGCGCCCAAGATAAAGAAGGTCTATTACGAGATCAACTGACTGGTTGTTATGGTTATCCACTCACTTGACTTTTCAATTTTTGAAGTCGTCTTTCTTTTTCCTTGATTTCTTCCTCTTTTGCTTTTATCCCCGCTTGTTTTTCTTCAAGTATTTTGGTATTCTAAATGAAAACGATAAGGAGGACAAAGGAATGTTGGTAGAGGAGTTTTACAGTTTACTTGAAAATAAAACTTTGCATGAGTGAAAGCTCATCCATGATGTAGCTGATGTAGCCATCAGTGCCTATAACTATTCTTGAAGTGAAAAAGTAAATCTACTGACGTATAGTAAAAGTGTAAAAGTGCTACAAATTGTTTTCTGTGACTTTTCTTACTCTTTCTCTTATCCGGTTGATTTCTTCGGTGCTTGGTTTACTTTCCTTTCTTAGTTGTGCTTTCCTAGCCTCCTCTGCTTCTCGCATAACTTTTTCCTCTTCAGCTCGACAGCGGGCATACTCCTCAACTTGTACTTTCAATTCCATCTACAATTGAAAAAAATGCAGTACCAGCAGTAAATATTAAAAGCAAAGGAAACCCATGAATATGCTATCATATCTGCACTTAAACGCCTGTAATTTTAATTTGGACGAGAAAAGCTTGTACATAGTACGATAAAAACTACAAGTTGATAAGATGGAGAACTTTTACTCTTGTACTACGCAGGGGGACACCCAGGGGGTCATCCAGTAATCTCCACCTTTTACCTGAATTACCCTCCTCCCCAACAGAACTTACGTTGATTATCAGCAGCATTCGCGAGAGTAAACTGATTATCAGTATCTTACAATTGGTAAATTTTAAAAGTTTTTACGATTCTAACAGTTTTATGACCTATATCTCCTCCCTCCCCCCCCCCCCCCCCCCCCCCGCCCCAAACAAAAAAAATAAACAAAAAACAACTAAAAGGAAAGCAGTATGAGGAATTGATAAGTCGGTGAAATTTTACTCTTGAGGCGCGATTACTGGGAGCAATTTTTAAATTCATCAACTTTCTTTCATCGCTGTAAGACAAGCTGCATGGAGCATTGCAGCGTGTGACATACAGTGCAATTTGAAAAAATGTTGCGAGAAAATTTGCAACACTTGTTGCAAAAAGTATAGCTTTTTTTACTTTTGGCAACGATTGCGTCTACGTTGTGTTTACACTGTGTAGGCGCTATCTGATCTTACAAATTATTACAATGAAATTCATTAAACTGTATTGTATATGCTGATATGGCCAAGCGTGGCTCAGTTTTGAAGCAAAGTGCTGGTTATAGTTTTGCAAAGAGTGAGCCACTCAGCCAGAAATATCCAAAACGGCACCGCACTAAAACCTGTTTTTGCGATCTACGGGCGTTATTAGTTGGCTAGAGAGTGAAGAGCCTGAGATAATGTTTTTGTACAAACGGAGGAATAGTTAGCCAATTTAGCTATTAGTCCTCGAGCCCGAATAGGCTATGAGTCAATAGCACATGAGACCGAAGGCTGAATAGGTTATTGACTCATAGACCATGAGACCGAAGGCTGAATAGGTTATTGACTCATAGGCCATGAGGGCGAAGGCTGAATTGGTTATTGACTCATAGGCCATGAGACCGAAGGCTGAATAGGTTATTGACTCATAGGCCATGAAGGCGAAGGCTGAATAGGTTATTGACTCATAGACCATGAGGGCGAAGGCTGAATGGGTTATTGACTCATAGACCATGAGGGTGAGAGGACTAATTGTCTTAGTCAAATCCAACTAGTCAGTCAAATATATAAGGTTGCAAACAAGCTTTGAACCTTGTAACTAAACCTGTAGAAGGATTGCGTGTTCTTACTCTTTTTTTCTCTTCTTTCTCTCTTTCCTTCATCTTATTCATTTCTTCTTTGATTTGTTGTTGCTGGAATTTAGCCTTCTCTAATTCTTTCTGTGCCTGAATATGAACAGAAAGTCAAGTGAACATACGAGGCGTTGGTTGAATAAAACTGAGATCCGTACAGTTTAAAAGGAAATTATAAGAATTTTTTTAAGATTTAGTATTGACTATGTGATTTACATATAGATGGGGAGTAGCTAGCAAGACATCCATGGACCCCCAAGTTGTTGCTAATTCGTTTGTTTAGGGGTCTTTCAATCAAATGTTGAATTCACTATCATGTTCAACTTACTTTGTACTCAGCGAGTTTAGATAAACGTTCAGCACGTTCGTTTTCTAGCTTTTCATTCTTTTTTTGAATCTGATCATCCGTCTCTTCTGTTTTCATAAACAAGTCATCTTTTTCTTCCTGATAATATATAAAACACACAACTTGATTTCAACACTTTGAGAGCAAAACTTAAAAACAATATGAATCAAATTTCCAAAACCTCAAGAAAGAACGATTATTCTGTATTTAAAATATTTTCTTAATGAAATTTATTTTTAATCAGTTTTTTCCCTCATTTCATTCAGTTCTCAACCTGTTTATTTTGCTTCCATTCAAGAATAGCTTTCCTCTTGCTTTCCTTCAGCTCTAGGTATTGAATAAACCATTCATTATGCTGTCGGACTTCATCAAAATTCTTCCCAGGAATTGCTGATCCTGCCATCCGAAGAAAGGTCTCATTGTTCTACAGAAGGAATTAATTTCTTACATTACTGTTATAAAATACCTGTTGTGAATCTCGCGTTCTGATTGGTTAGGAGCGCTTGCTTTATAAGAGCACACAGCACCGTCGCGCGCACTTTTAATTGCGTCAATTATTTATATGGAAATAATTTTATATAAGAAATACTGTGCTGTGCTGTGCTGTGCTGTGCTGTGCTGTGCTGTGCTGTGCTGTGCTGTGCTGTGCTGTGCTGTGCTGTGCTGTGCTGTGCTGTGCTGTGCTGTGCTGTGCTGTGCTGTGCTGTGCTGTGCTGTGCTGTGCTGTGCTGTGCTGTGCTGTGCTGTGCTGTGTAATAATCACAGCAGCTTTAAACACCTTGTACTTAGCCTTCAGTTTTAGGAATAGCTGATTATCATAATCATCCCATCCACCTTGGTGCCCTCCTGTTTGTACCAGGAATTTCTGTAAAATAATAAAAATATGAAGAGTTAAAAGAACAATAAACCAAAGATCTAATCAAAGACCACCATGCTAGATGGCTTAGGGTTTATTGCCGACCAATAATTCGGCCTCGTTTTTGATTTTCACATACTGTAATGGCAATTGTAATTGAACCTTTGAGTTCAATTTTAGGGATGTGCATTTGGTCTAAAATCAAATACATGTAAGTGATTACAAAATTACATGACAGCATAGTGAGAGCAGACCAGAATTCAGACACAAAAAGTTTTAATCATTAAATAATAGTTAATAATAATTATTATCAAAAATTAAAAAAATTAAAATTATGTAAACTGTGCAATATGGCACTCAAAATGATGCAGCCCATTTGTGATTACCACGCTGCCAAGAGCCAACCAGATTGCAAAAACCACTGCGGTAATTTAAAAATCAATATTTTATTTTATTCAATTATTATCACCATTAATTTGATATAAAATTTAATATGAAATTTAATATGAAATTTGATATCAAATTTAGTACAAACTTTATTTATAGAATTCAGTATAATATTGATTTATAAATTTATTTATAAAATTTATATTAACTTTTAATTATAAAAGTTAATATAAAATTTAATTAAATAATTAAATATAAAATTTAGTATGAAATTTAAGATGAAATTTAAGATGAAATTTAAGATGAAAAATTTTAAATGAAAAATTTAATATAAAATTTAGTATAATATTTAATGTGGGAGTTAATATAAAATCTAATATAAAATTAAGTATAAAATTTTATATATTATAGTGCACTCAACAAAATTACTCCACTCTGATTGGCTGAGAGGAGTACAATTATAGTGTAAATTGTACACCATAGAAGTACTGAATTGAAACATATCAATAAAATTTTAAAGTGCTAGTCTTACGAAAATTACACCATCCCTGGAAATTGTACTATATAATACTATAATTACTGTCCAAATTCTTTTTCGATACGAGACTGGGAAGATGTTGTATTTAGCAAATATAGTGTGGCCGTTTGAGTCCGCCATTAAGCGATTGCGTTCCAGGCAACTTAAGGAAGTGACGTCATACGCGCAACCCTTCAAAATCCCCGGCTTTTCACAATGTGTAATTGCAACCAAATTTCGACTATTTTTGATTTAAAAACAAGCCTTAAACCAAGTCATGCCTTCTTACAGAGATTGCTGTAGATTCAGTGTGGATAAAAAGGATGCCAGTTGTGCATATGACGTCACACATAAATTAAAAATCGCTGCTCTTAGAAATGGCGGACAAGCTTTTAACAATTTTCGGAAGTATAATTCAGACGGGGAAAGTTTCTTTTTCGAACCAACTATCGTTTATTGGTGAACATTATAACCTATTTGAGCATATAGAAAATCGGGGATTTTTTTGCGTCATTCATATTTTCGTAAGAATAGCACTTTCTTTTTTATGTATTTCAGTTGCGCAACAGACTGAAAATAGGCCGCCAAATAGACAAAGATGAATGGCGTCGCTTCGCATTAATTTTTACTGAAATTTTGTTGAGTGAACTATAAACAAAAGATAGCACAAACTTCTCGTGCAATTTGGAATTAATAAACACGCATAATGTTTTGAAAGTTCTTTAATTGCACTCACCTAAAGGCTCGTCTAAAGGCTCGTCTAAAGGCTCGTGCAATTACAAGAACTTTCAAAACATTACTCGTGTCCATTAATTCCAAACTGTACGAGTAGATTGTGCGATTTGCTGTACAATTTTAATATGAAATTTTATATGAAATTTTATATAAAATTTAATATGGAATTTAATATATAATATATATATAATATATATATAATATATAATTTAATTTAATATATAATAATATTATATAATAATAATAAAATTTAGTATAAAATTTGGTATAAAATTTAATATAAAATCCTAATGGTAGGGCACAAGATTACAAAATTAAACAATGGCAGGTGGAAGGCAATTCACTGTGAGCTTACTTAATATAGTAAATTTTATGTGGTAATGGGGTGCCCTCAAGAAATAAGATTTTCTGAACATCAATCTGCTCGATCCAAGACAGTATGGTAGACTCTTTAAATGCAAGAAAATATTTGCAAGACCCTGAGTTTTGTGAATGACTACCTCAAATGCAGCTACCGCAGGTGGTAGAGATGCTGTTACAGTGCTTGTTGTCCTCTTAACATTGGCAGTAATTGTTGAAGGAGCTGGTAATTGACACCAAGAATCAAACTTCTTTTCCATTGCAGTAATCTCTTGTTGAGTTGATTTTTCTTCTTGAATCAAACCGTCATAGCTGTAATTGAAAACAAATTTCAACATCATATTACTATTTTTTTACAGTCAATTTGCTCATGGACCAATTCGCCCACGTATAAAATCATTGAACATGCGTTTGCCAACTTGCCCTCGTTAAAATCACTTTAAGAGAAATCTGACAGCATAAGACCACATAAAGTAGATCATGATTTACCAACCTTATTACTTGACATTCAAGCTATTAATAGTATACATTACATTGTATACTATACTTATACATTCCTAATGTTCTTGGCAAAATTATAATTATAACTTACATTTTTCGCTGCTGCTCTTTGAACGCCATAATAGAACTTTCAATTTCCTCCATCATGTCTTTTAATTTTTGAACAACTAAATCAGTTTAATAAGAGAAACTTGATTAAAAAGGGTTAAAATTGTGAAGATATAATAATGTTAGTACTAATTTAGAACTTTTCAGTTAGGGGCACATTGTTTTCTCAGAGTGTTTTCTAATATGCTCCTTTGAATAAATTAAGTTATCTACAAGAGGTACTATTAAATTTTGAACTCACACAAAGAATCTTGTTTCCAATGAGATGATGCAAGGTTTGAAATGCCCAAGCTAAAAAGCTATGAAGCTGGGAGCGACAAGGATCAGACATACATTTTAAATGTTTTACAGACACTATACTTGAGCTAGATCATCTAGTGACTATCAAAATGATCATTGATGTATTGAATTTACCTGTGTATCTGATATTGAATATATTAACAATGAAAAGAGATATTCAAGAAAAACTGAATGACATGACCAGTTGCCAAAAGTAAAATTCGATAAATGATAAATCGAACAAACTAAAGGGCCTACTCAATTGATAGGAAGGGGTCTGAAAATTACCAACCATTGTATGTTCAGTGATCAAGAACTATACGGTTACCTTACTCTAACCATTTACAGATGTGATTACAAAAGTATCACTTTCTCCTTGACCTAAAGTAACAACCTCCGAGCATTGGTCTGTTGGTGGATTAAGCCCTTGAGCTTTCACACAACAGTCTGATGTCATAGGTCCAACTGATGATGAGGCAGCTGGGTGGTGAAGCCACCCAAGGGTCTGGGAGCACAGAGCATACAGCAGCTTCGAGTGGGTGAGGGGTGAAGGTGGGGGACCAAGGGAATGCACACCCCCCTCTAGAATTTGTGGAATTCTTTGCGGCAAGAGAATGTAATTTTAGTGCTGCAGTTTTAGGGGACATTAGCAAATTATAAGTAATAAAGTCTGGCCAAATTAAAGCTTTAGGCAACTCATAACAGAAAATAATGTTTGTGCTATGCTCTCCCAATTCTGCAGTCTCTGTGAATACTAGGATAATAGAATTATGAAAAACTAGTACATAGAATGTAATATAATATATACTGTAAGGAAGATAGAATAAATAAATAATCATTACATGCAGGTGAGGGCTTGACATCTAGTAGCTCTCTTTGAAACTTGCTCACACTCCCTCTTATCTTGCCAAGTTGTTGATTCAAGTGTTGTTCTAAACCAAGAAAACAATATATCAACTGGTAATAAAAATACTATTTAATAAAACTACAACAACTTCAAAAAGTGCATATATATGTAAGTCCTTAGAGGATGCTTCTGTGATTTGAAAGCCCTCACAAAATAATGACATTAATTCTTTAATATCTCTTTTCATTGCCGAGATATTCAATACTATAGGACATTACAGGAAAAATCTATAATACACTCTCTACAGGTAAGTTGAATACGGTAAATATGGATGTAAAGAATAGACATAGTATAGTGGTAATAAATTGTGTGTTCGGTGTGTGTAATGAAATAGAGAGAATAAGAGAAAAATATCAAATGCCCTTGGCAGGAATCAAACCCACGTCTTTGGTATTTCAGTCCAATATGTGTTAACCACAACACCACAATGACAACCACGCTGGTAATGCAGCCGGAATATATTACTACCATAATACACAAATTTAAGGTACTTTAATTCGAACAAAATTCAGAATCTGACTGTCTAATCTTTTGACTTTTTACTACAGTAGGTGATCAGTAGGTCATTTTGTAATTTTTATATTGAATGTCTCGACAATGAAAAGCAACATCAAAGAAAAAGTAAGAGCCATTCTTATTATATTTTTACGGGCTTTCAATTCTTGAAGGCATTGTACATGTGTAGGGCTTATAATATGCACTTTAAGTTGCATTGTCTTCTTTAAGAAAAGAGCATAAAAAATTAAAATGAATCATTATCATTAAGAATTACTTTCAGCTGTTTTCTCATTTAAAGACTTTACATCTGAATCTTCAAAGCTGCAATATTCTTTCCTGAAGTCACTGCGACGACTGAACATTAAAGTATTTCTTTCCTTCTCCAAGGAATTATATCTGATTGAAAAGAGAAAAGGGTGTAAGTCTTTCAGAACTTTACAGATGCTAACAGACTGGTATCTATGGAAGCACAGTCTACTGTGCAAAGAAATATATGGTGGCTGGTACTCCCGGGGATGGGAGAGGGGGGTACTCCCATATATGGATTATACGGGGATGGTCCGCTAAACAGGGTAAACGTCAGTTTCTATTTTCACTACGGTGTTCAACTTATAATTCTACGATAACTTGTTTCATTAGAAACACCAACGCAGTCCACGCTAGTGTTCACTAGCCATCATCTAAACAGGGTATGGTTTTTCAAGCTTCTCCTTATGAACAGGGTATGTAATTTCACTCAAGTTCCACGTTCTTCCCCGAGTTTCCTGTCATATTCAGGAATTCTGCTTTCATATTGACGAAAACTGGCTATTTTTAAAAACTCATGAATAATTCATAAACCTTTGATCTAATTGCAGCAACCACACTCGTTATGTGCATGGACCTTTATACCAGATAAAGTCCTTCTTATTAGTAAAAAAAGTGAGGAACTATTTGAAGGAGTGTATGTGGAGTGTAATACGATGGCAAAAAAATACTAAAGTGAGGAAAAGAGTGAGGAATAAATAGATTTAGCATTTGTGACACAATTGGTGATACTAAGGGATTTAAGTGGAAGCAAGAAAGGTTTAGGACTTAGTGGGAGTTGGCGCAAGTGGTCTCTACTTCTGCAATACAATGATCCTGGGTTCATAATGGAATACAGAATGTCTAATCAACAAACTTGAAGTCAAAGATTTTTAACACAATTTAGCTTGTCCAACATAGCAAGAGTAACTAGGTAGGTAGAATAATGAATGCTGGATGACAGTGCATTATGATAACAGCTCAAACACAAACATAATTAATAATTAAATAGTGCCATTTCATGTCTTACATAAAGTACCAACCCGGGTGGGTACTATCATCGTGTACGGATTAACGAAGTACGTAATAGGTTTCTGAACACACGAGTGGGACTCAGAAATTTAGTTCTCCTCACTTAGAAAAAAATTAAGTGAAGACACCAAGAATCGAACTTGGTACCTTCGGCACCAAAGAACTACTACGATGCCAACCCCAACCCTAAACCTAACCACTAGACCACGAAACGAATTCGGTTGGGTGATCTCATTTTTAGTCATATTTAAACGATATATCATCAGCATGTGTACATAAATATTTTTTATAGTTTAATTTATGCTATCGTAGGATACGACTACTAGCCGATTATTCCAAATTTGAATTTGAATAGAATTCTTCCGACAATTCTTGTACACAATATGATACAACCCCTTGGTGGGGTACCCCACCAGAATTTGGGTAGGGGTGTTCTGCTGGGATTCTGAAAGGGATTCTGGATTCTGGAGTTCTGTTTATGATTTTAAAAACTCAAATTTGTGAACCCTGTTTATGATAAAAGATATAAAAAGATATAACTAGCTAAAACTAGTGTGAGCTGCGTCGGTGTTTCTAATGAAACAGTAATGATGAAAAGGTAAATTATACACCGTGAAAAGATGAAAAAACTTACTGACGTTTCGGACGCTAGTCCTTTCAAGTTTTTTCATCTTTTCACGGTGAATAATTTACCTTTTCATCATTACTGATAAAAGATATAACTTATTGCACTGAGTTCCTGTTTCAATTATCATGTCATCTCGCATATCGTTTTCTTTACTATCATAATCTACTTTAAATGTACACTGCAATAGCAGTTATTATGGATGCATGCAAATGAGATAACATGCATCGTATCGACCAGATAGCGTTAGCCTCACTTGTTAAACAAAAGAATATCTGATGTGGGCTCAACTGTAGTAACAGCTGTTTTGCTTGAAGATAACTGCTCTACTCAAAAAATAAACATTAAACTATTTGCACTACTTTTATAGCTTACTCGCGGTTAAGAGAGTCGACTTGTTCAAAAAATTCATGCCTCTTGCGATTTTCTGTTTTGGGTCTGCCATGTTTTCCTTGCTTTTCAGTCGGATTTTCTTGTACAGCAACTTTATTTTTATGCTCATCGGCAATTTTCTTTTTATAGGTAGCCATATGTTATATTAGGTCAGTCCAAAGACACAAAAAACAATAACAACAATAGATGAAAATGCACTTGAATGACATTGCTAAAGGTGGATACGTCCGCCATTTTATTTTGGTGATACGTAACATGGTGTTTAACCATACATGGCCAGCGGTGATACTCATTAATGTTCATAGACTAACACACCGGCAAACAAAATGGTAAGAAAGCGCTGTCATTATATTTTATTTTAACACTCGATTCTTCATTTGTTATAATATCTATTGTAGTATTACTGTACAACTGAGGCTAAGAAAAATTTATGTATTGTTTTTAGCAAGTAATGTACAGCAGGACGAATAAATTATTGAATCTTTGTCAATGAGTTCTTCCCCATGTGCTGAGTCATGATCATATCGTCCATGTTCAAATTGTTTTGCTGACTTGCTAAAGAAAAATTCCTCTTTCCTTTACAGTTTCGGAACCAATATGATAACGATGTTACGGTGTGGAGTCCCCAGGTAGGATCAGTTGACATTGTTTTGCTCTCATCATTCTCTCTCATTTTGCTGACCAGTGCCATATAAAAAGTTCGTCAATTTATTGTAGAATATATATTTACAGTAACCCCTGGTGTTTTATCCTACAGGGCCGAATCCATCAAATTGAATATGCCATGGAAGCTGTAAAGCAGGTCTGTTGAAGCATAGTCACACTTAGTGGAATTAAATACAGGATTTGTGTATGACTGCATGTGAAGAATTGGCAATTTACCAGAATGATGATGAGTTAGAGTTAAATATTGAGGATAGAGGCAATGGAAAGTTTCACATTCTTGCACAAGCAGTTTGCTGGCCCTCACATTTATGGGAAAGCTATTCAATTTTAGTCTTTTTTTCTCAATATGGGTTTGAAAAATGGAAATAAAAAGTTTAAAACAAAGCTTTTCTGTCGTTAGCAATGAAGACAAAAATAATCAAAGTATAAAGTATAGTAAAAACAAAATAGAAACAACCTTAATCCATGTTCTTCTCTTCAAACATCTCAATATTTGAAGCAAAGTAAAAATGGTGATCTTCTTTTACTCTGTATCCAGAGTTTTACACATTTTTTGTCAACTTTTTTTACAAACTTTTTAGTTAACATCATTCACAAAATGATGCATCTTATAGTAAATTGTCTTTTGATGAATACGAAAAAATGGCTTTCGTTCACTTTAAGACATGCATGGCTTCTTTGCTTTCAGTTATATATTAAACATGCTTTTTGCTTTTCAAACAAATATGAGAAAATCAAAACCACACAAATTATTATTTTCAATTTGTATTTTTTGCAAAATACTATCCATTTACTTTAAAATTCAAAAACTGGCCATCTTTTATTTGCAACCAACAAGAATCAATTAAAACCAGCTCTGTTTTTAGTCTGGTTGCACCGCTGAAAATACATCAGAATTAAACCTTCCATAAGGCACATGCTTGTCATAGACCAATGGCCAGGGGATGTCTAAAAGGTTTTTATAGCATAACAAATATCGGGAGAAAACAGTGTGGCATGTTAACACACTCGGGCATTGAATGTTCTAATCGTTTTTGTGGTTCATGAATAGATTATAATTATGTACATGTAGCAAACAAGGTGGAAATGATTGGATGATCTTTAATCCAGTCCTTTTTTAGCCACATTGCAGGGTTTGACCATAAACAACATCGGGAACTTTGAGATTGTAACAAGGAATGAATTTATAAAATTTGTGGATAATATCTAGATATATTGACCTGCTAAAAGATTAAAACTTTCCTTAGATATAAGAAAGGCATTTGAATTTTTCAGAGATTTGTTCTGTTGAAGTATTTCTGCAAGGTATTATTATCAGAATTTGATTTCTCTGATGATGAACACTTTATTATTGTTTTCTATATCAAGCTGACTATGAAATTCTTTATTACAGGGTTCAGCCACAGTTGCTTTGAAGTCTAAGACCCATGCAGTACTAGTTGCCCTTAAGGTAAAAAAATGATCATTGAAAATTTACTTATTTCGAAATGCAAGATTTCTGATATAGTGAGACCAAAAGTTTGTGTTCGTAAAGAAAGGAAATGTAGGGTGGTAATAAGTCAAGTGTTGGTTAGTAGGGTATACATCTAGGGTGGTAAATCAAGTGTTGGTTGGTAGGGTATACATCTAGGGTGCTAAATCAAGTGTTGGTTAGTAGGGTATACATGTAGGGTGGTAAATCAAGTGTTGGTTAGTAGGGTATACATTTAGGGTGGTAAATCAAGTGTTGGTTAGGTGGGTATACATGTAGGGTGGTAAGTCAAGTGTTGGTTAGTAGGGTATACATCTAGGGTGGTAAATCAAGTGTTGGTTGGTGGGGTATAAATGTAGGGTGGTAATAAGTCACGTGTTGGTTAGTAGGGTATACATGTAGGGTGGTAAATCAAGTGTTGGTTAGTAGGGTATACATGTAGGGTGCTAAATCAAGTGTTGGTTAGTAGGGTATACATGTAGGGTAATAAGTCAAGTGTTGGTTGGTAGGGTATACATGTAGGGTGGTAAATCAAGTGTTGGTTAGTAGGGTATACATGTAGGGTGGTAAATCAAGTCTTGGTTGGTAGAGTATACATGTAGGGTGGTAAATCAAGTCTTGGTTGGTAGAGTATACATGTAGGGTGGTAAATCAAGTGTTGGTTAGTAGGGTATACATGTAGGGTGGTAAATCACGTGTTGGTTAGTAGGGTATACATCTAGGGTGGTAAACCAAGTGTTTGTTAGTAGGGTATACATGTAGGGTGGTAAATCAAGTGTTGGTTGGTAGGGTATACATCTAGAATGGTAAATGAAGTGTTGGTTAGTAGGGTATACATCTAGGGTGGTAAATCAAGTGTTGGTTAGTAGGGTATACATGTAGGGTGGTAAATCAAGTGTTGGTTGGTAGGGTATACATCTAGGGTGGTAAATCAAGTGTTGGTTGGTAGGGTATATATCTAGGGTGGTAAATGAAGTGTTGGTTAGTAGGGTATACATGTAGGGTGGTAAATCAAGTAGTGTTGGTTGGTAGGGTATACATGTAGGGTGGTAAATCAAGTAGTGTTGGTTGGTAGGGTATACATGTAGGGTGGTAAATCAAGTGTTGGTTAGTAGGGTATACATGTAGGGTGGTAAATCACGTGTTGGTTAGTAGGGTATACATGTAGGATGGTAATAAATCAAGTCTTGGTTGGTAGGGTATACATGTAGGGTGGTAAATCAAGTGTTGATTGGTAGGGTATATACAGTACCACCTGAAATCATTGCAGCATGTAAATCAAGAGTGTTGTTTGGTAGGTGGATAATAATGAATGTGGGATGGCAAATCAAGCATTAATCTGTGTAAAAGCATCACAAGTAATGTGTAAGATAACATTCTAATTTTGCCTGAGCAAAAGATCTGTTTTTCAGATTCCTTGTGCTTGTCTTTCAGCGTGCTCCTTCAGAGTTATCTGCTCATCAGAAGAAGATTCTTCCTGTAGATGACCATATTGGTATATCTATTGCTGGTTTAACAGCAGATGCTAGGCTTTTAAGGTATGTCTTATATTACAGTAAAATCAAGATCATAAGCCAACATCTGGTATCTTATATCTATAGTATTGATACCACGACTTTCTATTGTTTAACAAGATATACAAACAATGCAAGTTGTTAATTTTTATGAAATTTGGAGCTGGAAAAAAATCCTGGTCATCAATAATGTTTCCAAAGAACAAAACTAGGCCTATTGGGTGGACGGTGGTGCTTTTTGTCTTGTGCATTGAATAAGTGGTTTCCAAGTCATAATGATATCTTTAGATATCATAATAAATAGCAACAAGCCATGTTTGTTGCTATTTACTGTAGTATTGTTTTCATTTAACGGTAACCTTCTTATGATAAGTTGCTTGTTATGTTGCAGTAAGTTTATGCGCAAGGAATGCCTAAATTCAAAGTATTCATATAATACAAGTCTACCTGTGTCAAGACTGGTTGGAGTTGTTGGTGACAGTATCCTTTACTTATTCCGTTGAACAATGTGGGATATTAAAATTTTATAATTCCATCAGATTACCATATTTCCTCTATTAAGCCCCTTATAGTACACTCAACAAAATTACTTGACTCTGATTGGTTGAGAGGAGTACAACTATAGCGTTAGTTGTACTCCGTAGGAGTACCGAATTAAGTAGCTATGGAAACACGGCCAATTTCAGTTGCACCATGGACTGAAAATAGGCCGCCAAATAGACAAAGATAAACAGCGTTGCTTCGCATTTTGCAATTGCAAGAACTTTCAAAACATTACTCGTGTCTATTAATTTCCAAATTGTACTCGAGATCGTGCGATTTCCTATACTAATATTTAATAATCACTCTCCTTATAATGCCATGGCAATCTAAGGTGCTAAAGTCCTTGGAAAGGTGTTTGAAAGTCATTTTTCCTGGGTGTTGAGATTATGGATAAAATTACAGTGAATTATAAATTTCCAAAGATCAGAAAAAAAGGAATTAAGTCTCTAATCTCTAATAAGCCCTTCCTTGTAATGACGACTCCCTTCTAATGAATCCTCCCTTCTAAAAAGCCCTGCCTTCTAATGAGCCCTGCCTTCTAATGAGCCCTGCCTTCTAATGAGTCCACCCATCTAATGAGCCCTCCCTTGTAATGAGGACTCCCTTCTAATGAGTCCTCCCTTCTAAAAAGCCCTCCCTTCTAATGAGCCCTGCCTTCTAATGAGCCCTGCCTTCTAATGAGTCCTCCCATCTAATGAGCCCTTCCTTCTAGTGAGCCCTCCCTTGTAATGAGCCCTCCCTTGTAATGAGCCTCCCCTCTAATGAGCCCTGCCTTCTAATGAGTCCTCCCATCTAATGAGCCCTTCCTTCTAGTGAGCCCTCCCTTCTAATGAGCCCTCCCTTCTAATGAGCCTCCCCTCTAATGAGCCCTCCCTTCTAATGAGCCCTGCCTTCTAATAACCCCTCCCTTCTAATGAGTAGTTAGCCAGAAACCAAATGGTATTTAGGTATGTAATAACAAAGGCAAAATAGTATGCTGCTTATACTTACCTTACTTACATACTACACTGTAAATAAACTATTTAGTTTTTAGCCTTGACTTTGTGGTTAGAAATGCAGATACCAACTCAGAGGTATGGTCGGCGACCTCATGGAGTGGGTCTTCTTGTAGCAGGATATGACGTAAGTAGTGTAAAAATGCTAAAAAGTATAATTTGAAGTAAAATTCGAGTTCATTATGGCTGCTGTTTAATAAATCCAATTATAGCAATTCAGTTAGATTGAATATAGCTACTGTATTTCTTATCTCGACTAGATGACCTTAGGGTTGTCTGAGCTGTTTGTGGAGTTTTTGTTGCTTAGTTATCAGGCTCACTCGCTTAGAATCAGCTCAATTTGATACATTACGACCACTTAGTAATAGATGTTTACACTTTGAGTAAAATACTAGTCAGCTGACTATGATTTGCTTAATGTAATTACACAGAAATGCAACCCAACATAGAATGGTTATAAAATTTTGCACATTTAAATAAAGTCATGGCTATTCCAGAAATTAATGAACATAAAAATGGGGGTTCGCCATTTTCGTTTTGGAGCTAAATGATGTCAAACTTTAGTGTTCAAAGATAGGTCAATCACAGTGTTTGTTGTAATTATGAAACAGGGTGTCAAAACATACAATGACTGAGGGAGGACTGAGGCAAATTTCCAATTAACCACTAAATCGTGGCATTGCAAATCATTATTGGAGACCCTGCTGTTAATGAATGGCTAAACTGAATACATGTTATGTTTTTCTAGGAGATGGGTCCTCATATATTCCAGACATGTCCATCAGCGAATTACTTTGACTGTAAAGCAATGGCAATTGGTGCACGCTCACAGGTAAAATCTTAAACAGAGTTCTAGCTTGTTGTAAACAAATTTGAATACTATATCATACACAGAACTGGAGAGGCTCAAAGTAGTTTATATTTGTGGACAAAACTTGAAAATTAATGCAGATTACCACTGTTTTGATTGCTACATGATGGTGGCATGTGTGGTGTAGTGGTTTACTGCTTGCCTCTCACTGACGTGGTCTGGGTTCTAGCTCCTGCTCAGACTAGTTCATACATGTATGTGAGTTGAGTTAGTTTTATGTTTCATTCTTTCCCTTGCCATGAGGATTTTCTCAGGGTTCTCCAGTTCCTCCCTCCATAAGAATCAACATGTGAGTTAATACATGAAACTTTCTATTGGACAGTTAAGTCCAAGAATTTCACAATATTGTTCTCGGCAAGAAATTATAGAAGTTCTTAAAGTGAGCATGACTTATTTTTTAGAAAAACTGATAAAAATATATTTAAGAAAGTACTAGCGTTGACTATGCCAAGTGGAATCTGGGGAGGTTTCCTGGACAAGATGTTGATCAGTTGAGAAACAGTAGATCAGTGAGAAACAGTACAGTGTTAATTGTTGTGAGAAAAATAGCATACTAGAAAAATAGAATCAGTTTGCTCAACAAATAACTCTTGTTTGTTGTCTCAATTTTTATTGATGGCAAACCAAAACATGTTTTGGATTGGAGTCAAATTTGTGAAGGTTGGGACATTGACCTTATTCGCGGTGTGACAATTTTTTCCCCAGTACAGAGTGACAAACCTCCAGAGGATTCATTTTCTCTGGTTTTTTCTCCCATACGATGTTTACTCCCCTGGAGGTTTAATTTGTCACATTCAATGATTGGGAAAACATTGTCACACCACAAATAAGGTCTATTATTATACATTTTACTAAGTATCTCAATTCTGATTGGTCGAGAGCCCTCAGCCAATCTCTGATATCGTGAGAACTTGACATGATACAGTAAATGTATTATCCGTAGGTTTTCCTGCAGATAATACATTTATCATGTCAAGTTTATTCAAGGTCACGCTGTGGTAGCTTTGTTTTTATTCATTATGTGTATTTATTTCCAGACTTATGTACAAAAACAGTTATTTAAGAAATTGTTAACTTATTTTCATATATTTTATAAAGAATTCTTGAAATATTTCTGAATTAAGAATTTTGCATTTTTCATGGGACATCATGGCGTTCATGATTCTTGTCTCTATAATTTAAAGTTCATGTTCATTTTTTCCCCCAGTAAATGTATAATAAAGCTATTATTGAATTAATTTGGTTATCACATAATATCATAAATTATCAACTCTAAATCATTGAATTTGAATTTTCAAGTTGATTTTTGTGGAGGGAGGAAAAACTGGAAAACCGAAAAACCCTCAAAGCACAAGAGAGAACAACTCTATTCACATGACACTACGCTCGGTGAGAAGCTAGTGCTAGACCTCCGCTACTAATTACACCTCCTATGCTTCCCTAAATTCTATGTAATTCATCATATTCTGTAGCTATCCTCCCACACATGTTTAAGAAAACCAGATTTCAATATTCTAATGCATCAATTTTTTTTTCAGTCAGCAAGAACATACCTTGAAAAGCATTTAGAGACCTTTCCTGATTGTATGTACCATTATTATTTTAGCCCATACTGTAAGGACATAATTAAGGGTACCAATAGTGGAGGGACAATAAAATGAAAGAAACATTGATGGAAAGAAATGCAAAAACAAATTAAAATGTTTCAAATCCATTTCAACTGTAAACGATCACTTGGTTTTTATTTTTTTCTCTTGTTTTAATCTTATTTTGTAATTTTTAGATACTCTAATGACTTCAATCTGTGAGTTATGCAGTCACCTGCCCACCTTGTTTTCATTAATTTTCCATGTTTTGATTTCATTTTAGGTGAACCAGAAGAACTGATTAAACATGGCTTGTTAGCCTTGAGGGAAACACTGCCTTCAGAGCAAGAACTAACCACAAAGGTAATTTTTTCATTTATTGAAAACTGAATGTGTTAATGAAAAAAGAAAACATCTTGTCAATTTCTTGCGTCTTGGGATATATAGCACAATTAGGAGTAGTTATGTCAGCATGATAAACTCATGAAAGGGTAGCAAGTCGTCATGCAGTGATTAAACATGGGACTGAGGCTTTAAATCTTCATCTATATAATTAATGCAACTTTATTATCTCTGATAAACTTATCATCATCTTCAGATTTTTTTTTTATGACAATAATATTGAAAAACGTTTTTTATATTTAAAAAAAAAAGGACCTAGAAAATAATATAATAGATCTCTTCCTAATAATTATAAAGATTGCATCCTTATGTATTGTTTATATAAAGAATACTACATAAATTATGAAGAAGACTTAACAGCAGGCATAAAGATCCATGCTCTTGATATGTTTGGCTGTTCCAATTGGATAAGAGACATGAGCATTTATTCATGAGCTTTAGAATTGATACATGTATAAATCCTAATTGATATAAAACATATTAGAAAACCAAATATTCTTGCAGCAACTTAAACTGCAGCACAGTTTATATTTGGCTGTCAATACATGGGTATATGCCAGCATAATCTTATCCTTTTATGAAGATGCTGTAAAATGGTTGTGATGTTTGTTTTCAGAATTGTTCCATTGGGTTGGTTGGTTTGAATCAAACCTTTATTGCCTATGATGATGATGCTGTATCACCATTTGTATCCTTGAGTATTACGTAAAGCATAGACATTGAGTTGTTATAAAAGATCCTGTGCGACCAACCATCAAATCCAGAATGATCAATTTTGGGCCCACCAGCAAGTAGTATATAACAAGCTCTGGTTCGTAAATGGCATTAAGTTATATATTAAGTGACATTTATTTTGTAAACTGAATGAAGCAAGACTCACATATGAGGTGTCAAATGGCATAATACCTCTAATTGAGTCTTTTCTATTAAGCCATTCATTCTGCTTATTTTAAAGATATACATGCATTCTTTAGCTCAAAAGAGCATCTCCTTTCCCTGATGAAGGTGAAGTAGGGAGACCAATTATATAAATTCTACTCATGAATCATCAATGTGACACTGGCAGCGCTATCTCCATGACAAGAAAGGGAGAAAGATATTGCCCGCAAAACATGTTTTCTTTCAACAACTTTATTAAGCATGTTTTTAGCCTTATTTTTGTCATCATCGTTAGCATCTAGTCTAACATGTTATAAGTGTAATGTAGTCATGATTCTTAACAATGGTAGTTGGCTGGTTTGGATCAATCCAAGAAAGCTAGAGGTGGTCAGGTGTGTATAAGTCTGCAAAGTGTAGAAGCTCAATTTATATTTTATGCAATTTTATCTCATCATATTGACTGGTCATTGCTCATGGATGTAATGGTTTTTTTATAGGCTGAAGCTGATGTTACTATGGATGCGGATGAAGTGGTAATTGCTATTCAACTTTTATTTCATAACTTGTCTGAACTGGAAAATTATCTTTAGAAACAGATTCTGTGAACAAGAAGTCTTATTACTAACAGCCAATACATTCAAAATGAAAGTAATAATTATAAATGTGAAAGGTTTTGATGTGAAAGGGTTTGAAAATCACTTGGGGTAGCCTTGGTTTTTCTGTGTATCACTGTGATTGTTTTGGCTATAACATATATTGAAAAGTTTTTGCCATCTTGGGTTATTTTTAATTTTATAACTCATAATTATGGAAATATTTCCACTCAGATGTTAATTGATAAAAAAGTTCATCTCTCAGGATAACATTTTTTGGCCAAAGACAAAGGATTAGGGTCTACTAATTTTAATGAATTACTAAGGAAGGAGGCTAAGGGACCCCAACCCAAACACACACATTCTTACCTATCTACTAGAAGTCCTGTCTTTTCAATCCACAGTCGTCTTGATCCCACCCACACATTCAATCTATATATACACCTTTTTCAAAAATCGTTGGTCAGAAATCTAAGATTCCTGAGTAACATGCTGCAAAATGTAATATGCTCAATGCCAAACAACGTAGTTTCCTGTTAGATTGGAATAGGATGTTTGCATGATGGCATCATTTACCTCTACTAACAGCCTCCCTTGCTCACTTTCTTTTGTTCAGTTAATTAGCACCAATTGTCTTACTATTCTCATGGGGGAATGCAAATTTAAATAAGAAAGAAAATTCACAATTCGTATTGGAGTAAATTGACGTCATCATGCAAACATCCTAGTCAATGTTTTTGGAAATAGGTTTATAGAATATATTGATTCTATTAAATTCTCACTAAATGTTTTTGGTTTGATTAGTAGATGTAGTACATTCTGCAATGGCATAACTGATAGTGAATGGTTAACTGTTTTCTCTATAATTTTAACATGACAATTGCATCACTTTTGATATTATTTTTGTAAACTAATTTAGATATCTTTCATAATATTGTTCTTAGGGAGGAGAAGGTGAAACAAAAGGAGAAGCCATGGAGTCTGAAGAAAGCTAAAAAGAATGTGTTGTCATATCTCAGCTTGGATTGTTAAGAAATAATGTTTTCAAGCAAAATGCATTTTGGTTAAAAAATGTTTGTCTTCAAGGGTAGTCTGTTGTACATGTAGTAATAGCTATCCAGTTTGATATTTTACTTATGAGAATGTGCCATGTAAAAATAACCCTAATAAATGACTACCTTACCAAAATACCCTTTTGGTCCAGAGTATGTTGCTCTAACTTAAATCCTTTCAAATGTCCAATATTATAATTATCAGGGCCATAGCCCAACTTGAGTTGGGGTGTGCAGCCTGGACCTCAAAACCCTGATCCTATCCCAGACCTAAAATTTTGATTTTACATACCCTACCCCAGACTAAAACTAAGAATTGTACACCCTATCCCAGACCAAAAGACGGAAAATACAGTTTTACAATCGATTGTAATCAATATTTACTAACATTTTCATTGTTTTTGTGTCAGACAAAAACGACCAAATTGTTACTAAAATGATACTCTATCCCAGACGAAATGTCAAAAAATGATACCCTACCCCAGACCTAATTGCCAAAAAACCATACCCTATAGGACGGCACATACCCATGTAGCAACTATAGAGGAGTAATCCCCCTCCCCCCCTGGGGGCCATAGCCAGGATTTTCTGAAGGGGAGATGCCCATATGTGTGACCATTTTGTATGCAGCCCCCAAAATGCCAAAAAACGCATTTTTATTACAAAAATTAAAAAACAGGCATTACATTATTAACCTTTTTTTGTTTAAAAAAAAAATTGACAAGACATATCTCCACAGCCTTAGCCTTGCTTAAGAGCAAATTATTTGCAATATAGTCAACTGCAATGCAAAGAATGCGCAGCTTAAACAATATCAGTGTGAATGTTTTGAAATCCTATGGACTTTTAATAGTGTGTGTGTGAATAGCTGACTTATAAAAGAGGCTAAGCCTGTGCAAATGAGACTGTGGTCTTGGTATGCATCTAGCATCACATAAGTCTGTACCCATAAGTCAATCGATTTTAATTTTGTGGAAATCCTCCGTCCCTGGCACAAATATTCAAATGACACCAATCCCTTGCCCCCAAAAGATACAGCATGTACTGAACACCATTCATTTTTCCTATGCTTCCCGCTCGCCAAATTCTCCTTCCATGAGCAGGGAGAGGAGAAGGGTGGGCAACTTCAGTGTAATGATAATTCTAAATGGCTTAGTTCCAGGTAGTCTTTCTGAATAGTTTGTATCATACTAATAGACTGTTAATTAGGCACACCAACACATCCTCAGGAACCCAGGGGTAAAAATGAATGCGACAACCAATATTGATAGTTGTGCATATAGAATACATTCAAGCCTACTGGAAAATTCAAACTTTACTTTCACAGATGTGAGCCTCATTCTAACTACCAATCAATCAAGACAATAACAAATGTTTTGTTAAGAAAATCTTTACTTTATTGCTAATTGATAACATGATCATTATTTTGATTGTTCGTGATTGCCCAAATACATCTACTAGTATATGATGCAGTTGTGACCTTGGACTTGTAATGCTTACTGTGCTTACCTAGTTCTTGCACATACTCTGTGCTATGTTTTTAATATACTATTTATAAAAAGCGTGATTATCCTCTTAAGTAACAACTTAAATCTTTTAATCTGGTGTTTATTTTTAATTGATTTCTGTTTCCATTTTGATAGGGCCTACTTAGCCTAAAACATACAAAACCTCATTACGATGGACAAAGTTCTAGTTTTTAAAGAAACAAAATATGAAAATTCACTTTCTCTGCAAGAATACAATCCATTACTGCAGGAAGTTGTGTGAGATCCGGGTATGTCAAGATTAGAAAACTTATAATACCATTATAATTATTATAGTAGTACAAAGACCCTAGTCAATGGAATCTGTATTCATTCTTAGAAATCAGATTATACTAATTTTTAGAGGGGCACTTGGATGAAAATCGATAATAATTGGAAATGACTTTAAACTTGGGTAAACCTATGTATATGGCCCCAATAGTAGCCAAACAGCATATTTCTTGACAGTCAAAAGTGGGATATGAAAATTATCAGTTTTATTTAGCATGTAATGATGTCATTTACTCAACCCTATTCTTCTTGCTTTTAAACCAAAATTTCTCAACTGCAAATGGCTCACAGGCTAAAATTTTCACTAATCTGGTTTATGTAATGATATATTATGTAATGAGTCATATTATTCTCATATACTTTAATTATTTGGACTTTCAAAAATTGGGGCATTTTCATCCAAGTGTCCCTCTAACAAAGAACTTATTCAGTGTGAGGCATAATTACATGTGGATGATTAGACAAGGCACTAAAGAAATCCTTTGTGAATTAATTCCATTCGTTTAACGATCTGTCCAAATGATGGTCTCTTACTGGGAGCAAGATTCCAACAGTCCTTCATTATAACATAGACTTCTTGTGGGCAACCATCTGGTATTTCCATACGATAGCCTTTTTCTACTTTTGCTACAACGTCTTTTAAAGGCTTCATAAAGCAGAGGAACAAATTATCAACTGATCAAACAAATTGGAACTATACACCGTTCTCATAATGGCTGATAAGCTAAGTGTACAAAAACAAGATCTTCCGGCCATTAGTTCACAAAAAAAAGATATAAAACTGCTGAATAATTAATGAGGAAAACACAATAGAAATCATTGTCTGTGGAGGAGGTTGTATATCTGATACAAAATCGTCCTGATTTGCATAAACTTTAAAATCATAGTAGAACATGAATGTATACACCTAGATGTTTCATAAGTCATATACAATATCAGTGTCCATGTCGTATCAGATATACAATCACTCACATCCAGCTCGTGGTTGTATATCTGATACAACATGGCCACTCATATCGTATATATTACCTAAAAGCACATGTAATGAGTTTATAGAGGAAAAGTTAAAGAAATTGACATTTTACTTTGACTTGAATTCCCATTATCCACTTTTATTTTGAATGAGCACCCTTGCTCAGCCTTGCAACATGACCTCATTTTAGTACACTCATCGGCCATTATAAGAACAATATATAACAATATAATTTCATAGATCTATAGTACACCCACTGCACACCCTGACTCAACTATAATAGTACACCCACTGCACACCCTGACTCATCTATAGTACACCCACTGCACACCCTGACTCATCTGTAGTACACCCACTACACACCCTGACTCATCTGTAGTACACCCACTACACACCCTGACTCATCTATAGTACACCCACTGCACACCTGACTCATCTAAAGTACACCCACTACACACCCTGACTCATCTATAGTACACCCACTACACACCCTGACTCATCTATAGTACACCACCCACTACACACCCTGACTCATCTATAGTACACCCACTGCACACCTGACTCATCTATAGTACACCCACTACACACCCTGACTCATCTATAGTACACCCACTACACACCCTGACTCATATTGCAGTGACGACACTGATTTTTCTCACAAATGTCAAGAAATGAGTTCCTTCTTTCTTAATCGTGGTTACCCCATTACCATCATCGAGCGTGCTATGCTTAAAGCCTCCTCCATAGATCGTAACACTGCTCTCACCCCTAAATCACGCAATTCTAACCTTAACCGCATTCCATTCACCATCACTTACCATCCTATTAACAACTCTATCAAACCTGTTATTAATCGTAACTTCAATTTACTCAATTCTGATCCAACCACGTCTAACATTTTCAAAGAACGCCCTCTTTTTTCGTTCAAAAGGGATCGCAATTTACGTTCTTTCTTAGTTAAAGGTGTACTTCCTTCTAATAATGAACCCGGTACTTTTCGCTGCTCTCGCAAACGTTGCTACACTTGCCCTTTTGTTGCTTCATATACTTCTATTAAAGGTCCCAAATCCACCTTTAATATTACTGATCATTTTGATTGTACTTCTTCTAACGTCATCTACTGTATTCAATGTTCAAGCTGCAACATGCTCTATGTTGGAGAAACTGGCCGCCGATTAGGTGATCGTTTTAGAGACCACCTTTACGACATTCGAAAGAAAGATTTAAATAAACCAGTTGCTCGGCACTTCAATTCCACTAATCACTCTGAGCTTAATGCTATTGTTTTTGGTCTTTGTTTAACCCACGGCAGCAACCATCATCGCAAAACAAAAGAAATGCGTGTTATTCATTCACTTGGCACCGTTAATCCCCACGGGATGAACGAACGCTTCGCCTACATTTAAGTTGTTTTGTTTTGTTGTTTTTTTCTTTTCTTTTCCCTTTTTTCTCACCTATTGTTGCTTTCTATCCTTTTGTTTTCTTTTTGTTTTATGGCTTGTTTTCTTCTTATTGGTTTGTTTTCCCTATCCTCTACTATATAAACATCTCTCTCACTCTTACTTTCTATTGACTCCGACGAAGGACTAACGTCCGAAACGTCAGTTTTCTATTTTCACTACGGTGTTAAACTTATAAATCTACGATGACTCATATATAGTACACTACACACCCTGACTCATCTATAGTACAACCACTACACACCCTGACTCATCTATAGTACACCCACTGCACACCCTGACTCATCTATAGTACACCCACTACACACCCTGACTCATCTATAGTACACCCACTGCACACCTTGACTCATCTATAGTACACCCATTGCACACCCTGACTCATCTATAGTACACCCATTGCACACCCTGACTCATCTATAGTACACCCACTGCACACCCTGACTCATCTATAGTACACCCACTGCACACCCTGACTCATCTATAGTACACCCACTACACACCCTGACTCATCTATAGTATACCCACTGCACACCCTGACTCATCTATAGTACACTCACTGCACACCCTGACTCATCTATAGTATAGCCACTGCACACCCTGACTCATCTATAGTACACTCACTGCACACCCTGACTCATCTATAGTATACCCACTGCACACCCTGACTCATCTATAGTACACCCACTACACACCCTGACTCATCTATAGTATACCCACTGCACACCCTGACTCATCTATAGTACACCCACTACACACCCTGACTCATCTATAGTACACCCACTGCACACCTTGACTCATCTATAGTACACCCATTGCACACCCTGACTCATCTATAGTACACTCACTGCACACCCTGACTCATCTATAGTATAGCCACTGCACACCCTGACTCATCTATAGTACACTCACTGCACACCCTGACTCATCTATAGTATACCCACTGCACACCCTGACTCATCTATAGTACACTCACTGCACACCCTGACTCATCTATAGTATACCCACTGCACACCCTGACTCATCTATAGTACACCCACTACACACCACGAATACCAGTCGTTTCGCTACCACGCACTTTCGCTACCGTCGGTTCGCTACCACACAGGGTCCTTTCGCTACCATCATGAAGTCCTTTCGCTACCATTGGAAATTACCAAAACAAGACTTCGATGAGACTTGTAAAAAAGAATCATAGTCTGTTGAAAGACATTTGCATATGGTTTTGAAGCATATTTGGAGCGATCATTTCACGATACGATCAGTGAAAGTGAAGATCTAAACGCGACCAAGGACAGAGTTCACTTAAATACCATTTCGAGTCCGTTTCTACCAACTTATGACTGGGATGACTTTATTTCCCCATACTCTAATCTATGAAATGTTTGTTTTGGGTAGCTTTATTATTCTTTATCATTTTTTAACTTGCCAAAGTTCGAGAAAAATACAAAATACCTTATGCACGAAACATCGATCGACAAGCGACGCCATATTGTTTTCGTGTAATCAACAAGCTTTTCCTAGTCGTTTAATTACTGACGCTTTCTTTTCTTGAAATCCATTAGATTTTAATATTTTCAATAAAAAACTAAGAGGAAATGATCTAGCGACTTAATCTGGAATAAATTTGAGGTCATTAAATATTTGATGTAAACGCCAAAAAGTTAACGATTGAGTCTAAAACGATTGAGCTCAGTTTACGGTGTTTCATATAAAGCGAGCGAGAAAAACCAAAATACCTTTACGTTCGTCAAGCGACGCCATATTGTTTCCGTGTAATCAACAAGCTTCCTAGTCGTTTACTGACGCTTTCTTTACTACCTAGAATCCATTAGATATTATTCTTTTCACTAATAAAGTTAAAGCCGAGAAAAGATATGGTGCTTTGAGGTGGGAGATGTCGTGTGTTGCTGAATCTGACATCTACGAAAAATATGATTTTAGACAAGCTCACGAAAACAATATGGCGTCGTTTGTCGATCGATGTTTCGCGGAAGGTATTTTGGTTTTTCTCGCTCGAACCTTTGCAAGCCAGAAGCAATAAATATGTTCTAAACATTCGATTTTTCGATTAAGAAGAAAGATATTGTAACGTTTGCAACAAACTACTCTACGGAGACTAAAACTTTATTGGTAGCGAAAAGACCCCGGCCTATGAAACACCGTAAACTGAGCTCAATCGTTTTAGACTCAATCGTTAACTTTTTGGCGTTTACATCAAATATTTAATGACCTCAAATTTATTCCAGATTAAGTCGCTAGATCATTTCCTCTTAGTTTTTTATTGAAAATATTAAAGTCTAATGGATTTTAAGAAAAGAAAGCGTCAGTAATTAAACGACTAGGAAAAGCTCGTTGATTCGATGTTTCGTGCATAAGGTATTTTGTATTTTTCTCGAACTTTGGCAAGTTAAAAAATGATAAAGAATAATAAAGCTACCCAAAACACACATTTCATAGATTAGAGTATGGGGAAATAAAGTCATCCCAGTCATAAGTTGGTAGAAACGGACTCGAAATGGTATCTAAGTGAACTCTGTCCTTGGTCGCGTTTAGATCTTCACTTTCACTGATTGTATCGTGAAATGATCGCTCCAAATATGCTTCAAAACAATATGCAAATGTCTTTCAACAGACTATGATTCTTTTTTACAAGTCTCATCGAAGTTTTGTTTTGGTAATTTCCAATGGTAGCGAGAGGACTTCATGATGGTAGCGAAAGGACTCTGGGTGGTAGCGAAAGCACTGGTAGAGAAAGTGCGTCGTAGCGAAACGACTGGTTACCCACACCACATTACATTAGCTGTATTACACATGAACTGTATTAGGCATTATTCTTGTCCTAATATATTTTCAGACTTACCACTCTTGGATATGGAACCCTACCAAACGAGAATAATTCCCAAAGAAATATCCCATAACTCCATACGTCAGATTTCGTAGAAAAATTCTAGATCAAAGAAAAGTTGAGTTAAGTTGCTTTACTTTATACCATCATATAATGTTACGATTACATTCTTTCTCATGAAAAAAGTCTGCATTTAGTGAGATAAACTAGCATGGCAAGTAGAATGTCATAGATCAATAAGCTCACTTGTTCTTTTAAGGCTTCGGGAGCAGTCCACTTAATAGGAAACTTTCCTCCCTCTTGATTAAAGTTGGCTTCCCTTGCAAGACCAAAATCTGAAAGCTAAACAGGCAATATTGCGTTATTGCTATAATAGAATCTAAATCTACACAACATCAGACATTTGACATCTGACATTGTATCACACAAATGGCATTATGGCAAAGAAAAGCTCAACCATTAACATGCTTATTATTTTCATACTTTTGCTGAAGCATTGTCATCAATGAGTACATTCCTGGCAGCTACATCCCTGCAAAATAGTTTTATCAATAAATCACATATGGATGACTGGAATTATTCAGCAATTGTAATATGCTGTACAATGTCCTATTCAATAAACAATCCCTCAAAAGGTCAATTGAACATTATTAGCACTCTTTTTTACCCTTCCACCATTACTACTGGTTTGACTATCATGTTTCTCTGTGTTTCAGCTTTTTTTTGTCAGAAAATTCCAAAATTGTGCAATAGTATTCAAGGGTCTTCTCTGCAATAACCACGCAAGAGTCCAATGTGTACGTATGCTACAGGGTTCCCATGTAGTCAATCCCCAACTCATTGTGTAAACCTTAAGTTTAGCACATAACAATGCTGCCTTCAACAAGGTCATATTCACGAAGCCGAATAAGAAATCCTACAGAGGTATGACTAAAGATTGGACCTGGCTGATTGGAATGTCAGTAAATACAACTAAGAGACTGACACAGCCAAGATGAGTTCAACAGCATGATCCATTATTTGACTAAGTCAACATTAAAGAAAGATATAAGCTATACTCTCAAATTAGTTTAAGAGTTTGTTGTCAGAATGTGTGTAAGTTCACCCTTTTTATGTGTGAACAACATGAACATAGAAAGCCATCAAAATAAGTCATATTTACTGAAGAACTAAATTAATTCTTCCTATTTTTCAAGTATTTGACCAAGTGTTTAATTAGCATTTAAAATTTATGTTGAAAATTAAAAAATTAATATAAGATGTTATTGGGCTGGAATAGTCTTCATGTCACATGAATTCTTATTCCAGTTGTGCACATATGTGTAATTTTGATTTTGATCACATCATCAGATCTTTTTAATTTTTACTCTAAAAAAGGAAAAATAAATAAGAAAGGGGTTTCCCATACTTTGTTTTAGAGCTATAAAAGATTATCAAAAAAACATTAAGTTTTCATGATATATTGTTAATATATAAATTGGAATGAAATCACCACAATAAGTACATGTGCACAAAACTCATGTGTAGAAAGGATGAACGTCCTTAAGGATGTACCTGTGAACTAAGTTTTTGGATTCCAAATATTCCAGTCCTGCAGCAACATCCCTAATAAACAGAATCAAGAGTATTATCCTTCAATGACTTTGAATCGATTAATCACGAAAAGGAAAACACATTTTACTTTTTATTACATAATAATAATAGAGCTCAATTAAAAAAGTTATCATAGGAATTATAGGTTTAACACCATAGTGAAAATAGAAACTGACGTTTCGGACATTAGTCCTTCAGCGGAGTCAATCAATTATTTAAACCATAATATTGATTATCATATTGATAGTTATTATTATTAACATAAGGGTGGGTCAGATAAAAAGAATTAGTTAGTAGGGGATAAAATAAATAAATTAGTATACAGTACTTAAAAACCAGTAGTCTGTATGGTGTAGTAGGCAATTGGGACTATTGATTTGTACACCATGAGGATGAGGTGTTTAATTCTTTTAGTATAAACCTACTAATAGGTGACTCAAATTGGGAATGTCAGCAACAAGCCTATATATTGACTTGTATACTCTATAACTCTTTCTTAAAAGATTAATATTTTTATTCAAGAATATTGGCTATATTTGAATTTGGATAGGGATCTGAACCATATTCTGATTCACCAACAACATGAGTGATTGCCAAACATGTACAACAATATTAATACATTCATCGCAGATATCTATATTAAACAACAGCTACCTTCCAAATCCAACAAGATCTTTTTGTCCAATGACTGTTCTTCCTCTTGACCGTAAGTAATCTATAAGACTTCCCTATAATAATGGGAAATTGATTTCAACATGTAGTGACTACATATTATATATTATGTTATTGTAAACTTTATTTAATGTCAGATTTAATGCCTAGATGGCAGGGAGTATTTTGAAAACACCCAAATAGCTAAATCAACACAATAACACAATATATGATTTGGGCCTTAAGGTGGCTTGCCTACTATAGAAAAAAAGAAGCAATAAAAATGATGCTATTACTTAAGCCCACATTGTGCGAGCTCACTAAAACTGCTTAAAGCCACTAATGAACTTCAAAATTTTATTGAGGAACCATGCACATTTTGAACTTCAACACATGGGGGCAAAACTATCAAATTTTGCACAGGACAATTTTTTGTTTGTTTGTTTGTTTGTTGTTTTTTCTTCTTTTTTTTTTGTTTGTTTTTGTTTGTTTTGTTTCATTTTGTTTTTATTTATTTCCTGAAACAAGAGGGAAAAAGCAATCTTGTGTCAAAGCTTGAAAAATATATGTCTTTATCATACCTTTCCACAATACTCTGTCACAATGTAAACAGGTGAACCATCTAATGACACCCCCAACAGTCGCACAAGATTAGGGTGATGCAAACTCCTATCAATATTAAAACAGTAAGAGTTATTAAAATGGCATAACCTATAATCAAAAAATAAGTAAGGAAGGAAGGAAGAAAGGAAGGAATGGAAGGAGAGGGAGTTGAGGGAGGGATGAGTTTGAGAAACAGTTTCATAGATGGATTCATGGATAAATAAATAAAAAAGGGTTGAGCAGTTGCGTTTCTATATACATTGAATTTTCAATATGGATTTAAATAAATAAACAAACAAACAAACAATTGGATGAACAAATAAATGAAGGGATAGATGGAGGGAGGGTAGGAGAGAGGAAGGGATAGATAAATGAATAAATGCATGGAGGAATGGAGTCAAGGGAGGGATGAATGGATAAATGAATTAATCGACTGAACTTCCAGTTGGGATTTAAAAGTTGATATTTTGCAGAGGAAGGGGAATTGAAGAACATAGAGAAAAATCCTTTAGCCAAACAGGATTCAAACTGAGGCAAGCACTAGAGGCAAGCATGAATCAAATCATGCTGGAGAGTCTAACAGATATGTATTTTTTACTGAGTCTCTTGCAATGGCTTAGTATTTGCACAGTTTATAAATGCAGTTTTTCTTACGTCATCACAGATGCTTCTGCCAAAAACTGTTGTGCAGCCCTGTCATCGTCTTTTAAACTTTTAATTGCCACTTTTTCTCCTTTGTATTCCCCTAAAAGGAACATCTAGAACCAATAATATAAGTTAGTTAGCAAAACATGATATTAAAAACCACATGGTTTTCACATTTTGGGTGTGGTCCTTCCTCTGTTTTGCTATCTTATGGTACACTCAACAAAATTACTCTACTCTGATTGGTCAAGAGGAGTACAATTAAAGCGTTAATTGTACTCTGTAGGAGTACTGAATAAGTCACTATGGAAACATGGCCAAAACAATGTCAACGACAGCAAAAGCTGTAAAAACTAATAAGAACTAATCTTTTTTATGCATTTCAGTTGCGCGATAGACTGAAAATTGGCCGCCAAATAGACAAAGATGAATGACGTCGCTTCGCATTTTTTACTGAAATTTTGTTGAGTGAACGACGTCCTATACAAAATATATAGTATTGCTGTCAATAATTAAGGACAGTGCCTGCTAATTGAGAATCATTTAATATGTTTAATTATTAAATGACTATACCAATTGCTTTAAGAATTATTCTTTGTCAAAAATACTTAAACCTTAGCAAGTTATCTCTTTAACAAGTTTAGAATCGTTTTCTGCTTTAACTTTTCTTGAAAATAAACACTACTTTTCGTGCAATTCAAGTAATAATTTTTGAATTCTCTCGAATGTAGATGCGAAGTATGTGTGTGTGTGGACAATAGCAGGCACCATCCTTAAGCACAATTATTGAAAGGTAGACTTGAAATAAATTGAAATAAGAAACAATCCGATAACATTAGTGACCACAGTAAATCTGAGAAACACTTATTACTATAAAATAGTACAAGATAGTGCTAGTTAAATAATAGAAAAAAATGGAATTTGCATGAAATTGTGCTATTTAGTATTACTAAAGTTTGACGGAGTTACTGTGGTCACTCTATCAAAGAGGAGGATTAATCTTCTCTAATATAATTTATGAGGACTTTCTTTATTTAGACTTTTCCTTGTTGATTTATACATCAATCTAAAATCACAGATTTTATTCAATGACATCTTCACATTTAACATCATGACTATGTCTGTAATGAAAGAAGCTTCTTAGTTACCTCCAAATTCACCCTTGCCGATTGCCTCCATTAGTGTAAGTTCTTTCCTGTTTATTGCCCAACCCTCTGCAAAATTAATCAATGTTTTCAGTTAAATAAATTATCATTTTACATGTAGTAAATATTGGCCAACTATTAGCCAATCATTGGTTGACGCCTCACCAACACACATCTAGTAAGAGTTGAAGTACACTTTTTCACATACACCAGTATTGTACTCTTGTCTTAACTTCAAAACATACACTGCCAGACATACAAACATCTTTAAATTTGTCAATTTGCTACCAACGTTTTCACAGCCAATAGGTTGGTATCAAAGATGTCACTTCCACTCCAGTAATAGCTACGTTTTTAATGGCTTGTAGAGAATCTAGAAGGTTGTATTGATCCTTCGTTTTCTGGTTTCATGTCATAGAAATAGTCAAACAAAATAGTTTAAGGACTTATTTTGACAAGTTGTGATTTAAAAACATCCACTAGTTGTCCCTCAGTCAACCGCATGTTTACCCCCCAGTCAACTTCAAAAAAGTCACGTGATTGATAGTAAGCACCACTATACCTGACAAATGTTTGTAGCATTCCTAATTAAAAGTAATCTTATTCTTACCAGTGCTGGTTTGTTTTTTTCTCACAGTTTTAATAATTATAACTCATTCAAATGTGCAGCTAAGAACATGCATAATAGGTAAATTACAAGCCTTAGATGAAATGACTGAAGAAGAGTACCATACAAGCCTTTCACAACTTCAAGTCCCGTAAAAAATGAGCCAGCTCAACTAGAAACTGTGGACAGCTGTTTCGACAGGTCTGCATTGGGCCTCGTCAGCACAGTGTATCTAGTGAGCTGGCAATCCCACAAAAAAGTAGTACTAGATAGGTATGGCAGTGCGCCGTGTGGGATGGGCTCAGATATCAAATAAGAACATGCGTAATAGGTAAATTACAAGCCTTAGATGAAACGGCTGAAGAAGAGTGCCATACAAGCCTTTCACAACTTCAAGTAGCGTAAAAAATGAGCCAGCTCAACTAGAAACTGTGGACAGCTGTTTCAGCCTGCATTGGGCCTCGTCAGCACAGTGTATCTAGTGAGCTGGCAATCCCACAGCAGCTGCCATTTTGGCTAAGGATCTATCTATTGTTCAATGCAAGTTTGTACTGTGCTAAAATTAGAGAAATACCACTTACCTTTTTCAAATGATTCAGAATCGACAGAGAAATCAAAACAGCCCTTTTTTTCCAAAGGTTCTGTAAGCCTTGTGCATAAACCGTCTGCATCAATCTGGTAGTGCTACATAAAACAAGGGAACAAAATATGAATACCACCTGGGAGTAAACCACATCATTTTATTTCATTACAACAGAAACTTTCAGTTCCAATCATTGCTACATGTAGGAAGAAGCCTAACACTCCATGGTGGACAGATTTTGCCACCCACTTGATAAGACTATCCATAAATCAAATTAGAATTTAAAAGTTGATTATTTTTGGAGGGAGGAAAAACATACCTGTAGGTCATGAAGATTAATTTAATTAATTGATTTAAATGGTAAACAATATAAAATTTAGTGGCATACATTAAAATGTCTGTCAAGGCTCCTTCAATTATAAGATAACTGAAAGAATGGTTACTGGAATTTGCCTACTTTGTCCTGGGAGAAATTGGATTTAGGTCACCAGGAATTGGAAGGGGGGGGGGGGGGGGGAGGAGGGAATGAGAAAATGGATTTGGAGGTTGGGAAGTGGGATTAGTAAAACGTTTGGGAGGGAAATTGTATATAATATATACATATATATGATATATATAATTGTATTGGCACACCCCTTTAGGACACTCAATGGTAATAATTCATTTAACAAATAGATCAGGCTTAGCTATGTTCTGTTCTCTGGTAAAACACGACTGGAGCTATAGGACACGAAAAAGGTTATAGAAATCACGAGCCATAGGCGAGGGATTTCTATAACTTTTTGAGTGTTCTACAGCTTCAGGGTTATTGGAAAACAAATTTCGGTTAAACATTTACCGTAACTGGAGCGAAAATTGCCGATGCTTGTTTGTAAAGTAAGCTTAAGTTTCTTACCATTAGAGATTTGTTCATTCTTAGACACGGAAATCATTTTTTGACTTTTCTATCACTGTCACGGCCAAGCAAAAATCTTCTAGTTTAGCGAAATAAGGTCATTGTAATAGTAGCAGCACAAACGAAACAAAGCTTTACTTGTCGAAATGTAGTACCAATCAAATGTGCTTCAAAACGACGTATTTTCCTTTTTTTAGAGGAAAGACATAATAAATGAATATTTTAAATTCAAAATGTGAAAATGCTCGAAATTGAAAAGCTGAATTCCTGTGACATATTTTCTATGTTTAATTTTGTATAGAAAACATGGTTTTAATGTGATATCTATGTTTCTATACTCTGATAAAACATAGCTTTTCTGCCAATCAGAGCGGACGTTCATGAAAATCTCTCATATAAATCAAGTTAAAGTTGCATTGTTTCACACTACATTCACATGTATTGTGTCAGTGGTTTGTTGATGTAATCATGCACACACATTGACACTTGATGGTTCTTGTTCAAAACAGTTTAGACCAGTCATTCACATAAAACTGTGAACTAAAACAGTGAGCCCTAAATACATGAAGAAATCATTTCAGTGATAATAATTTTTACATGTCTTGCAGTGGACCTTGCTTTTCATAAAATAGATCTAATATGTACAGTCAGACAATTTAATGATTATGGTGTTATAAGTCACTGAACTGAAATCAAACATAAATATTGATTGAAGTGAACTAAACAAAATATGCTCTTCATTGATGATATTCTCTGGGGTGTTTATTCAGCTCCATTGTCTAATGCATCAAATTTGCAAGTTTGATGTTTATGGGACTTTGTGCTGAGCTGAAATATCTGAAATCACACTGATTTGTCTCTGTTTTTTTGAATATACCCCACCTCCTTCCTCCCTGGATGGTCACAAAAAAACAAGATTTCTTCTTAAAATATTATGTCTAGACCCAGCACACCAACTCACCTCTACTAGTTTTGTTAAATTTTCAAAGTATTCTTCTTCATCCACTGTTAATTTATTGTCTTTAAAGATAACTCTATAGTGCTCTATTTTTCCACCAAAACTGAAACGACAATTGCATGGAGTTATACTATTAGTGATATTATAGTGAAATCAAGAAAAACTGAGTTCCAGATGGGAACTTAATTTCCACACAACCTTCTACACAGTATTCTAGTTGGATGCAAGTGTGCCAATGTCACCTGTACTCCCATATACTGTATGGACTATACAGGGATGATTTGCTGAACAGATCATAAACAGGGTATGCAATTTCACTCAAATTCCAAGTTTTTTAAAGTTGATAATTGAATGAGGAACTCAATGCAATAAATTATGTGTTTTGTCAGGGTCTACAAATTATTATTTTTTTGGTATAAACATGGTACCCTTTCAGAATCCCAGCAGTACACCCCTACCCAAATCCTGGTGGAGTACAATCCCCCCCCCCCCCCCATCCTGCACTTGTGGGCTATTGTGATCAACCTGAGCTGCACCATATATCATACAATGTAATCTGCAAAAATGAGTGAATTGATGTGAACAATAAAATGACAGCTTCATCAATGTGTTCATGGTTTTGATCCATTGTTAACAAATAAACTTTATCTTTGGAAATGCCAATTATTAAGATCAAAATAAAGGAAAAAGAAATTGGAAGATTGACATTGACAATAAATTTGAATAATTTTTATAAACATTAAAACTTTATTGTCATCTGAAAAATTTATTAGGTTTTAATGCATAAAGAAACATTAATGAGCATAATCCGCATAAGATATGACTGCATTCATGAGGACCTCAACTAGTTTACTTTGAGATAAAAGATACTAATAGGATTGTTTCAATATTACTGTGGGCTATTGCAACTTGAACAAAAACATTAAATTTATTGTATTCCACACCAACACCAATACAGTCCCTTCTATTAAACACAATTCAAATAGACATTACTTGACGTACCAGACTGAAAGAGTATAATCACCCTTATAATTGCGGCTCTCTCTCACAAGAAAAAGACCATCTCTCCTTGCTTTTAAAAGTTCTTCTGCTTTTTCTCTGTCTATTCTGCCATGAAACCACCTAACATATAAAACAGACATAGCAGTAATTATATTTTAAATTCACACACAATCACTAACCTAAGTAAACCGTATTGGTTGAATAGCCTTCGAGATGGCTAGGAGTGGGTAGCTCCTGGCTAGTTCACTGTGGGGAGGTGATTGGAAAACAATAGAGACCTTTAGCATTAGGTTTACCACTAACCGCAAGGGATCAGGTCCAGAAACACCAACACGCAGAAAAACTCAGCATTAATGAAATTTAATATAGAGGCTCTTTCAGCAATGACTTTGTTATGATACCTTGCAAAATGTTGAAAGTTTTTTTATCACATCTTACTGTAGAAAGGTAACAAATACACACACACTTACGGCATAGCATGGAGTTTCACAGCACCTCTTTCCAAAACGTGAACATAGTTTACAGGTATCAAACCCATATTCCCTTTACCATTTTTTGCTCTGTACCAGTTGCAATCCTGTCATATGAAAAGTTACGAAAAAAAGTATTTGTTTTTAATAAGTACTTTTTCCTCAAACAGGGGAAAGGAAAGTCACAAGATCCAACACGTAGTGGCCGCCATAATGTTTCATTGGGTTTCAACTGACAAATTAACATTGGGTTCAAAGCAGGAAACACCACAAAGTTTGACTGAAACTTTGGTCAAACCAGACTGGCTTTATGTCAGGTCAACCCTTGTCCGTGATCTGACAGTCTTATAGAGACAAAATATTTTTATAATACCAGGAACCATTCTAATCAGAGTTTTTTTGTGAAATGTAGGTTGAAAAGTGTGCTTGATAGTGTTGGGTATCTAAGAAATTAGTGCAGAGAGTTGTATATCTCTAAAATACTGTAAAGCTCTACATCTTTTTACACACGATGACCACCAGTGAATAATAGGTTACAAAGAATGGCAAAAGAAAGAAAATATTTTACTGTAATTTGGTTATTTGTTGTTGTTGTTGTTTGTTTGAATTATTTAGCACACTGTCCATTTATTCCATAAATGTTATACATGTATTTCCAGATTTTTTTTCATATACCACTTTAACAAATTGAGATGTCTGTCAGATACCCAAGTTCAAAGGAATTCTTATATTATTTTCTTTTTTACAAATTTATTTTCTTTGAACTTTAAGAGAAAAATATTCTAGAATAATAGCAACTGCAGGTAATAACTGTATTAAAATGAATTACTGACAATGGACCTAAAAACCTTTTCCCTACCCGGCAAGGGAATTAATTAAATCTAATAAAAATACATTACAAAACACAGTAAAAAGTTGACATACCCTAGTTCCCCTTGTGATGGTAAGAATTTCTCCTTTTTTGAAAGGTAAATCCTGTAAATAGGAAATTGCTACACATTGGTACATATTTCAGAGTTGATTTTTGTGGAGGGAGAAAAACCAGAGAACCAAGAAAAGATCAAGACACACATGTTACTTTAAAATTCTTAATATTCATAAGGAATATTCTCTTAAATATAAGAGGAATTACAGTCAACAAACCAATCCACCCAACTTGCCAGTTGGACATTAAAATATGGTCCACTTTAAGGATATGACTATAAGACCTAGTTACCCAATAACTTATGTCATGAAGGGTTTATATTGCCGAGTTGACCAAATCAAGATACCCGTAAGACAACCTTGATTTTTTGATTTATTGACATGAAAAAACAGTGTACAGTATATCCCCCTAACCCCCAGAATGTGCTTTATATACTGTACTACATTGCCATGCACAGCTGCTAAAAAAATGTACAGTACAGCCCAGATGTATGCCATGGTGTCCACACATGTAATTTGGACGGTTACCATGTCATTTTGCACAAATGCCTGTTGGTCAACTCAATCGTTAAATTTTTGGCTTTTACATTCAGATGATGACCTCAAATTTATTCCAGATAAAGTCGCTAGGATCATTTCGTCTTAGGTTTTTAGTGCAAATAATAAAGTCTAATGGATTTCAAAAAAAGAATAAAGTCAGTATAAACGACTACGTAGGAACCTTTGATCTTTCGCATAGGTTTTTTCCCTTAAACTTTGGCAAGTAAACAATTATAACGAATGATAAAGCTACCTAAAACACACATTTCATAGATTAGAGTATGGGGAAATAAAGTCATCTGAGTCATAAGTTGGTAGAAATGCAGTCAATATATTAAATAAGTGTTCTCGGTCACGTTTACATCTCCACTTTCATTGAAATAATCCCTCCAAACATGCTTCAAAATCAAATACAAATGTCTTACAAGAGAATATCTGTTTTTTTTATAAGTCTCATCGAAGTTTTGTTTTGGTAGTGAATACACTTCATGATGGTAGCAGACTCTGTTTGGTAGCGAACCGACAGTGGCGAAAGTATGTGGTAGCTAGTTGTCCATTTCATTGTTGATTAGTTGTAAAACTCTTATTTTGTTAACAATAGAATTAATAATAATTTTGCGGCGATTTGTGCTGTAATTTTTGTGGCAATTTTCAGAAATTTAAAATCTATTGTCTCAACCTTCAAAAGAGACATTCATCTAGGAAACACTTGGTGTCCTGAATAAAACTTTACAAGTAAATTCTTTACCATTATTTATCATGGACAGAATCGCCGAAAAAATCACAGCAAAACTTGATAGTGTAAACGGGGCTTAACAGTTTGATTATTGAACTGGCGCCAGCACGTACCACAGCAAATTACGTACTGTACACTTGAATAATTTTTTTTAGTTTCAATATCCTTTTTATGAAAATTGAAATGTTGCTAGAGGAGCTACAAATTTTAACGTTAAAAGAATATGATCTCATGCTACATGCTACACGTCGAGTCAAGATATCAGAAGTATTGTATGAAGGAAAAGAAAAAACATCTGTGTTTTGCCTATTCAGCGATCAACAGGAATCAGAATGAAGTTGATGAGCTATTGGGCTGCATGTAATTTTTAGAGTGTACTACACGCGGATGGATGAACTACACTAGTATGAGTGTACTACGTTAACAAAGGGCATGTGCGTTACCATGACATACATCTGGGCCGTACTGTAAATGTGTTAAAAATAAGTTTCACACAAAATTTACTCACATCTTTTGTTGCTCCCTTGAAATCATATTTTGCTACAACCTCAGTTCCAGCTTGCCACTATAAGGACAGAAAAAGTTTTAGACTTTAGATTTCTTTGCAATGAAATATCTATCAGCTAATATTATTAGTGGAGAGTTATCTAGTTTACAATTAAAGAATTTTAAAAACATATAAGCATTTGAAAACAAGTTGTCTATTACAAGCCAAGGGTTTGGAAAAAATAAGATAATGCCATAGTCCTTGTTATAATCCAGCAGTATATTGTTTACATGTCATGCATTGGTATAAATGGGTCATGTTGTGGATGTCCGCAAAAAACATCCGTCCAGCAAAAAAATCATACAAAAAGAAGCATGGGAAAAAACTTTCAGCTTTTATGAACAAGCGAGAGTGAAATAAAAATATGGTTAATACTCCCATCTTGAGTTCGCCTTTGTTCATTTGTGTACAAACGTTTTCCTTTCTTTTATAAAGGCCTATTGTATATAAAGAATGTACATACTAAGGAACATTACAAGTTGATTAAAACGTCACAGATTTTGGTTGAATAGCTGAATATTTCAACACACAAATGAGACTAAGAATGAGCAAAGAGAACTCAAAGCTTGGGTATTGAATAGTTTTCCTTGAATGTGCATGCATGCACTATTTATTGAAACATTTTCTTAACGAATTCCATAGCTCCCTCAAATTCCTTTTCATTCAAATGGATTATAAGTACAATATAAAATTTAGATATACTGTACCAGAATGATATATACAAGCAAATCATCAACAGTAAAAATATTGGATTATTGAAGAAAAAGCTTTGTTTATGCATTATCATATATGTGCATATTAGGAATATAAAATGTGTGTATGTCTAAATACACAGTACCTTCACATAAACACACTGTAACAAGGAGAAATATTGCAATAAAACATGAGGTACATGTAGCTGAGTGTTTTGTTTTAAGTATTGTACAGCTTGCCAGAATGTTTATATTATACAGTACACCAAATTCTAAAATGTTGTCTACTTGAAAAAGTTAAATTATCACAGCTAAAACCAAGTGGTATTCTGGGTAGCTGCAATATCCTGGTTTTGGGTAGATAATATCCTTGTATGTGTAGGTTAAACAAACAAAAACCTGTGCAAAAAAGCCTAAAAGCAAACTATTACATAAATGCTTGTCGCATAATTATGCAGGCTGTGCTGCAATAGTTTGTAAATGTCTTTACAAATGTGTGTTGGTATAATGTTCAGATCAATGAATTGACTAATCAATGGATGTAACAAGGCTGAAGCAGGAAGCAGGCTTGGATCTTTGGTGTAACAATGTTTCCTGATGGTAGTTAGCACTTTATAAATCAATCATTAAATTAGGGATGGATCTGAACTCAAAATCCAGGCAAGAAACAAAGCAACATAAGTTTGCAGTTTTATTTGTTGTACATAATGATCATAAAGAGAAAGATATTTTGATATTAAAGCTTCAATATTACAAAATTAACTAGCATAAACATTGGAAGGCTCCCTTTTAGTCCTTCATACTTTTAATATGTTGGTATGCTGTTTGGGACTTACAGGTAGCTGCTATTTCTACCTTTTTTCTAAATAACCAACTAGGTGTCTGTATTGGGTAAACACTCTTCCTTACATTGTCAAAGCTCTTATTCCCATGGGAAGATTAACACATGGCTCACAGTACTTTTCAACTATGATCGACTGGCTCAGGTTTGACATGTTCAATCAAACTAATAGGCAAATATATCTTGAAATCCACAAAAAACAGGCATGCCAGTTTGTCTAAACTTGGAAGTCTATTTTTGCATATTTTAATCTTCACTTGCTTACTTGTATTTAGTTTGATATTTGCAGAAATTCGGACTTACTTGTGAAAATTAAAAAGTGAAAATCATTTAATTTTGCTAAAAATAAGGCAATCAAATACTAATTTTTTTCACCATCAAAAACCTATTAGGTCGTACACTTTAACCTGTATATATATGTTAGCCTTTTTTTCAAGCCCTGACTATGTAGAGAACTAATTTAATACTTACTCTAGACATTTTATCTGCCCCGGTTGTCTTATAGCAAGACCAAATCTGGGAAAGAAATGGTGAAAATGGTTACTCCCTTATGGTGAAGAGATTTACTGCAGTTTTCAATATTTTGCAAACTCTTGAAACATTTCAACAGCTTATTGTGAAATTGGTTTTTCACTGCCACTTGTCAAGAACATAAGAGATGCCAAATGATTATTTTTGACTGACAGCAGTGAAAACCAAATTTCAGGGTGCAGCTTACAACTATATCACTGATTTTACAGAAATTTGAAAATTTGCAGTATGACAGTGTTTCATCTGCATAGGTGCATGATTGACTTATTACATTTTTCACAAGTGAGGCCCTGTTAGGGTTTTAGGATTAAGGATTATTAGGGGTTTTTAGAGAAGAGATACTGATTATTGAGCACTAAATAAAGATTATTAGTAAATAATGTTGCATTTTAAAATTACACATTATTATCATCCATATATTTTAGAGAGATATTTGTTTAGAAAACTTAGAAACAGATTGTTTCCAAAATTTACACAGGATTATGGATTATTCAGACCCCCTCTAACAGGACCCACTGGCAAACATTTCAGTATAAAGCTTATTACCAGGGTTGAATATAAAACTTAGTAGATTGTGCATATGTATTTACAAAAACAATTAGATGCTCTTTCGTTTTCTTGATATCTAGTATCCTGGCTTATGGAGACAGTTACTTAAACTACTGGGCAAAGATGCCAAGACAATGTCAGCTCTAAGGAATATCTTTTCACTTCCCAAATTCCTTTACACACACACATATCCTGATACACCTACAGGGGCTACAGGTACAAAACTGTAATATTCAAAGGCGGAAGTGTATCCAAGTAGCTTTTGAAGTGATCCCACGCACCAGAATAAGAGTCCACTTTCTGTATTCAACCTTTTATTGCATTACTTTTTACCTATTTTAGCTAAAGTAAAGTAAAACATTAAGAAAAAAGGGTGCTTATTCCACAAGTGCAAGATACTCAACTCACCTATCGTGAAGCTTTGTCGGGTCTTCCTTTGATATTTTAATTCAAGAGTGTTTCAAACGACAATTCTACTAAGGAGGGAGAATCCCGTCTCACCCAACAGTTGATCTGCCTTATAAAAGGTTAAAAATATATCATCTTCGCAGAAATCTCTGTATTCTAAGTTCGCTTGAACCACTTTGTGTTGACTGATCACATTCGGCACAGGAAACAGGAAGGAATCCTGATGATAGAGGGGGATCAATGCATTCGCTTTTGCTCACACCCCAATGCTCAGTAGAGTCGAGTCTCTTCTTCAGCACAGGAAGCCCAAACAATAACCGTGAAACTTTAGTGATACTAAATAGTGCAATTTTATGCAAATTCTATTGTTTGCTATTGTTTAATTAGCACTTGGACGTTTTTAAAAACCTCTAAAGTTAAAAGAGACCAAGAAATTCTAAATTTCAATTTTGAGTTTCTAAAGTTACCAAATCGCTGCTTTTAGAGTGCAGTGCTTGGTCTCTTTTAACTTTAGAGGTTTTTAAGAACGTCCAACCATGCCCTTTTTAAAATGACTTCGGGTGCACTTCGGGTATCTTTTAGGGGCATTTTCACAGGTAGCCCAAGCTAGGTTCCTGTGGTATCATATCATAAGTAAATGTATGGCGATGCTTAAAACCTCAAAAAGGCGTCAAAATGTGAAATAAAGAAATGTTAGCTGACCTAGCTTAAGAAGTAGTACCTCTTTGCCCTTTGTACTTAAATTTTGGATTTTATGAGTTTTATACGCAGGGTGAAAAATGTGGTACTCTTAATAAGAGGTCAGCTAACATTTCTTTACTTTATTTCACATTTGGACGATTTTATTGAGGTTTTCAAGCGTCGACATACATTTCCTCATAATATGACACCACAGAACCTACAATCTTGGACAAAAAGATTAGTAAAATTTTTATCGTTTTGTTTCACATATTTTTATATCTTCTTTTTTAGTTAATTATGTATTATTTTTTATTAGTGAGCGCTCTGAGCAATTAGTGGAATTAGCGCTATATAAATAAATATTATTATTATATTATAAATTGCACAATTTTCCTTTAAAAATTGTGTTGGGTCATCGTACCCCCTCTCCCCATGAAAATGGTGGTCTCCTAAAAAACTTCCGATTCGCATGCAAAAAACGTTTTTGGCTGTTGTTTCAACGGTGTGTTACAACAGACCAACAGAGCTAGGCTCCAACTCGGGAAAAGCCCAAAGATCGAATTCAATTGAATTTGAAAGTTGTTTTTTAATACAGGGGAAAACCTGGGGAACCAGGAATAGAGAAACGAAGCACAGTAGAGAACCTACAAACAACACACTAGGAATCATATACACGAGAGGCGGCGCATCCAGCATCGTACATAGACCACCCGTGCTTCCATCCTGAAGGTGTTTGCTTGTAGAGCTGGAGTAGAGTTGTATTTGGCACAATGAAAGTTAAAAATTGATATGCGCGGAGTGTGATACGCAACAGTTATTGCGCGATAGCTTTGGCACGATTTCCCCCATCGCATTACCGCACCTTAATGCTGTGGGAATTTTGTGCTGCAAGCAAAACAAAATCGGTCAACTTCTCGCGCAACATAGTTGTGTTCAAAGTAACAAAGCAAATGTTGCACATATTAGCACTCCGCGAGCAAGTTAAGAAATAACAATTTATGATTTATTAAATTATAATTATAGTGCGCAATTATCCGATTAAAAGAAACTTTCAAATGCGCATTACAATAAGTCTAAAAATGAATAAAAGCATGAATAATCTATAGAAATAATAGAGTGCTTTTAGTCTCAGTCACTGTTGAATAGTTAGATAAATTTATCTAACTTGGATATAACTATTTAGTTGACGTCACCTAAAATAGTAAAAGCGCGTCAAATAACGTTCATGCTAATCCGGGGGGTTGTTTTAGCAGAGAATGAGTGAATAGACATTCATTTGTATCACGTCTCTCCCCCTGATCTCAGTAGCTAGCGCTGTTAACTCGTAGTTTCAAATTTAGGTAGTCACCTAAAATAGTAAATAACCGTATCTAATTTAGTTGACGTCACCTATCCAAAAGTGAGACTTAAAAACGTAAATGCACTCTAATCTAAAATAATGAAATATATGCAATATAAAAGGTGTGGTAGGCGTTATTAAAGAGATACCGTTGACCAATGATTTAAGTACTGATGCTTGTACAGTCTCTGATTCACTGGGTTAGACTGTTCCACAGCTTTGGGGCGGCAAAACTAAAAGACCTGTCCCCTAGAGTGACAAGAGACTTTCCTTTAAAAGCAATTAACAATAAACTATCATCTGAACGTAGAATATATCGTGTGGGTGTCCTTACATTTATTACCTCGCAAAGGTACCGTGGCGCGAATCCATGAATAGCTTTGAATGTTATTGATAATATCTTAAACTGGACTCAATCCTCTACTGGCAGCCAATGTAATGACTGCAGAAGTGGTGTTAAGTGTCAGTATTTAATTTCTTGAAAAATAAGACTTTTTTATAGCAGTAAAAAGTAGAGAGTACACTTCGCGCAACAGTGTGCATTTATTGCGCGCGGAATAGTAATACGAGCAGCATTTGCTCTGCAACCTGCACTGCAATAATGTTTCGCGACAAGTTGTTCGATATATATTGTTGCCCGTTTTACCACACCAGGCAATGGTGAACTTAAATTTTTTGTTAACACTTTGACCAGCATGGAAATGAGGCTCTCAGAAATCCGTCGTAACTATATATATGTGTTTCTACATTCGTATGTTTTGTTAATTTATCAGCAAGGGATGTTGGCTAAATCAAGTCAAAAGCTTTACAATAACTCAGCCCCCCTTCATGGTAGTGGCAACAATTGCAATCCCTTTCATTATCCTACAATAGTTGTCAACCCACCTCAATGTGATAACCCCCCTAACCACTTTCTCAAAATAACATAGCCCTCCTACAACCAACCCCCCCAACATGTGCTAATAAATGAAAAACCCCTAACCTGCAGCCCTTGACCTGCAGGCTTACTCCTTCCAAGACAAGTGCAACATAAATAGATGGATTATTAACAAATGTTTTTCATTGCAAATGTGTAACCTATGTTCACATCATCTATTTCTTTGGGGGGGGGGGGGGGGACTTCTATATGTATAAGGTAGGGATGCTCATTGGATACAGGATACAGAAGTGGTACAGAAGTCAGAACTGAAAATAAATATCCCGCATTACAACTGCCATTCTGACTGTCATCAAATAATCTCAGTTATTTTTTTGCCACAAAAAACACCATAAGTGGTACTGGCTTACTCTCTGCCAATCCTTTTAGATATGCGACACCCTGGGGGAAATTGAAGATCTGGAACCCTAAATTACAACAAGCATCCCCTGCCTTCTTTATTCAGTCCCCCTGGGTTCAAATATAAATCAATGTAATGTTTGAGCTGTTCACGAAAAATTGGGTGCGAGTTATTCAATTCAAAACGTTTTTGGAGACAGCACTCTACACTCATAACTCTTTCCAGTTGTTTTGATACAATTTCATGCAGATAAAAAAAAGTGAAATTATTGATCGATTGAATTCCAAGAAAAGAAAATTTCATGAAAGATCAAAACTTGTTTCAGCATCATTTTTGAACTTCAAATGCATTCAAATAGAGTTCTTTGAATTTAATAAAGATTTTGTTTTAAGAGGTTTTTTCATGACAACGAAGACATTCAAAACTTGGATTTCAGGGTTGAGTAGTTTTGATACAATTAGATTGGGTATGTTTCAGCTTGTTTCACACTAGTATATCAACTTTTTACATCACATGAAGCCTAAGGGACAGGTCAAAAGTTAGAGGGGGAAGGGATGGTGCAAATGGGGGAGGGTAAGGTCATTATTTCTCATGCAGGCTAAATGGGAGGGCCAAGAAGAATTGTGCAAGTCTTATGGGGAGAGCCAAACTGCTGTGCATAAAAATTAGGTCAGAAGAAATGTAAAAAATGAATTATGACACAGAAGAGTTTGATTTTAGAATGACAACTACTGTGACAACAAGATCAGGAAGACATGCAACTCGTTTACTGCTGTATTAAAAACAAGGTCAGCTTCAATATTATAAGTTATGGGGGGGGGGGGGGGGGGAGCCAGAAAAAAATGTGCAAGTGTTTAGGGGAGGGCTAATTTTTTTAAATATATAAGGAAAGGGAGGTCCACTAAAAAATATACAGGTCAAAAATATAATACACCAGCCCCCCCTAGATAGGAAGATAGATAGGTAGATGGATAGATAGGTCTACCCTATACTATACCCTATACCCTATTCACATATATTACTGCAATCATCAGAAATTATTTACTCTCTTTGCAATGTTTTATAGAACATCTAAAAATAACTATTATCCATGTGTTTTTCTGGGGCCTGCTTGTGTGCCAAGTAAAGAAATCCAATACTTGACAAAGCACTAACAAGAAATATTACATCAAACCATCTATGATAGAAATTGAACTGCAACAAGCCTAGGACTTCTGTAATGATTTCTCGATATGCAACTGGCATGTTCATTCTCATAAGCAGCACTGATGAGACAAAATACATCCCCATGATCTCTGCAAGCACCAATACTATGATGTTAGATGACTTACTACTAGCCATGGCATTAAAAAACTTTGTAAATGTCATAAGTAAGCCACGAATTGAGGTAACAATTAGAATTCCTATCAAAAAGAATGAAATATGTTGTGACCAAAACAGCACATCAAACTGCATTCCAAAGTACTTGACTGTGATTTCAATTCCCCTTGTAACAGGATCTGTCTTTCCTACACGGTCAAATATAATGTTAACTGTTGAGATAAAAATCTTCCAGATGCAGTAACCAGAAAAAATATGTCCTAAAAAATCAAAGTATTTTCCCTGCAATGTTTTGGAAAACTCCATTCTTTGCCTAGTGCAGTGAAGGTCTACAATTTCCAAGAACAGCTGTCGACTTAATTCTTCCATAGCATCTACTTCTGCTTGAAGATGAGATGTATTTTCTGTGCTACTTGTGACTGCGCTAAACATTCCCCAAATTCCTAGAAAAGAAAATATAAAGTAAAATGAAATATTACTGATGCATCAGGCTACCTAAGGTAGTAATAAAAGTATAAAAATACAAGTTACAGTGCAACTACTTTTACCAGGGCCACATAGACAAGTTGGACATATGAGAGAACCAATTAAAATGTAGAATGAAAATATTGCATTCTAACTTTGGGTACTCGAGCCAATCAGAAACCTAGACTGCATGATAATGGTAACTTGACCACAATTTTACTTGTAAAAAAACTAGATAGCCATCATCTTTTTCTTGTGGGAATAAAAAGATATAATTTTGAAAGTCTATTGCTTTCTGCTGATTTCTGATTGGCTCCATTATCCAAAGTTGGAATGTTCTGTTTCTATTTTGCAATTTGATTGGTTCTTGCTGTCTAGGTGGCCCTGGTTATAGTAGTCGCACTGTAAAGGTTCAAGAAACGAATTCTAGAAGACAAAAATGTTACTAGAAGACATTTGCATGATATTTACTTATTGCTGGTTAATTTCAATCATTCCCCAAAATAAATAAATAACTAAAGACACAGCAACCATGTTTGTCGATATAATGAGACTATAATGACTAAATATTCTTAGTGATGAGGCTATGGATACCAACAATACAGCTTCAAGTTTCCCAGAAGGCAATGTAATTTAATAAGCTCTCGACTAGAATTACCCTACATTGGGAGAGTGGAAAGAAATAAGATCACAATATGCACCTCCTTTGTAGAGGAATAAAACATGTTTTTGAACTCAGTGCCTTAAGAATGAAAAATCATTGAAATGATGAAAAGGATTTCCGATTATTTTGCCCAACAAATCAACGGAAGACAATGAGAGCATGCACATGTAACTCCTATGTGGAAAGGAAATGCTTGAAAACCATGCGTGCAAAGATCCTTTATCCAAGTTGTGTGAAAATCCTAGTCAACTGCATTGCATGCTTAACAAAAAAAACTACCTAAGTTGGGAGCATCCTAATTTTTCTTTCTTTCTCAACACAATGAATATAAAACTGTACTGGCAGAGTCACTATCAATACAGCCCTTAAGGTGCAGGGTTGTGAAGAGCTATTTTATGAAATGTCATTGGGCGGTTTTTATTTCTTATGAAATGTGAAATGGTCGTTTCCATTATTTTTTTGAAACATGATTTCAGCCATGTAGGAGAATATTTGGTTTGTAATGAGGAAAATTCTTGTTATTAAACCAATTAATTCCTTATTACTCACTTGGATCTGTCTATTCATGTTACATAAGTCTTCAATGAATAAACATGAATATGAAATAGTCCCTTAACCTCCTTTTTCTTTGATTGAATCAATTGCCGATTTAGCTGCCATCATTGTCTTTCTAATGAGCCCACTATATCTAATTATGAACAAGACCCTTACTGCAGAGCTACTAATGTACAATAAAAGCCAATTTGGGCAAAACGATTATGCCATAATTTCATAATAATCAGGAAAAAATCCAGTTTCAATTGCAGCAGTCCAGCAGTCTGTGAAACCAGAATTTGGATTTTCAGTAGACAGTCTGTCTTCACACACCAAGCGAGGGGATATTTATAAATTGGTCATTTATTGGTTGTTGGTTGACCTGCACTGGTTGCCAGTATACTACAGAGTAATTTTCAAGATGCTGTTGCTGACCTACAAGGCCTTACATGGCCTTGCCCCAACATATTTGTCTGATCTTCTGTGCTATCGTTCTTCTTCTTATGCTCTCCGATCTATCTCCAACAAACTTCTGATTGAACCTAAAGCTAGGTGTACTACGTATGGTTTCAGGTCATTTTCCTTTGCTGCTCCCAGATTATGGAATAGGCTCCCTTTTGAGATTCGCTCTTGTACTACTGTTGCTTCTGTCATATATTAGACTAGAACCTGCCTAGCAACAGGCACTTCCGGTTGTCACATACGGGACTTTATCTGTGACGTCAGACACGTTTGTTTTGGTGACTTACAGAGTTTTAGTTTGTCCGACTTGTAAAACCGATTCTGAATGAACGTTCATTAAAAACCTTTCAAAACATAACAATTGGCGATGAGGATGGGATTATGGCGTCTTTTGGAAAAATAGAGCAGTTTAATGGACAAGAAGCGGAATTTGAAGAATATGTAGAGAGACTGGAGCAGTATTTTGAGGCGAATGACCTGGGCGAACTAACCCTGAATGGAGATGGTTCAAACGAGGCAGACGTTGAAGCCCGTTTAAGGAAAAGACGTGCTATTTTTTTAAGTATTATTGGCCCTGCGACATACTCAGCCCTACGAAACATAATTTCTCCTAGCAAACCAGCGGAGAAAACGTATGAAGAGTTGGTAGCGGTCTTACGAAACCGTTTTGCACCGACAAAATCCGAGACAGTACAAAGGTACAAATTTCATTCACGCGTACGAAGAGAAGGAGAGAAAATAGCCGATTACGTAGCTGACCTGAGGAAAACCGCCGAAACTTGCAATTTTGGTGACAGTCTACATGATATGCTGAGAGACCGGCTCGTGTGTGGAATTAAGAACGAGAAAATTCAAAACCGACTACTCGTGGAGTCTGAACTCACTTTTGCCAAAGCCTACAAGATAGCCATTGCTCAAGAAACTGCGGCTGAGGAGGCCACAGCATTGCAAGACAGCCTCAAACCTAGCCTTTCAGTAAACAGAGTACAGAACAAGAAAGATAAGGCCGGAGATAAGCCCACGACCGTTTCCGAGAAAGGAAATCAAAAGAAATGCTTCAAGTGTGGTTCAAAAGACCACTTGGCGCAGAAATGCCAACTGCCAGCTCATATAACATGCAACTATTGTAAAAAGAAAGGCCACTTGGAGAGAGTTTGCCTGTCAAAATATCCAAAGACAGCTGGAGTGCAAACAAATCTTGTGAATACACAAGAGAGCCCCGAAAATTCCGACAGTGAACCAGTTGAGAATTACAAGCCTTTGTACCACATAGATTCGCCACAAGATGGATCCCCAATCCGTGTTGAAGTAACACTCAATGATATGCCTGTTAGTTTCCAACTAGACACAGGAGCCGGGGTGTCCCTAATGAATTATGACGATTTTAAGAAGTACTTTAATGATGCTCACCTTATGCCTTCCAGTTCCAAGTTACGCTCATACACAGGTAATCCTATTGGAGTTCGCGGCGAAAGGTTAGTCTCAGTTAAAATTGGAAACCAATATGCTAACCTGCCACTTGTCATTGTTGATGGTCAAGGTCCCCCACTTCTTGGAAGAAACTGGTTGTTGAAGTTGAGACTACCTTGGGAAAACATCTTTTCGGTCCTAAACCCTGAGCCTGAGCCGCCACAATTATCAAAGCTGCTACAAGAACACGAAGAATTGTTTAAACCAGGAGTTGGGTGCCTAAAGGACTTTGAAGCACATATCGAATTAGAAGAGGGTGCACAACCTGTATTTTGCAAGTCCAGAGCTTTACCTTTTGCCATGAAAAAGAGAGTTGAGGAGGAGCTCAACAGACTGGAGAAAGATGGAGTGATCAGAAAGGTGCAGCACTCTGACTGGGCTGCACCAGTGGTACCAGTGGTGAAACCTTCTGGAGCTATACGGCTCTGTGGTGACTACAAGTCCACAGTAAACAAGTCAGCTAAGATGGATAGATATCCTTTGCCTTTGGTGGAGGAGATTTTTGCTAGCCTAGCTGGGGGACAGAAGTTTACAAAGCTGGACTTATCTGAGGCATACCACCAAATAGCCTTAGATGATGCTACTAAGAAATTGACAACCATTAACACACATTGTGGCCTCTACGAGTACCTCCGCCTACCATATGGTATTAATTCTGCTGTTGGTATTTTCCAACGTGCTATGGAAAATATCATGAAAGGACTGCCTGGAGTGACGGTCTACATGGACGACCTGCTGGTGACTGGTAAGGATGATGAGGAACACCTAGTAAACCTGAAGGGTGCTTTGACAAGACTACTAGATAATGGTCTGAAACTTAAAGAGTCTAAGTGCAAGTACCTGTTGTCGGAAGTGGAGTACCTTGGCTATAAAGTATCATCTGCTGGAATTCAACCTACAGGATCGAAGGTAAAAGCCATTAAGGAAGCACCTAGGCCAACCAATGTGAATGAACTCAGGTCATTTATTGGCCTTGTGAACTACTATGCAAGGTTCCTGCCAAACCTAGCTAGTAGCCTGGCCCCATTGTATGACCTGCTGAAAAAGGATGTGAAATGGAGATGGGGAAGTAACCATGAATCTACTTTCAGAAGGATAAAGGAGGAGATGTCTGAACATGCATTGTTAGCTCACTATGATCAAAATGCTGAACTTGTGCTAGCCTGTGACGCGTCGTCAACAGGGGTGGGCGCAGTCCTTCAACAAAGAACACCAGATGGAGACCTAAAACCCGTTGTTTTTGCCTCTAGGAGCCTCACGCCCACTGAAAGAAACTATGCACAAATAGAGCGGGAAGCCCTGGGTATTATTTTTGGAGTGCAGAAATTTCGCCAGTACCTCTTGGGAAGAACTTTCACCTTGCTCACAGATCACCAACCACTGGTCAAATTGTTTGGTGAACACAGTGGAATCCCACAACTTGCTGCAGCTAGAATAAAGAGATGGGCCATTATTCTGTCCGCTTACAGTTACCAAGTTAAGTACATCGCATCCAAAGAGAATGTTTGTGCTGACTACCTCTCTAGATCTCCTATTCAGGAGACACCCACTGAGCATGAAATGGAGCATGAGGAGGTACTGTCAATAGACATTAATGCACTGAGTGGAATACCACTTACTTCCAGAATTGTTGCCATAGAAACAAGCAGTGACTCATGCCTCTCCAAGGTACTGCAGCTGACCAAAGAAGGATGGCCTAACTGCTGTCCAAATGAGGAATTGAGACCTTTCTTCACAAAGAAGGATGAATTATCTGTCGAGCAAGGATGCTTGTTGTGGTCTAACAGAGTGATCATACCCCCTGTACTCAGACCTAACCTACTACTTGACCTTCATGAGGAACACATGGGAACAGTTAGGATGAAAGCCCTGGCCAGGCAGCATTTCTGGTGGCCAAAGCTAGACACCGCTATTGAAGAGATTACAAAACAATGCCCTTGCTGTCAAGAAAATGCTCCCAAACCCACCAGCCCTCCTGTAGCTGCATGGAACTGGCCGTCAGGTCCTTGGAAAAGGTTACACCTGGACTTCGCTGGTCCGTTTATGGGTCGCATGTTCCTAATAGTTGTAGACTCCTACTCCAAGTGGTTGGAGGTTTTACCTATGGGTTCCACTACAGCCCAAGCTACCCTACTACAGCTACGTAAGTTGTTCGCCACGTTTGGAATTCCAGAACACATTGTCATGGACAATGGGCCACAATTCTCTTGCGGCGAGTTTCAAGAGTTCATGCTGAGAAACAACATAAAACATACTCTTACACCACCAGGACACCCTGCGTCAAACGGAATGGCCGAAAGGTATGTTCAGCATTTCAAGTCTCACATGAAGAAGATGAAAGACAATGGAAGTACTCTAGAAGAAAATCTTGCTCGGTTTCTTCTATCTTACCGCACAACTCCTCACTCTGCTACTGGCGACACACCTAGCCACCTGCTCATGAAACGTCAGCTGCGAACACGGTTCTCTAACCTGAGGCCTGGGCTTGTCAGTGACAAGGAACAGTCTGTGTTTGAGAAAAATTGTAAGTGCGAACCAAGATTCAAGGTTGGAGATGCTGTTTTCGTGCTCAATCTTTGTAGTGGACCACGCTGGTTACCAGGTACTGTGATTGATGTGCTGCAGCGCTCATACTACATCCAAGTGGATGAACACGTCTACAAGCGGAAAGACCTCAGTTCGAGCTCCCTTTCAACCAGCCGAGTCTCCTCATAAAGAAAAGGAACCTAGCGTGAGCGAAGTACCCAAGATGGAGGAAGAACAACCTCCCGGACTAAGAAGAAACCCAGAGAGACAGAGAAGGCCTCCACTTCGTTATAGGGAATGAACTATGGACTTTTGTTATTTAACTTTCTTTTCCAAGGACCTGACGGCCAGTTCCATGCAGCTACAGGAGGGCTGGTGGGTTTGGGAGCATTTTCTTGACAGCAAGGGCATTGTTTTGTAATCTCTTCAATAGCGGTGTCTAGCTTTGGCCACCAGAAGTACCCAAGATGGAGGAAGAACAACCTCCCGGACTAAGAAGAAACCCAGAGAGACAGAGAAGGCCTCCACTTCGTTATAGGGAATGAACTATGGACTTTTGTTATTTAACTTTCTTTTATTTTTGACACTGTTATTTCCAAGCCCTAAATTAAGAGGGGGGAAATTGTCATATATTAGACTAGAACCTGCCTAGCAACAGGCACTTCCGGTTGTCACATACGGGACTTTATCTGTGACGTCAGACACGTTTGTTTTGGTGACTTACAGAGTTTTAGTTTGTCCGACTTGTAAAACCGATTCTGAATGAACATTCATTAAAAACCTTTCAAAACATAACAGCTTCCTTTAAAAGTAAGCTTAAAACTTATTTACTTACTTTATTCCTTAATAATAGGAAATATATTTAGATCTCTTTTGTTTGATTCATTTCCTGCTTTTATGCATATTGCCTTTAGGCTTTTAAGATAAGTTTTTCTTTTATAATTAGATTTACTTATTAATATTTTAAATACGTAGCATTGTAAATATTGTAATTACATATATATAATTTATGCATATATTTCTGTTGTAAAGCGCCTTGGACATGCTCATGGATGTGAGCGCTATATAAATAAACTTTATTATTTAGCTTAAAAAAATTCTCATTGTATAAGTGAGCTAGAAGTTGAATATTACAAGATTGATCTGAAGGTTAAAATGCATAGATTTCATAAATTTACAATTTTATTACTCTTAACAATGTCATCTTATGGTCTTGTTCATTTTACATTTCCAAAGTTCGTTTTGCTAACTTATTAGAAAGCAATGCTAAACACATTCTTGTCATTGTTGTCAAGTAACAAATTCTCGATCCGAATGCTTTATAATTTATATTACTTAATCTGCTGTCAAAAAAATGTTCAATTTTCAATACTGCTGAGCACTTTCAAAGTATGTTTTAGTGCATGATTTAAAAATGGAAAGTCAACATCATTTTTTACTGTTTAAATTTGGAGCTCAGCTCAAAACAAATTGGGAATTCAAATACTGCTATGCATTTTACTTAGTAGCATTTTGGCCACTATTCCTCTTAACTCTTTTACTTTATTTGCAAACACGAACTGTGTTAAGTTTCGAAAATAAGGAAATATTCTTGTGAAACGAATGCTACTCGGCACAATCCTTTTAAAGTTGAAGCACAAGTAAAACATTTGGCCCTAATGAACTCTTCATTTTTGTAAGAAGTATCTATCAGTAAGAAGTTTTATCAGTTTATTTTCACCATACAAAATCAAAAATAAATTTTGTTCTTATTCTTCAGAAAGTGAGGTCAGCTACATTTACAATTTATTTATAATAATGAGAAAACAATTCATAGAACAAGCGAACAATGCTTCTAATCTGATTCATCATGTTCAGGAAAAAATAATTTAGTTTGAAAGCAAACAGTAACAATGCTTTCGTTATTTAGATGAAGTGTAGGGACAGGGTAGCTTCCTCATTTAAATGAAGGGGACAGGGGAGTTTCCTTATTTAGATGAAGGGGACAGGGTAGTTTCCTTATTTAGATGAATGGGACAGGGTGATTTCCTTTTTTAGATGAAGGGGACAGGGTAGTTTCCTTATTTAGATGAAGGGGACAGGGTAGTTTCCTTATTTAGATAAAGGGGACAGGGTGGTTTCCTTATTTAGATGGAGGGGACAGGGTACTGTAGTTTTCTTATTTAGATGAAGGGACAGGCTTGTTTCCTTATTTAGATGAAGGGGACAGGGTGGTTTCCTCATTTATATGAAGGGGACAGGGTAGTTTCCTTATTTAGAAGATGAAGGGGACAGGGTGGTTTCCTTATTTTGATGAAGTGTAGGGACAAGGTAGCCTAAAGGATACTGTAGCATGGTGAAATTATAATTTGGGCCTACCCTCTTATTTGTGAGTAAAGGAGAATAGGCTCAATGTGATAATGAGGTATCTGCTGTCTTGCCAGATAAGATATTGCGGGCTCATCAATTACAAAGATTAGTGACTTTTATCAAAGGAAAAGGAAAAAAAAAGTCACCATAAATTCAGGTTCATTTTTGGATACTTACATAACAATCAATAAGATATAATAAAGATCCAAGTGAATAATTAGTATTGTTAAATAGCTACAAAAATTCTGATATAATGAACACTCATTGGTTGAAAGATGACCATGTGACCTTGGTTAAATCTAAATGTATCCCGAACAGGAAATAAGTTACTTATTTCCTGATCAGGATATAACTTGCATGTGATAATAAACTAGAAAATAAACAAGTGCATGCGATCAGAATGTGAAAATCGCTGATGGCGTGATATTTTCCACCAATCGAAAACAACAGAGTAGGAGCAGATATTTTGCTTTCATCACAAATAGAGCTTGAAGCGAAACAGCAGAGATTTTCCAGTGTTTCTACAGAGAAATTACAGACTTTTATTGAGAAAAAGGATTTGGAAAATACGAAAAAAGCGACTAAAAATGCTGTTGCTACTCTCCTTGCTTTATGGTAGAGAAATACAAGACCTTATGTGAATTGTATTTGTAAAATCAAGGTCAACAGTTTTCATGCATTTAGCTTGTTAAATAAAGTTCTTATTTCGTAAACTGACTTCACAATATTTCTTAACTGCTACATGTATATAACAAAACACATAATGTCAGGTCGCGAGGGAAGTTAATTAGTTTTGTTTTCCCTTGAGTCTAGATGTTGAGTATCTCTGGAAAACAAAACTAACTATTTTCAATGTAAACTATTTATGTTATATCAGGCCTCCTTTTAAACTAGCTGATGCTAAATAGGATGTGCCTGTATAAATATTGATCATAATAAATAATAAATAATAAAGAAGCCTTACTTTTGAGTTTTGATTTTTTTTCTAATCCATATTTGGGCCAACTGGACAAAGTCGAACCCCCAAGGGGACCCCCCCTGAAGCTTTGCAAAAAAGCACCGAGTCACAAAACAAAATGTGTTTTGGAAATAACCTGGGAAGGGCACACTCACAAACGAAGTTTGAAATAAAAATGTTTTTTCACCCAAAATAGTTATGGAGGTTCTTACAGAGACAGCCTCTTAAGTGTATATCATTAATTGGTTTACTAACAAGCATTTTCCCCGTCACAAACCAAATACTCTCCTACAGCCCATGTTTCACCATTTTCTTATCCATGAAACATTATGTGTACCTCCTTGTGAACATGGAATGGAAATGTTTACCCTGAAAGCTTCATTATTCAGTTGTGAAGTGAATCCTTCATTAATAATCAAATCATAGATTTGTTCCATATTGTGGCAAAGCAAAAACTACAAATATCAAATTTGTTCTGTTTACCTGATTTTAGTTGTGACGAAGCAGCAAATCTACGACTTTCTCTCCTAGCCAAAGCTATACGTTTTTTCTTGCTCAGGATCATATCCATAGTTTGTGTAAGCCTTTTTTCCAGGGATTGAATGTCAGAATTGCTCACATGCCTCATGAAAAATGTCATATAAGTATACGGACAGTTAACTGCTCCAAAACCTGAAAGAATTGCCATGACAGTGACTCCTATTACTCCTACACGACTTATACCTTGCTCAATTGAGAAGATGCCGTGTCTTGGGTTCAATATAGGAAAAGGATTTCCAATTTTCCAAAACATGTACAAAAAGGCCAGCCAAAATCCTACAGCAAGAAAAAGAACTGTGGCTCTGTTGTTCACGAGACGAATTGTCTTGACTAAGAAATATGATATGTAAAACGGAAGAAGAAATATAAGAGTGAAAAGCATTGAAAATATACCGACTTTCCAATGAAAGTATCTTGAGTTTTTGTCCAAGATTCCAAGAATTTCGAAAATTATAAGTTCGAACATAGTGCAAGACAAGGCAAAAGTTATTGAAAATACGATCTGAACAGCTAAATGATGGACTTCGTAGTTTCTAAAAAGTCTTCTCATGGAAAATATCCAACCAATTCCAAAGAAAAGTAGTTGTGAAAAAAATACGATTGCACAGTCACTAAAGAACGCCATATTGAAAAGTGCTACTCTATTATATGGATACTGCCTGATACTGCCACGTTTAGACCCGACCTTCGATCGATTGACCACTGAGCTTCAATTCGCGAAAGCGAACAATACCCGAAAATGGCCCGGGGGAAGTGGATCTCCTGGGAGTTTCATCACCGGGATTTTTAAAACAAGGATTACTCCAAACAAATTGAAATAGTATTTTGATTCAAGGTTGTTAGATATTCTGTAATCTCTTAAGATATTTTGTGAGGAATCACGTCGCACGAGCAGCCGACGAGCAGCCCGGGAACAGCGTGGAACACGAAGTCACGAAGGTATCTAATCCAATCACGATAGAGGTTTTGTTGTTCGTTATCCAATCAGATGCCTGGGAGCGTAATTCAAAAGGCCTTCGACAGCGTCACTTGCATCTTACGTTTTACAAACGAAGTAACTTGCAGGAAAGAAGTAAAGTCAAAACGTTCAAAGAGAAGCTAGTAGAACAAGTTTACCTTATAGTGAAATTCTATAAAAGTAGTAATAACCAAGGATTCAAAAGCTATGGCTGCTATACGTCGTCTTGGAACTGTGAGTATAAACATTTAATTTTTTTCAGTTAACCGTTCATAGTTTACAAACTAATTTCAAAAGCTACTAGTACAAGATTTTGAAGTTGTCAGCTAGCTACTAGTAGATTAGTTAAGACATTAACAAGTAAGTTTGTGTTAACGCTTTGTGTTTTCCTGTTCTTTTTAGCAAACTCTCCCATTCCAGAAAGAAAATGAAAATCCGCTTGGAAAAGGTTTCTCAAAGGTTTCAAGACCGCGTGCTGCCCTCGGAGACATCGGAAATAAAGCAACGACTTTCAACGACCAAAAAGTAAGAATTAAGCTTATTTGATACCGGTAAAGGATCATATAAGCTTCCAGTAATATGAATTTTTGCCAGCTGCATTATATTTCTGAAGGAAAGTTCTAACTTTGACTTTTGGTTGACATGTTTATAAGAAGACTCTCACGAGATCGAAGGCTTCGTCCCTTCTCCCTACTGCAATTAAACCGGCCAAAGATGAAAATTACGAGCCTATGGACCTGGCAGATGTTAGCGAAGCATTGGCTGATTGTCTAATACCATGCAAAGTAGAAGACATCGACAGAGAAGACTTCAATAATCCTCAACTGTGTGCTGAATACGTCAACGAAATCATGCGTTATCTTAGAGCAATGGAGGTGAGTCCAAATTTAGAAGTTCTCAATGGGGCATGAATTTCAGCATAAAACCTTAATTGTCTCGTACTAAAATATTGTGGGCTTAAACTAAGCTTGGAAACCGAGTTAATTTTGCAAGCGTTAAATGTGTGCTTAACTTCAACCCTTTCAAAAAGTAACTTGAGCGATTCCAAAACGAGTTGCGTTCACTGGGTTGCCTGTATCATGCTAAGGAGTAGCACACATGAAGAAGTGTGCAAATTCGTTACCTTGTAAATCTAGACTTCTTCCCTTGAGGCGTTCTATCCTTAATACTAAAGTAATTGCAGAACCTGCTATCTTGGAATAGAAACGAATGGCTTTTCCGTTTTGTCGCAGTACAACGACATTAATTAATCAACATTGCCAGAGTTAGGCTGGTTTACAACAGGCAACCAAGGGTATCCAACCAAGTAATTAGTAGGACAATTTTATTCTTGTTAAAAGTAGATTTATATAAACATAAGTTCCTTTTTTTCTTTAACAGCGTAAATATAGTGTGTCACCAGATTACATGAACAGTCAAAAAGAAGTAAACGAGAAAATGCGCACTATTCTAGTCGACTGGCTGATTCAAGTCCACACGAGATTCCATCTGCTTCAAGAAACTCTGTACTTAACAATATCAATTATTGATAGGTTTTTAGCTGTAAGTATAGAATATTTTCTTCGAAGCAGTGTTATTACAGTACTTCGAAATGAGACAGAGCACAAAGAAATAACCACATAACTTCCTTTATTTACTAATTTCGTATCCAAATTCCTTTATAAGATACTATGACTATCTAGATATGAAGTATTTCAACAAATGACACTAATGACTATGCCACTGTGTTTTGTCTCCAAGAATGATTATATCCTTTCTTGTTTTCAGAACTATCAAGTCACCAAGCAAAAGCTTCAGCTCGTAGGTGTAAGTGCCATGCTACTCGCATCCAAATATGAAGAAATGTATGCACCAGAGATTGGAGACTTTGTGTATATAACAGATAATGCTTACACAAAACGACAAATAAGACAGATGGAAGCTCAAATCTTCAAAACTTTAGAGTTTAATCTTGGGAAACCTCTCTGTCTCCATTTCCTTCGTAGAAATTCAAAGGCTGGGGGTGTAAGTATGCAAAATTCTGAATAAATACCTTCATAATTATTATAATTATAATAAGTTTGATTCCTTTTGACATTTGTACTTTCCTTATATGGTAGCTGGTGCTTAAGGTATCACTGTATGTGATACCTTAATATATAAGGTCAGTTTAATGTTTTTATCCTTTAAAATTATGCTAATATTTTTGACCACATTCTCATTATGAAATACAATTTTCTTAACCAAAGGAATATAGTTGTATGTTGTACTATATACTTAGGTATACTCCTAAGGTAGTTCATACTAATATAAAAATGAATTAATTTTTTAAGGTTGATGCTCAAAAGCACACATTGGCTAAATATCTCATGGAAATCACCCTCCTGGATTATGGCTCCATCCAGTTTCTACCATCTGAAATAGCTGCTGCTGCCCTTTGCCTCTCCATGAAGCTGCTAGACAACTCTGAATGGGTAAAATGTTTTGTATATGTGACATTTCTCATTCCTTAGCTAGGCCAACATTAATGATCCTATAATATTACGGCCAAGCCTACTTTTGTATGATTGCCCCACCCATATTCCTTCATAAGCTTCCAGGTTTGTGTGATCAAAATGGAGCCAAAATTTCTCCATACATAGAATGTTTGAAATTTATCAACCAAGCACTGAAAAAAAATTAACTGGGGATATTCAAACTTTGTGTTGTAATCTTCTTTTTGGTGAAAAAAGGAAATGAAAATTGTTGATATTTCACAGCACAGTTTTTTTATTTTTTGATTTGAATATTGACATTTCTGATGACAAAATTGTCCTTTTGTAAGTTCAATTTGCAAAGCATATGTCATTAGCCCTAGAGCATGCATTATGCTAAAGGAAACTATTTCGAGCCTCTTTAATGTACGTCTGTCTTTTTTAATCTTGAATATTTTCAGACTCAAACTCTAGAGTATTACAGTACTTATACAGAAACACATTTGACGACTTGTATAAAGAGAATAGCAAAGCTTGTGTTGAAAACCAAGGATAAAGACAGCAAAGGAAAGGTATGGTAAATCTTGAGAAATTATGGAAAATATTTGGTCTGCTCAACTCTTTTTTAACTGATTAAAGGTTATCCATCCTTTAACCTGATAATTATATACTGAATCATAATTGTTGTCCTGTGTAGAATATTTATCAGCTGCATCTATCTTGAAATGTTTTGGACCGAAAGCAGATTGGTCACTTAATGTTGTGTCCGAGTGCACCATAGCAAGGAAATGTGCAAAGAACAACTTTGCAGGACAAAATGTAAAATCATTCTTGAGAAGTTGTCTTTGACAGGCAACTAAACAATGTCATTTTATAAACAATGTCCAGAAAATGAAAAAAAAAATCTCACACTTTTGTGATGTTTTACTTACCCAATGACACCATATTTTGTATAACTCTGTTTTTTACTTCCAGGCTGTTTATAACAAATATGCCAGCAGCAAATTCATGAAGATCAGCACATTAGCATGTTTGAGCTCCTCAACCATTTTTGACCTATCAGAATAGTTTATTTACCAATATCCTAGATGGTTACTGAGTAATGTATAGCATAAATTACAAAGTTTTGTTATTAATTTTATCCAAAATAATCATTTTATGTATATAGATTTTGCTACTTGGTGGTCTTCGATTCCATTATGCTTTGCAGATTTTGATGTAAGATGCTAGTTATGATTTTGTTAACTATTGGGCGTTACCATGGAAATCACTAGAGTTTGGAATTATATGTATCACATGAGGTGGATTATGCATTATACTCAAAGGGCTATATTCCCTAGTATAAATTATTCAAAGTTTGAATGCAATATTTTTACTTAGATTATATGGACTTGGCAATTAATATAACTTAGCCTTATCAACTGGATTACTGTTTAGCATTAAATCTATAAAGACTTTTTTATAAGATTTGTTTCCCAATGTTCTAAATATTTCAGGCAAGAGGTTAAATCATTGAGAATTTCTTCAATTTCTTTGCATTATTTTAGTGGGGTTTTTGAGCAGCAAAATACATATATCTTCCTTAAAACCTCCAAAGCATTATGCATGGTAAAAGTAATGACTTGCATAATCAGGTGAATGGAAAATATGGAACTTCAAAAGGTTTTAAAGTAGAGTGCAAAACAATACTTATCTTAAGCAGTCGCGTATCTCTCTATTTAAAACTTAAACAAATAGACAGCAATATTTACTTCCAAAAAACAATTGGTTCTTTTTCACATTTGATCTTTGCACTCTAACTTAACTTGATTATGTAAAGCATACTTTGAGTATGAAAACCAAGTATTAATGTTTTAATTTTTCTTTAGTAATAAGTCGCATTGTAAATATTAATTAACATCCTTTAATTTGAAAATAAACATTCCATTTGAAAAAAACACAAATGTTTGAGGGGTCAATATGTTTTAGATTATTGATCCTTTCCTGTGATTGACCAACCCAGTTATGATTTTCACAAAATTGGCAAGAAGGATCCCTGGGCTGTTGAATGATCCAGTGCAACCAAAGTCATGGGCTGACAATTATGAGTACCAATTCTGTTTATAGAAGATATCTGATTTGCAAAATTCTTGTGAACGTCTTGAAACTACCCTTAAGTTACAAATAAACAAAAAAGAAAGTGCTCAACAACAAGAAAAAAGCCACCAGAGATAAAAATAAGCGTATGATAAAACGAAGTATTAAAGTTTTACGGTTATCATGTTTGCACTCTACTTCATCTCAGCTCTTTTAATAATTATAATATTATAATAATATATAAAAACTTGTAGAGCGCTTATACAAGTCTGTTCTAAGCGATTTGAAAATAAATGATGATGAAAATGTTTTCATACAACCCAGAAGATCCTCGCTCATGGAAATGAATGGGATTTGCTTTAACATGCTGCTCCTAAATGTATTGAACAGACACTGACTTTATCATTTTGATAAGGGTCCGGCTGAAGTGGCATTAGCTGTTGCGGTTTCCCTACCTCAGAACAAGTATTTATATTCGTGTCTTTTTATTTTTTTATTTTTTTTCCTTCGTATTTTGAACTGGAGGCAAAGTAAGATCAATAAATAAATAAAGGCTGTTTTATTCGTTTTATTATATAGTTAGTAATTTTATTCCGGTATTGAATTTATTTAAAGACGGTCGCAGGATCTAGCAGCAATTCGCGCGCGCGGATGGCGTCGTCAGAACTGGGCTCCGTTTACTACTGTAGCATAGTTTTCGACCAATCAGAGCGCACGTACTATCCTCACTATAGTATGATTAACAAATAAAACAGCTTTTTCCGTGCTCCGTTTAGTAATAAAGCACGCAGGAAGGTGAAAATAAGCATGATATCTTTGGGCTTGGTGGTGTATACCGTATTTACTCGTTTGGACGCCGCCGCCCCCGAATAGACGCCACATCTGCATTTGAGGAAAGAATAATTTACGATAAATGATAAAGAAAAAGTATATTTCAAGTTTAAGCCAGCAACGGAGATTTCTTTTCTTTTAGAACAACATTTTAAAGTTCAAAGTGACTGTACAGTTATGTTCTTGCGTTAAGTTCTCTTTCAAGATTTCTTGTTGAATAAAGTAATTTTTGAATAATAAGCTGGACCACGAGAAATTCAATTAAAATAAACGCCGCGGTGTCTAAACGGGTAAATACGGTACGTAGTTACGTTTTTTTACATCGGTCGAGTAAGTGCTGTACTGTGGTCAATTCTCATTTTGATGCTCCGTAAAACGGGAAAGCTATAGGTGACATTAGCTAAAACGATCGAAAAGGTTAACGATCGATCAATAACGATCAAATAAATGGTTCAGTTCAGCTTGTCGAGATCCTCTTTCCGCGAATACCTCAGAATATTTAGAGCCTTACTTGTTAGTGAGATTGCTACGTATATCATGATTTATCTAAAGAACCGAAACTAATGACGGCTGCGGACCACGTGTTCAAAAAAGGCGAAATCTATCTTCATGGAGAACTATAGACCTATCTTCTTGTTATCCCTAGTTTCCAAAGACATTTACCGTTTCATATTTAATTCTATGAAAGATCAAGTAACAAGCTTAATCAACACAATTTCAACATGGATTCCTACCAGGCAGATCTTGCACTATTCAACTTAAAGGAAGTTCCTCAGAACATCCTCAGATTTTGAAACCCCAATAGAATACAGCAACGTATTTATCAATCGTATTTGAAACAACACGCCGGTGATTTTTATTTCGGGGGCCGACAAAATAAGCAATATTTTGACCGTTGAAAAAACGCTGGCGCATGCTAATAGCTAGAATTATTCTTTTATAGTTAGATTTAGATTTATAGTTAGATTTTATATGATATTTTAGTATTTATAATATGGACCACAATGAAAACTACTGATTCGCTAGTAATTGTGTTTATCCAATAAAGTCATTATTATTATTATTATTATTATTATTAATTATCAGTGTATTTTCAGTTTACGAACAAGCTGAAAACAGCGAAGACGCCATGGGGATGGAAACTGCGATAAGAAAATGCGATGAAAATAGCGAAAAACCTAAAGTGAAGACAGCCAAAAAACTGAGCATTTATCGTAGTGTTTTCTAAGTTAAGTTAAAGTGATTTAGAAGACGATGAACAAGACCAGTATTTTGTTTAACACACGAATCAGAAGGCAAACTTGCACCGAAATATGCCGAAGAATGCACATAAAGGGTTAGCACCAAAGTGAATAAAATTAAATAATTATTAATATAACTATTTTTATAACAACTATAGGATGATTCCTATGGGGAGGTACCATTTGAACAACAATGATGAAACAATACGTGTTTTACAATAACTTACGAATTTCATGCGCCCTGATCAGTTGACGTTTTTCATAAATAAGAGGACAGACAGATAAAGCTGTCGTCATCTAACGCACGCTCTTTCCGTTTGTTGTTTTTGCGCCAAAAATGAGAAGTTTTATCATTTTTCTTGTTTTTGTTGTTGTAATTAACAAATTGACATCAGATTTTTATGTGTCTGTCCTCTTATTGACAATAAATTTTACCATCACATTGTCAAAGTAGTAAGGGATTCACTTGGCTACGTGGCCCTCGTTGATCCACACTGCTTTGACAATGTGATGATGAACATAAAAAATTTGATGTCAATTAATTTGTTAATTGCCTCTATTGCCAAATTGGAGTGGGAATGTGTTAATTGGTTGTTTCTTTTAGATTTGCTGATCATGATGCAGCAGTTTTAGTTTTTAGTTGATGTTAATTTCGATTACCTGGAAAGGGCACAAGAGTTTTTGCCAGTTCTTTGTCATATCTGTAAATGATTCTCATTGCATCTCTAAAATGGGGAAATCACCAGGAACAGGAACACATTTGTTTTCAAACAACTTTGGATATTTTGAAACCATTCAATTCACACCAAACAGTTTTTAGGTCTGGTACTGTCTTTACAGCTCCTACAAATATGAAGGCATTAATGCATTTGATACCGTTGTAGAATAATTTTATAATGATAAAACGCAAAGTATAGTATTTTCAATGCTAAAAAGTGAATTAAATAGAAATAAAAACTAAAAGTTTGGCATATTGACCATAACAAGCTCTTAAAATTTATTGTATTTCATACCTGGTTTACAATCCAAAAGATGTACATTTTTTAGTGCTGTCCCTCCATTTACTTTTTCAAAGGGATGGACCCCATGCATACCTATGGCAATGGATTGGATTGTTGGCAAATTCTTGCAGCCTATTCAATGACCTTTAATAGACATAATAATTTTGTCTTATTGGACATCAATTGATATAGCTATTACAATAAGCATATACAAATTATTAGTACCTCAATGACCCTTTGTTCCAGATGTGACTCCCTTTCTTCAAATGATGCAAGCTCATTTACTCTGTTTTCTAGAGCATCTCTTGATTTTGCTACCCAAATACTCATGTATGAAGTTTCTTGTGATGCTATTAGAGTGTCTTGCATTAATTCCAGCATTTTTTGCTCGTTGATAACCTAAATGGTAACCATTAATAGCTTTTATTTTTATTTTGATTATAAATTTAGTTTTAGATATTTATTCCTTACATTATTCCATAAACATAACATGCACTTTGAGTTGTATAAACAACATTCACCCACCCCATCAGACCCCTAATTCCTTTACCTGTTCATTCCTAACCCCACCTATCAAATACAGAAAACTTATCAACGGATCATTCACTGGTGAGCTAATTTGTGAGACCTCAGATGCCATTGGGGTATTTCTGGTATGGATCCATGTTGCAAAGTTATGTGTTTGCTTTGATGTCTCACCAGGGAGCACAGGTGTAAATATGAAGTTGCTTCGATTAAAGTCGTCAGCTAAAATTACAGGTGTTCTTGGGGTTGTATCAGTGAGATACTAGACAGAAATTGTTAACTAAGTATGCTATGATAAACATTTGAAACATTTAGTAAACTTTTATTTTTAGAGCTAGTGGTTGAAATAAACTTGTAAAATAGTAATTGTAATGCAAATATTTAGTAGACTGCAGTTTTACTGATTTTACTGATTTGTGTTCGTTAAACCCATTACACACTAACATTATATTTAACTGCAAGTTTATTGCAATCACTCTAGCTATAAAAGATTATCTATTTATTTCTTTTTCTTTTTCCTTTCTTCTTTAAATTAGTTGACATCAATGTTTTAGCTTCGTAAAACGGTCTAAGCTTGATTCTATAACTAGTTCAATTTTATTACAAAGTATGACGTAGTGTCTAGATATCCATAACCATCGTCCAAAATATACCTGATAAACTGTGGCAAGCTTTTGTTGATGTAGTGACTTTTCTCCTGCCTCCTTGATGTTGTCTCTGACTTGTGGTTCAACAACTCCAGAGGCTGCCTTGTTACTCCTTCGTATCGCAGATATCTGTTCATCGTCAAGCAACATTCACTGGCTTTCTGGCTGTGGAAATTTAACAACGTAGCTATGAGATGGTAGGCTCTGGTCTCGGCAAGGTGCACTCTCTTATCGGATCTTGCATTCTTAGACATCGAAAGAACCTTGCATCCTGACCAAAGCCCTTCAAGATTTGCATCTGCACACAGTCGGCGAAGATCTTCTATTGACTTAAACTTGCGATCGTTCCTCACGGAAAAGGTGTGAAGTTTGGAGATTTCCAAGTTGCTCTTTGGATATTAAAAAGAATATCAAACCATTTTTTGCTTTTCCTTTTTGCGATTCGGTACATCACATGCTTATTTATTTTATTATTATTATTTAATCTTACCAAAAGTTGTCTCACACGAGTTTTCATCTTGGGGAATGTTTTCTTTTTCTCGCTCTCCTAGGTCGACCTGACACGAACTGTCTTCATGTGTTTTTTGGGTTCTTCTCAGAAGATGTGCTAAGTGAATCCTTTCTTCTGGAGCTAAAACACTGGGAATCGTTTCAAGAGCTTCTATTCTAGTATTAGTCGAAGAAAGAGCCAATGCGAGAATTTGCTGCAAAAACGACGATAACTTTTTTTGTATATTTGTTGTCACTTTTACGTAGTACGTCAAACGATTAGCGTGTCGAAAACAATGGTTTTATACTGTTCGTATTCAAATAGTATACTTACGGAAAATTCCTCAGGTGTGAGAACTTGCTTCTTTTCTTTAAACCACGTAGAGAGATTGTTAAATAAAACACTTGATATTCCTTTTGGACACGGTTGCAAAGGTACAGGTGGCATATTTTTGCTTTTATCGCGATTATCGCTACTCGTATTTTTGGTTTTTCTAATTTTACACGACTGTTCATCTTTGCTTTTTTCCTGCCAGAACTTTTTTCTCTTTCTTCCTAGATGAGTTTTTGTCATCTTGGGTTTTTTCTACGTGATTTTTTCCTTTTTTTTTGAAAAAGCTTGTGATAAAAACAAAAATTTAAATATCCCGCTCTTGACCTTTAAATTCGCGGTGGCTATAGCAACCATGCGAAAATCTTCTTACCCTACCCTAGAGTTTTGATTTTGTAATATTGAAAGCGAGGCGTGCACGCACGTCTAAATTTCAACCGAGGGAGACTAAACCCTAGTCAAACATTTGCTACAGACCAGAACAACGAAGACTTTCATTTAATAATTTTATTTCTACATATAATTTATTTAAGTATTGATTGAAATATAAATTTACGCCAAATATTCAACTGTTTATTAAGCTATTCGAGCAAGTCTGATTATAAAAATGAGCTTAAATTTGTGTTGTTGAGAGATGTTGTTGTAGAAAGACCGAGACTTGGACTGACTGCGCATGACTGTGACGTCCCAAGTCCATGTTCGTGACGTATGTATGGTCGCCCTAATTCGACCAAAAGGTTTAAGTCAAATTAACTCGCAAAACACTCCTGCTCGTTTTTTAAGCTATACATAATTTATTTAGGAGACAATTGTTATTCAGCCGAGGTATGGCCAGTAGATTGTCAGGCATTGAAAATGATTAGTACCTTCTTACAATTCGTTCTGCAACACTATAATCTAAATGCTGCTTGTCAAAAATCACCAAAGGGTTTTCAGTAAATATATCTTATTTTGTTGTTTATTAACTTTCTCTTGTGTGCCAGGGCCTGGGCCGAGTACTGTAAATTGCTTGACTGTGGCGGAGCCTGGAACGGTGTCCACGATGAGCTCTTAACGAACTAAAATGTCAAAATCTTGAAGATTACGCATACACAAGAAAAAGTTAACTAAGGAGAAGGAATCTCTACCATTCATGCTTTACATTTGCCATCATTTGTTTTTCTGCAAGCGCACGATGTGCGCACCGGCTACGCTGTTCGCTCACGTTCTTTTTTTTAAACACAAAAACAGAAAACATGAGCAAATAGGGTAGACCGCGCTCAGTACGCGCGTTCAGAAAAACAAATGATCAAATGAATGATTCTAATAATAGCATCATCATTCGCGGGGATTCCTTCTCTTAGTTCATTTTCTCCTGGCATACAGTATGAGATCGGTCCACATATACCTGGGAGTCGAGGTATTAAATCGGTGTCTTAGCCACAATTTTCCCCCAAAGTCCAGGAAAAGAACGAAAATTGAAAATAGTTAAATTCCCCGTCCCTGTCCTTGGGTCGGAAATAAGAGTTTCCTAGTGTATAACTTGTTGTGAATCTAGTTGAGTAGCGGAATCAGTATTGTATGACATCTGAAGGATCTGTTCCAACTAAAAGACCGACTTGAGGCGGTAGGGAACACAATATTAGCTCTTACCTGTAGAAAACCAGTAAATATGCCACCGTCATCTGCAAACGCTCATAACCACTCACAACTCTCACTCCACAAACACAATTGCTTTTCCCAACAAAAAAAAAGTATTTTAGAACAATGCGGTATGACCAATTATGTTGAAATGTAAAAGAAATGTATTTATTTGTGTATGTATTTATGGAAGGCATGGAGAATGCTCAATCGGACACATAGAAAAATATTTTTTTTCTTATGCGCGGAACCTTTGCAGCCAAACTCATCAATAACTTGAGTGTGTTCGTCATATTTGCAAAGTTTTTTGGGCGGCTAATTGTATTTTTTCTAATTGAAAAACAGTTTTTACTGTGTGTGTATTGTACTCCATTTTTTTAGTTATTCTCCGCTTTTTCATTAAGATGTCGGGTTGATTCCGGCATTTATTCAAATACACTTTCTTTGATCAAGTAGATATTAGTAAGTATTGCACATACTTCTGTTTAATTCATTTACCCATGTTAGTGCTTGTATCATGGTTGTACAACTGACATTTTTGCATTTCTCAAATGATTCAGAATTAAAATGGACCAATTTTCCTTTTCTTTTCTTTTTCTATGCTTTTTTGTCTTCATTCTTTTCTATTGCAAATCATCCAAAACAAACCAAATTTTAAAATGCAGTCATACCAGTGTGTATTTTGCGGCCAGCCATCGACGGTAATGATAATTAAAATGGGAATAATATGACCACCACGTTCTTAATCATTTTCCGATTCATAACCAAAAAAACACCGAATTGAACCGGCCACCGGTTTCTTGAAAATACCAAAGTAAGCTTGTCTCCAAATACAATACACGTTTCTCGCGACCTGTTCGCTGCAGGCGATCACTTCAAAAGCGCTCCTTAAAAAAATTATGAGCCGTTTTGTTTTAGGTCAGTCTAAAGATAGCATGCCTTCTCATATCTCCTGTGGATGTTTCGTATCTCATTCAGTGAAGTTCTGTAGTGAATTTTTATTCACTTTCGGTGGAGTTTTATTAGAATTTTCGACTGAATTAACAATTAGAGCGGCATCTTACCATCAGCTGAGGAAAATTGCTTTTCGCCACTTGATAAAAGACCAATTTTCCTCTCTGTTGGTGACGGTTTATTCCCGAAATTAAAAAGACACACACTGTTTGCCTTGTTTTGACCTCAAATTTGGGTCAAAATAAACTGATAAACTAAAACTTAAGAGGAAAAGCCGAAAGGATTTGAACTTCTTATTTTAGCCGCCAGCTTTTTTTTCGAATGGAAAAGATACTATACCTTCTCTACGTACCATTACGTTTTTCAGCGTGATTCTAGTCTAGATCTTGAATAGGATTTCGGTTCTCTCAGAACACTGACGTTTTGTAAATAATTTGGGATAAAGATGCGACCATAAATACTTTAAGAGGAACAACTCAGAACAAAAACATTCAACACAAAACTACGGACAATTGCTTCTAGGACCAAGCAAATCCAAAATAGACTACACACAGAGGTACTAACAAACATGGCGTGACCCGAATCCACTTAGATTGCTTCAGTTGGGTCTTAGGTTCGGACTTTCTTAATCGATCATATGCACAGTGTAAATGCTAAGTAGTATAAATGTCCATCTACACTTTTTGTTTGATTGTTTAAAAAATCTTTTTTCAGCATGCCTTACGCAACATGCGATCTTTTCGTTCCAATTGGGTTGGGAGCAGTAAGTACGAAATGAAATCCGTAGCGGACCGGAAGCCCGAAATGCCTACAGTGTGCCTTTACTTGGTAAATATGTTATCAGTAAAACACAGAGTAAATCTCTCTTTTGGTTAAGCAGCTTCTTGTGCAAGGAATGGCGTAGAAATGTAAAATGTTATCTGCTTCATAAATGACATTGAAAGAATTTCTCACTAACGATGCAGTCACAGAAGTAGTGGAAAACCAATGTCTGAATTGGACAACTCTAAAAATATATTTATAAAATACTTATAAATATAGAGATAACTAGTTTCCGTTACATGTAAAGCCCTTCTAGCCGGTATGACTTGGTACTCGAGAGCTACTAGTCACGGAGTTCAGTGTTACTCCAGTGGTGTGGATAAGCTTAGATGATTGTTTATTGATAATTTGTGTTGACGTAAGAGCTCTTATGGAACTTCGGTCTTCGTTAACAATGTGAAGATTTTGGAGTAAAAGCCTCATCTTCCTAGACGTCTGCTTGCAATGGAGCTTTTGTGTAGCCAATTTATTGAACTGAAGTAGTCATCTAGTTCTGCTTAATTGACTGATTGGTTCAGCTTCTTGTGTACACTACAATTGTATATAGCAATCATTTTAATTTGCCCCATTCTGAACACCTTTTAGAGCTTGTCGACCCTCTTGTAATGTACTCCCTTTTTGTGCAACTGTTATTAATGGAATCAATACGAGGCGTTAGATAATGATTCGTGAAAACGTGCACTTTACCAATCAAACCAATAACTTCGTCTGCATATTTGTGATGTGGCTTATATTTTATTCAAAAACACTGTCCATCTTAACACAACAGCGAACATCTGTACCCAGTTACTTGTATTATTTACAGCTAAGGTAGGATGGAAATTCTATATCCTTTTTAGTGGCTTAATTTCTCGTTGTTATTCCTATGCCATGAAAAGCGTTTTGACATTTTTGATGGATAAAGTTTCATTGAAAATTATCCATTTGTACCTAAGTTAGTTTTGCAAAGCCAAGTTTTAACAAGATGGTCGTACGTGCTATATATGAAACCCCCTTTATTCACGTCTGGGGTCGCTACGTTAACCTTATTAGTCTGGTATAAGATTAGTTCTGGCGTTTTAATATATGGTTCGGATCATTTTAGGTTTATTAAGTATAGGTAAACCATCGTGCACTAGCACGCAAAATCAAACTCACTAGTGAATACCAGTCCACATCAATTAAAAGACAACCAGACGTTGAATATTTAGTTAGAATATATGATGTAAGTGAGTTTAATGAAGAACACTGTATACGGTACATGTTATTACAATTTTAGGGAATATGCTGGCCAAATCATTATAGTTATCAGCTGTTCCCAAACCTTGCCAATCTAAGTTACATAGGATGGAAGTTAAAAAAAACTACTAGCGTTTCCACTAGTAAGACGCGTATAAAAAGTAGCATTCTTCTTTTGCGAAATAGTTGTTTGTCATAAGAATCCAACATCCATACGATCACGGATCTAAATAAACGATTCGTGTCATTTGCAAGCTTTTTGCCCTCGCGCTGAAAACCACCTCAGGCAACTCTTGCATTTAAATCCATGACTCTCTCAGTAGTTGATTCAATAAAAAAGCGCCTACTTCATATATGAAGTTTATTGATCGCAAGTGTTGATCTCTTGGACCATTCAAACCTCCATGAAATTAATGTAACGTTAGTCTTTTCTTGGGACACCTGCTGAGCGAATACTCGAGGATCTTTTATTCACACCATGCATGTATCGGTTTAAAGAACTTTCTTCAATATTGACTCGTTTGCGAGCATGGAGATTTTTCGGAAGTCGGGGATTTAGGAGACTTTGGGGGGTGAAGCTGATGCTTATCATTCGTGCTTTTGGTCCTTCGATCTGAAGTTTGAGGTAGAAGTGAACTCGAAGTTTCCTGGAGGCACTGGAATCTAGTTTTTCTCAATCGTAACATTTTTTGGAAGGCTTTACGGAAGTCAGACTTGAAAAGAGCATAAATAGGGGCATTTGTTATAGATCCCATACACAAAGTATACCATGATATAGTGATCAACACCTCTGGTACTAATGTCTCTACAAGGCCAATAGCTTCGACTGTTGTCATGTACACGACTGGAAGCCATGTCAAAACAAAGATACCTGCAATTAGGGCAAACACTCTTGCCATTCTTGCTTCTCCAGTAACTCTTTTGCCTTCCTTTAAGGCATCTTGATCAAATCTAAGGTTTTGTAGCTTTGCTAGCTTTCGAACCTGACGCGAAACTTCACGAAATATCATGACGTATGCCACAAGAATAAATATATAAGGGATAAGAATTCCAATTATAAGAATTCCAAAGAGATATATTTTGTGCGCCGATCCTCTACGGTCACCGTCGTATGCAATTGGTATGAGGGTGATTCCTATGGGTAATACCCATGCTAGCACCACAATCTTGGTAAAATGCTTTGCCATAGTAACGTGATAGATAAGAGGTTTCATGACTGCAAGAAATCTGTCCAAAGTTACAGCAAACATATTGGTAACGTTTGCCATCAAGATAACTGCGACCAAAAAACCGGCTGCGAGAGAGGTTGCGTCGTGGATTATGACAGGCAGCAGAACAGCACCGAAGAGAACATCTGACAATACTAAAGACACGACAAATCCATTATTGAAGGTGCGTAGAATCCGATAACGGTAAACCATAAAGCAAACCACTAGACTTTCCACTGTGATTATGAATCCAAGTGTCCCCAAAGCAATCGAGTTTCCAATACTCATACTCATTTTCGCAAAACTTTGAGACGCTATAAGTGTTTATGTCCCTTCTGATCGGCTTGTTCGTCTCTGCTGTTGTTCTTCTAATGAAGCAAGACTTTCGCTCCTAAGTATCGCGTTTGTCTCTTTTAGAGCTGTATGTTGAGTTTCCTGTGCTATTGAACGGTCTCAACTTCTCCTTACCAAATCACTAAAAGAATAATCAAATGATTTCGGATATCGATGCTATCCCGTTTTTAAGTGTACAAGTTCCTTTACATTTGGTACCCGAATTGTGTCGTTCTTAACACTTGTATTACCGTCCTTGATGTAGTGGTCTGGCTGACGTAGTTCTTGGCCTTGAGGAAATCACGATCCTCGGTGATTGACGAAAGAACCTAACCTCCTTTAGTGTACTCCACAAAGCTTATTAGGGTTAAAACCGACCCTTCAATCATTAAAAACAACCAATCAGATCCGGGCGCCGTAAGAAAACGATGTATAAAGCCGTCCAGGCGCGAGCTTTAGATATTTGGTGCTACAAAACACTTGTGACGTATTTGAATGGTATACAAATCTTTCTTCCTGTAGATTGACAAGTTACCGACTCCTAGTGAATGTCGTACCAAGCCAAGCTCCAGAGAAAGCCTCGTCAGTAACCTGCGTCACCTGGGAATTTCTAAATATTGATCTCGAACTATCCGGCTTCTGTTGATGCAGATATGTTTCCCTGTCGCTGGACAACAATTATCTTTTCGGATCTCCTGTTTTGCTTCTATGTATGGTAATTTACCTTGAAAAGCTGGCTGGATCGCAGTCGGATTCTCACCTGCAGTCAAAGAGAATGATACAGAATGAGAACTTCACAATAGTAGTCGGAAGAATAGCCACCCTCACCATATCCGTCACTTCTTTTATTGATGGCAAATTCACAAAAGTATATACATAAGAAAAATCATTAGAGAATAGTAAGCCACTAAACAATCGAGTCGCTAAGATTTTTGCTATCTGTAGCTATCATGATGGTCTTATCTTTTGACTTACGCATGTTAGCGAAGTTAATAGCTGTTACTGACAGAGAATTGATAGCTGGGTCGATAATTAGTTAAAGTAATTATTGGATAATCTCCATTTCAATAAATACCACATCCATTGGAATCCTGTCACCCTGTTTACCACAGTCATATTTTTCGCTGTTATGCGTCCTACAAAAACTATATTCCTAGCCCGTGTACCGCCAAGTACTACTCACACTAACTGTTTTCGTTGTCACGTCAGATAAACAAACGTGGTCGCCTTTTTTAGGTACATGTTAATATTAATCGGTTAATATTGATGTGGATATTGCCCAACACGATAACGATATATATGCACGTAGTTTGCGTAATGAGGAAAAGAAATCACTGGGTGCAATTTATTCCATGTTAACATGTTGAGATATACGGCTTGTAACTTGATAGTTATGGCCAAATGTTTTCTTATCATTGCTGCGTGCAATAGTCATAGTTCGTATTTGAGGAATGTTGCTATAATTAAGGTTGCTAGGTACTAACCCACAAGCCACGTTCAAATAATTAGATGAGGCTATCATGATGCATCTTCCCGTAATTTGCCACAAAATGATCATAAAAATCGAATCCTACCAAGCATCTATCAAGCCGATAATACAGTTACGAGTCGTTTAGTTTACGTATCTTTAAATATAGTAAGCTGTTAAATCCTAATGTCACTCCTCGTACGACGGGCTGTTTGCACCTGTACATTAGACTCCGAGTATCGCATTTCACATGTTGGTATGACTGGTCGAGGTCGGTTTCAGTCTAAAGCAGATTACTCACGTTTGCCAACATCTTCACGAAGCAAATCAAAACAACGCAACTCTAAGAATCAAAATCTTTTATTCTCGAAAGCGGTGGCGTGCTGCTGGTACCCGAGCTCCCTGCTGTGCTAAGCAATGCATCCTGGCAAACGCACAGAGGCAGCTGAGCTTGATATTAGAACTTCAAGAAAAGTTCCATTTCTACACATTTAAATTAAACAGGAAATAAGTTCAGTAATGGGCTTGCCGTCTACATATAAGGAACTAAAAATTACTTGGGACACAAAATCAAAGCGCAATGAGCCGCGAACAACGTGTTCCAAAAAATATTCGATGCTAAATTTTCCAGGTCTATCTATTTAGACACTTGCAAAATCTGTATCTATCATTTTTCCACTTGTTAGCGTAAAGTAATGGCAAACGAAAACTGACAACGGCTTCTGCAAGAGAAAAGCGCAATCTTTCCAATTCACTACCAACATCACTATATTTTGACAAGTACGTTTATCTCTATTATTCCAAACCCAGTAACTTTGTTATTCATTAAGTAGAAGTGACATTGTCGGTAGTAAACTTAAACCTGTCACTCATCTCTGAAACACATATTCACACATTCTGAGCAATCAATCACTTGCCATGTATAAGTTATTCGATATAAATTTTTAATCGCTTAAAAATGATAACTGAACTATAAGAAATCAGGCCAAAATATTAGTCTTTCTAATATTGTCACTTTTGAGTCTGTGGCGAATGGAAAAAATTAACTTTGGCTGGGAACTGAGTAATAACTGATGAAGTTGCCATTCTCTTGTTAATCTTTTAAAAATGATAGAAAAATGAGAAAAAATACTTAATTTGTCTTAAAAGCACTACAATCTGTACAAGAAAGTCAGTAACAAAAGCTTACTTCGAAGTTCTGAGTAAACTTACGGTATTAAAGTGCAATCTTAGTATAATACATAATCTTTTTGGAAAAGTGCACAAGTAATGGCCGATCATGCCAATATGAATCTGGCTTCCACTCTCGCGAAGCAGGGCAAGATAGAGAGCGATCATATTATCACTTTTATTCATGACAAAAATATCTTAGGTAACTATGGATACAGCGAGCCATCTCGGTTTGCTTAAAGTCGCTGTTATTATATGCTTTGCCACCAACTCGTATTTGTCAGGTCACCGAAGATATGGAAAATTAGGTGAAACCAACCAAGCCCATAATGCTTTCACAGTCAGTTGACTATTTGTCGTGTATAATAAATAGGAAAACGAAAAACAGTGACAGTCATCACTAGCTCGCCATTCTCACTGTTCGTTTTTTATCAGTTCTATTTTACAAACATAAATGATGCCATGAAAATATAATAGGAATGGGTGACTCACCGTTGAATGTATTTTAGTCGATTCTAAGATAGACGAAGAAAAAGCACTTCTAACCAGGTCCTTGACTTTGTTATGTGAAGGACACCAGGTGCAGATCGCGTTTTGATACGCCAAAATATCACATGCTAGACCATTGTATTTGTGTTTCATTTCAAATGATGTATTTTTTAATTCACTGACATAATTGCTGTTTGCTTGGGTATTTTTTTTTTGCATAAGATTGAATCGACAGAGAAATAAACAAACTAGAATATTAATGATAGCGAAATCCAGGTGTTATATAGAAAGTAAGGATTATTAAGGTATATGCGCATCAGCCGTGATCCCTCTAAAGCCCAACGTAATTCCCAAATAAATGTGAATTATCAACTATATTCAAATCGATAATGAAAATATATTTCGGGCAATCTTCAGCTCGAATCACCTTTATTAATCAAGACTAATTTTGCCCCCTAAAGCACCTAAGCCCCAACTCACATCTATCCGTCACATGCACACACAGAAAGAGAAAAACAAAAACCAAATCATTTCTTATTTCCGATCTTTTTTCTTTCAGTTTTATTCAAGAATAATTCAGTTAAAAGTATCATAGATCATATCAAAAATATATTTCGATTTTCTTCTCTCTTTTTTTTTCTTTCCTGTTTTTGTTTTTGTTTTTTGTTGTTGTTTTTTTTTTTGTGTGTGGTGTACGTTCATCCTCTTTTCCACTGAGATGTAGTGCATGATAGTACTCGTTAGGCCTGATTTATGGATATTATTTTTAGTTGCGAGACCAAAGGAGAAATCCTTCGGGACTTTTGATGTAGAGCTCAAGGGGTCAATTGCAAATGAATAGAGAGAACTCTAGATTATCCTCAAGGAAGAACTGGAGATTATTACACTTTATTAAAAAGATATGTTAGCATAATGTGATTATCCTAAATTAGAAATAATCAAATGAGTGAGCAAAAGTGAAAAGGTTTGAAGCTAAGCGAATCAGTCATACCACACAAGATCACTCTTATCCTGATACAACTGTTTATAGTAGCTTCTAGCTTAGTTCAGTCCACTCGCATCGTAATCTCATTTTATTCATTATTCAATTCAAAAAAAGATGTATTTTGACCAAGCTTCCGTGAGCCTCTAGCAGGGACACGCTATAAAACCACAAGAATGTATGAGTTTTTCTTCAATGTCAGCTTTATCTAATTTTATCTTTGTTTCGTCTGACCAATATAATTTTAAGTAATGGATTTTACTTTAAAATGGTTACAAAACCCTAACTTAAGTAAACCAAGCTAATATTGCAGAGAATGAATTGACCGTATTAAATGGCGATGACTAAATTACATGATTCGGCTCGCCAAGAGAACTGAGTATTTCTCAGCCCGCAAAATTCATTCTACCGGCTATATGTCCACAAACAAACGTGTTTTTTTTATTTATTTATTTTACTTATTTATTTATTTATTTATTTGTATATTTTTTTTGTATATCTTGTCATTTTAAAGTTTTTTTTGGATGCCAAATCACGTTTCAGTTGCTTTTTAATGACAAACCTTGCTTCCGCTTTTCTGTGAAAAGAACTCGACCGCCTCAAAAAATTCTACCGAAATTTGAATACGAAATTTCAGTCACAGCTTGAAATTTTGTATGCAATGAAATCGCCCATCCATATAACCATCCGAGACTGGTAAGCTCAATTTATTGTCTCTCAAAAAAGAACTACTGAGTTTTCCTTATTGTATTCATCATGGATGTGATTATCCGTTCAAATACTATAGATAAAGGAATTCATGAGAAGCAAAATAGAAGCAACCTGCTCACAACCGAACCTTTTAAAAGATATATCAAAATTGAAGATGAAGGAGATCAAAGAGAAGTCAACTAAACAGCCCTTATATCCACCTAAGCATCTTAGTGCTTCTATATTCTACTTGCTAGTGTTGCCAAGCGCGTATTTCGCAAATCCTCATTCTCTCAAGTTAAAATATGTCACCAAGTCTAAAAGCTTGACTAAAATAATTACCCGCATTGTAGCTACTTACGTTATATCAAAAATAGTAATTAATAATGAATGATGAATATGGTAAAGTTGAAATTCAGAATCATTTACCTTCAGTGAGTGACTATTTTCTACAAGGGAGCACATAACGAGTCAATGTATATATGTCATGATGATAAAACATAACGGTTGTCTATATGCATCAAGTTCTTGAGGAGAGAGTTTCTCGAGGGTATGCCATAGTCTCATGGCAATGAATTTTCTGCATTGTGATTGGCTGATGATGAGGTATTCGACGTAAGTGCCATGGTCCTAATGGATATTTGCTCAAAGCCTCTTTTCAAACGTCGCGTATACAATAACATTCCGAACATCAGTCATTGAGTGGGAGGCTGTGTACAAAACTGTCAACCTGTGATTGGCAAACAATGAACCGCTAAGTAGTGGGCAGGGATATCTATACTCCAATAACAGATATACAGCTGACTCTAACTACCACTGAAATTAATAATACTATCTGTTTGTTCAGAATTTCAAACCCTCTTTTTGTCGAACATTTTTGATGAAAACTAAAAATATCAACCATATCAATCTATTAGCTACCATTTATATGCTAAAACAATTCCATAAGATGCAAGAACAATTCCCACATAGTATGGAATTGAACAGTTGTTGAATTGCAAAATTTTTGAATGTCAGTTTGGCGGAAGATAAATGTAAGATGATCATAATTATGTTCACGAGAAGGTATTGGTATTCTAGATGGATGTAATTTTTAATCTGATTATTTGACCAGTTCTTTACATATTCATCACACCACATAAACCCAATTCAAACTACTAATACTGTATTATAGTGCACGGTCAGTGTTTGATCCTTTGTTTGATTTTGGCTATTTATTATGATAAATAAACCGCAATCAGATGGAAACTCGCGTTTGTTTGGTGTTTGTGAAGAAAAGCTGGCTTGTTTCCCCCAAAGAGTCGCCCTTTATCACTTAAAAATAAGACCTACCAATTTTTGTAATTTGCACGTCATTTTAGTGCTGATGACAAAATTAAGTCTACAAAAGCATATCATCAACTACTAGTTATGTTTTGTTGTCACACAATAAAACAAAATAAGCTCTTCAAAGTAAGGAGTTTTTTGTACCTTATTTCTTTGTACATCCTAAAAAATTCTTTTTGTTCAATTCTTAAAAATTTCGTACAGATTCATTGCAAGCAAATGAGCCTCATCAATAAAGCCATTCAAAGCCTCAACAGAACTCAACACAGTTGTATATTACGCCTATCTCCATCATATTGCTAGTAAAATCTACTGGTTGGCGAGGTTTCGCCGTGTCACAAATATTTAAATCGACACTAGATTGAAAGATCCATGTAATAAAGTTCGGTTTCTCTTCTTTTTTTTCAGTATTAAATGTGTTAATTTTGAATAATTAGCGAGAACGTGTGAGAAAGATGATATCTTGTTCAAAGTGTCAAGATCTTGGTCAGTTATTCTACACTTTTATTCGATCAAAGTGACTCAGTTTCTTTCTTATTCTTGTTGTTGTTGTTGTTTTTGTTTGTTTGTTTGTTTTTTTAAGGGGTGACTTTCAGTGTCACTATGAAAGAACTACCATTAAATATTGTTACAAAAAAATTAAATGCCATATAAGGGAGAACAAGCCAAGTAAGTAAACATTAAAAAAATCTAGTATACAAATGTCAACAAATGACAGCATTATTTCTGAACAAACGATTGAGATATACGTGAATAGATGAAACTCAAAGCAAAACCTAAAATGTCAGATTTCTCTACTGAAAATGATTAAAGGAGTCAATAGATCAACAGGAATTGGGAACATCCCATTAGTCTGTCCCGTCTGTTGTTTAAAGATAAACACAGACATCCAATCACCTAATGTTTTCGCCAAACCAAGTATTAGGATGTTTATCTTGTGTCTCCTTATGTCAACCGAGCTGTCCTAATTAATTGATTAGTATTCATCACGGCTGAGGAAATTGGAAAACGAATACAGCAAACTCTTGTTATTTTTTCACTTTTGCCTCTGAATCTGCTCACAACATGCAGTTAGCAGAAGAAATAAATAAAGACTTTCCATTTGGCAATTGACTTAATTTTGTTCATAATTATATATACGTGTATTTAGATATTTTGCCAGTGTTTTCAGTGTTGTTTTTCATATTAAAGTACATATAATAGGCCTTGTAACGTACAGTAGATGTCGTCACATGGACTTGAGTTGGCCGAACAGCTAAATAGCAGAACTTCAGGGAATATAGCAGCTCTAGCCTGGGAATCTAGATTGATATATTCTTAGGTACGGCTTGTGAACTGAGTGTAGAAACGTTATTACCTCGATCAGATAACCACGAACTACCCTTCATTTCTATACTTTTCTTTTTTCTCTAATGCTTAAATCAATGAACATTTCACACGCGTATTAAAATTTCAGACCTAACAAGCTGTAGACATCCAAGCCAAGTCTTGCATGTACGTAATTGATAGATAAAGACAAGCTAGTATGTGGCGATTTTCTTAGTAGACGTGTATGTATTAAGGCCAATCAGATGCAGCTTGTTCAAATAATCGTCGGAAGAACACATGACACTTCCTTACTCAATATTGACAATAAAAGTAATTTTGAGATGAACGCTAGTCATTGCAAGAAATACTGAGTTAAGATTTGGATGTAGTTGTTTTGGCGAAAAGGACGGACACACCTTTCCATTGGAATACAAGTGGATTAGCAAAAAATAACTTTTCTTGAATAACTTTTCTTGGATATTCAAGGAATGAACAAATCCACGGGGAAAAGATCAGACAGTGTGTTTGGATTTGGGAGGACGAAGCAGTAGACAATACAAATTAACTTCAAATGATCAGGCTGCTATTCTCATAACACTTAACGAATTAACTTTAACTGAAGCATTGTGAAATCGTTAAGGGTATAAATAATAGATCATTGTTCGTAATTACTTATATAAATATTAGAATTAGGACGCTGCGGGCGACACCGTTTATGATATAAGATTTAGCTGCTTTCTTGTCAGTTAGACAACGCTGTAATCTTATCCGAATGGCCCAATTTCGTGTTATTTAGTAAATGTTAGCTAAATATATTTACCTTGTGCGAAGAGCTGAGTTTACGTTATATTATATCAACAGTACCGTGAGACAACTAGTCATAAGGAAAGTAATTCTACGCGATAGGCATCGATGGTGCTCTCTTCAGATTCAAGTAATTGACATAGTGACTGTTATCGTTGGAATTCTAATGAAAGCATAGCTAGATAATGAAACCACTAAGCGATATCACCAGGTCATTTAGCCCAGCTTATACACGCTAAATTGAAATAACCAAAATCCTAATGCTAGAAAAATTAATTAAAAATTAGGTCGATCATTTGAAAGTGTTATTGTATTCAGTCAACTTGCTGCAATAAATTGAATGTAGCCATGAAGGTATACTAAGACATTAGATCCGTAAAAGGTTTCCATCTTAGACACTGTAAAAACCCTAGTAAAGAGTAGTCTCTTGTAATTAAAAGTGTAATGTTCAACACGGTAAATGGTAGGGATCAGTAATGAGTGTTTTTTACTATTTACTTTTTGCTAAACATTTCATATACACCGGAATGTCATGGCGGCCAAGGCAAGAATGTTCCAGAGCTCAAGCTAATCATTCCACTAGCTTTTTAAGAGGCTCAGAGTTGAAGAGTACCAAATAGCAGGAAATTGACTCGCATATTGATCACGATAAAATTAGTTCGAGTTGGAAAATTGCATTCCTTCTATTTTTGTCTAACGTCCCTAGAGAATTGATACGCGTAGTACTTACACCTGTATATTTTTTTTAGAAGAGATACAGTCGGATTTGGAATCTGTTACATTGCGATAAAAACCCAGCAATTATAGCCACAGGGTGAACCGTTTGATGGATACCTTACAAATTGCTAGTTTTAATGGAAAGGTCATGTAGCGGATGCCTCGGCGTTTTGCTGCATTTATCATTATGTGTGCAACAGTTTTAATATTCTGGACTTAGATCAATAATGACTACTCAAGGGCGGATCCAGCCAAAATTGGGGGGGGGGGGTGGGGACTACTTGTGTTCTTTCGTCAACACAACAAAAAAAGCATCTAATTACTCAGTTTTTTAATGCTGAATGGGGGCTTCAGCCCCCCCCCCCCCCTCCCTGGATCCGCCCTTGCTACTGAGTAAATACACTAGCCGTAGTCAAAATGGTGGAGCACCATAACCAAGGGTTCTTGATATAAGCTAGCTATAGGAGTTCCTTTTAAGGCTATTTAGTTAACAAGTCATTTAGTAATACCAGAGTTAATAACTCTGTTACCATACAGATTAATGAGGCCTTTATATTCAAGACCTTAAATGGGTAGTCGTGCTGTATATCTTTATAGAAATGAAAAAGAAATAAAAAGAAGATAAAAGACTCAAAGAACTGTTCGATCAATAGATAGATTAAAGAATTATGATTGGTCAGGGGGAAAAAGAAAGAAACTACCGGATCTAATTTCAGACATATCCTAAGTTTAAGATCATATCATGGTTTGGCAGAAGTCAAGACTTCATTAAATGGAAAAAACATGAGCGTGCATAAGTTGGTGCCTTTATGTTTTAATTAACTGTTAAGCCAAAAATAATAATAACTCTAACAAATAATGTCTTGTGGATTGCCGAGTATCTCTGTTTCGTCAATCTATGGATTTTACGAGCAACAGTCATAATATGATATAGATTAAGGTCCTAATGATGAAATTATGAAGACGCTTAAGCTTCTAATTCTTCTCTCAACCCGTTTTCGGTCATCCTACTTAAGACGTACCGTATTTTTTAGCGATTTGCTTGACAGATGAGCTAAGCCGAGACAACTTGACGGTTTTAAATCATTCGAATAGTTCACATGGTGTTGTTTTTTATTATCAGCCTCAGTGACCTCGATATCGATTTCAAATTGCCTAAAAATTCCATGAACAATTATTGCGAAGACTAGATTTATAAATAAGGTCAAATGGCTAATATATTTATTAAGTTACCACATTGAGTATCTTACTGTTTTAAAATAATTACCGTTAGTAACCAGATATCCGTATGCTGTCTATAATGATAGAAAGAGCTTTAATTCATAAACATACCCAATATGAATGGCAATACATAAACGACAGCCTCATGAATGTGATTTTTTTTCTAATTAAGTTACCTCTTCTATTCCCTGTAGGCGTGAACAGACTTCAAGTAAGTCTAAATTAATGAGGATCCATTACCAGACCTGTTATACGCCATAAATTCACTTGACTGCTATTTGCGGTAAGCGATAATAAAGATTTTTAAAAACCACCAAACTGGTAAGAATTTCTTCCAAATTAGTAACCAAACTCAATCGCTCATGTCAAGTTTTTTTAAATTGCTGCGTATGGCGTCAAATACCATTCGTTTATCATTGGTTAATTGTTTTCGTATCTTTAACCTAATCTGTCGCTATCTTGAGTAGCTTCCCGTACCACAATCAGAAAATTGGAATAATTCAAAAAATATTTAAAGCAACAGTTCATAAGTGGGAAGATCTGATGTTCGAAGTCTTTTAACCGCTTTTAATTTTAAAAAAGTATTTGAAGCTTACTGAGAAGGACATGATTTACTTTTGTCATCGGACCAAGAATGCATCACTGTCAGTGGATGGAGCTTTGCTTTCCTTCTGGTTTGGCTAGACCTCAGGCTTTTTCGATTCGCCAAAAGAAACTATACCTGGCTAAATAAAATTAATAGTCGTTGTGTGTTTTTGCCCAAGTTGTGCAAGAGATGAGTAAAGTGATTTTTGAAAGAGTCGTCAATGGCATGAATTGACCAGTTTAAAACTGAACGAACTAAAAGGAGTATATTACAAGCGAAAACATCTGATAAAAACACTGACATACCCACTTATTGGTCAAAGTATTCCACTCAAATGGTACCAGGTTTATTGGAGGCTTCAGTACTTGCACAAAGACAATAGTCTTTTTTTTCGTAATTCGGTTAATACACTTGACTCATTTGTACAGGCTTAGCAAATCATTTGCAAAAGTCAACTGTGATGTAAAGTTTAAAATCCCACGCACGGACTTTTCATGGTATCTGTCAATAGCTTACTTATAATCGAGGTGAAGATTGTGCAAATGAGCCTGTGGTCTTAAAAAACAGCGGTATGCATCGAATGCGAAACATGGACAGAATCGGATGTACGCTTACCGTATTTGAATTCAACAACAATTTGATGTGTTCGTGTTCGGCCACAAGACGACTCATTGTTCTTTTGAGGAACCTTCTTACAAAATTCAAAACTTGTTCTCATCCATATATATTTGACACCACAAACCATGATGATATGATAACATTTATGCGGAAAAACGTCTACTAACAGTAAAGCTTTACTTGCATGAACTTAGAACCGTTGTAATGGGTCATAATACAGTTGTTAGCTTATGTATTTAACTTAGGATTTTCAAGAAGTTTTGTTCTCACTTGCAAATGTTTTTAAAAAGGTGTTTAACGAAGCTTTTACGTCTTCTCAAAAAGTCCAGAGTACCATAATACTACGTTGATTTTTATTGAAATTTGGCTGAGATATAGCTTAGTATAATCTTAGGCTGCTTATAAGTATTGCGAATATGGACGAAATCGAATGGCCGGCATTTTTAATTCTTTTTAATCATTTTTTATCTTTTGAAGGAAAAAAATATTTAAAAAAAGAAAGTGACATTTTACCTTATTATCCTTTAAAAGGTCTTTCAATCCTGGCAAAAAAAAGCAAGTCTGAAATATGATCGTAATGGCACTTAAACGCGCGTAGTGTTGGGGCTTAAATTAAGGTAAATTTTACAAATAATATTTGATTTGTTCATTTGATATTCCTATGTTTGACCTTTTCGTATTACTATGATCCATTTGTGAACATGGCCCTTTTCATGTATTATGCGTTTGTCATTGAACTGGATTTTATTGAACATAATTTTATCTCGACTTCCCACGGCACACAGATTTAACTTGTGCATTGAATGAGCCAGTTTTACCCCAAAAATATTATATTAAGTGAGATTCCAGGTCAATCGTGCGAAACCAGGGTCCGTGGGCACCCTTAATAGTGGGTGGGGGGGTGAGATTGAAAATTATATGGAACTAGTATTGGAAGAAGTGGGGGCTAAGATTGGAAAACCTGATAGACTAGTATGGGAAAAGATGGGAAAAGGGAAAAAGTGCGAAAAGGGAGGGGTTCAGATTGGAAAATATATGAATAGTATGAGTATAGGAAAAGGGAAAACGTGTGTGTGTGTGGGGGGGGGGGGGGGGGGGGGGGGTGGCGGTTGTGGGTAGATATTGGAAAATATATGAACCTAGTAATGGGTATGGCAAAAGGGAGGCTTAGCGTGAAATATGAGACTATTATGGGAAACGGGAAAGATTTAGGGGACTAGGCTGTAGCTCCCTTGTCCCTCCCCTCTGGAAACCTCGAAGCAATTCGGCACAATCTTACAATAGAGCGAGTATCCTAGCACCTATCCTACTACCATGGCTACTATCACGTGATGGTGCAAAGCCTCTATTTGGAAACAACATAAAAACTACAAATTATATCAAGCAATACTAGTTTTTTAATGCGTGAATACGTCTCATTTGAATCATGTTCGTAGCCACAACATTACTTGTGATAACTAAACTCCACTATATACGTTTTGACTTAACAGTACGTTAGCATTGTTTCTGACTATTGAGGACCTTTGAGTCTATATGTTTTTCATTGGGTGATAAAGCGGGCTTTTGGGTTCCTGTGTCATTTCGTCACCTCTCAGCCAAACGTTGTCAGGAATAACAAACTTGCTGACGGTTTCTCTAGAATAAAAATTATAAAAGGTTTATTAGCCTTGGCATTAACATCACGACTTGGGATATTCACAACATAGCCCTAAGCTTCATACTCTAAAGGTTGATTTCTAAACAAATTTATCGAATTTAAAAGCAATTAGCTAGTATCTTGAAGAAACCTGAAATGCTACAGCAAGTTTGGCATAGTTTCAGAAGCACACTAGTTTTTAGCTAGTTATATCTCCTTATTTACGAAAGTTGAGTCACCTTTGCTCATTTGAACAGTCACCTTGCAGCACCCTTTCTCGGGGGAATTTACCAATTAATAGCTATGTTGATCTGATCATCAGTATAACAGCCGTTCGAATGCATTTGATATGCATTAGTTTGGCTCTATATAAATAGAACTGAAAGAAATAGAAAAGGAAAGGAAACAAAAGAAGGGGAAACAAAAGAAACGAGAAGAAAAGAAGAGAAAAGAAAAGGAAGAGGGAAAAAGGAAAGGATAAAGCTCTCATTTAGTATAACCCGAGGATCCCAACAATAGTTCCGTATGGCATAAGTCTTTTGAAAATAATTTTTGAAAGAAAAGTGAATGGCAAATGCGGGGCGTTTGAAGACTGAGATACAAACCTCTTGATCTTGCTTTCACCACCGCAAACATTTGTCCTCTTATTTAGGAAACTACATTTTGCTCCCATGGCATTGTCGCGGCTTATGATGACAAGAACGCAGAAATATAACAATACTTTCATTTTCATCTGTTCACCCTTGATCACCTATAAAACCATAACAAATAGACATGTTGCTTTTCAAAAACGGTTGCCACGTCTACATGCATTTCAGGCTATGGAAAGAAAACATGCATGCAGTCTACGCTTACCAAGACCCAACAATAGAAGTAACCTGGACTGATCTCAATGAGTTTCATGATTAGTTTAAAAAGTACATAGGTCTTTAAAAGAAAATAGATTGGTCTTCCCAAACGAATAAACCTAATGCTTCTGTACTAATAAGGGGGCAATCAAAAAGCAGCTTTTAATTGATACTGTATTACTTAAAAAATAAAGGTTTCGTTCAGCCCAAAAGACATATACAAGATAGTTGTGAATTGAGGAATAGATTTCAAGTTATGGGTGATGCAAAACAAAAATACGACTAGAATACCATACCAAGGTTACCAAGGTTAACCACATGATAATACAAAATTAATGATATATCATAAAAGTTGAAATAACAGCATTTTTCGAGATACCAACCTTAGTCTTTTTCTTGGGGTTGTTGTCTTTAGAAGTAGAACAAGACTAAAGTTGAGCATGCATTTTTTTTCTATTTATATGTTTTTTGTATTGCCCTATGATAAAGATTCTTCGCGAAAAAGTATTGCCCCGAAAGCAATATCCTATTCTATAAATTGTTTCTCTCAGGAAGGAACAGCGCTAAACAAGATAGTAGATTGATAGTAGACTAGCTTATTCCATAACAAGTTCTAAAACAAAAAATAATGATGTTCTCAGGAATGACTACGGAACCGACATAGTTTTTGCTAAAAACGAAATGGAAACGTTCTTCTGGACAGTTCCTCAATTAACACGAGTCGCGAGACTGGCATAAAAGCCGGTTGGTCCATTTGCCTCTACCGGCACCTGAAGACAGGAGCATATATGATTGAGAGACTTCGAGTTAGACATTAAGAAGTTCACAAAACGAGATAAAAGCTATTGAAACTGAGACGCTTGATTTCTTCTCGACGATACCATACACTTCCCCGGCCGGCTCATAGTCTCTTGACTATGCTATCTACAGGTTGTTGAAAAACAACTGCGCAAATGAGCTGTTCCTCTGATAATGAAAATCGGCAATGAAATTAAAGTGCAAATAGAAGCACTTAAGAGTTAAGTCACCTGGGCGGAAAGCTAAAATTGTGCAGGAAATGCGGGCGGTATATTCGAAATTGTGGAAGAATGACTGCGTGAGCTAGAAAGTGATGGCTATGAAGAAAACTGGTGATTGAGTGGAGGAAATGTAGCAGAATTTAAAATTATATTATGAAATTTCAATTTATGTGAAGTGTTTTTTCAATTGTTTAAAGCTGAGATTTGCATAAAAGAAAATGTTGGTGGGGAGGGGTGGTTTAATGTGCGATGATGGACAAATGTTGCCTTTTCTTGCAGTCAAACAAGCTCGTGCGTTCCTATCGAGTTTTTTTAAATGACATTTTTGAACTTACACATTGATATCATCTACATGTATTGGTAGTCTATATAGTAATACTGTATATATTTTAGGAACATTTATTTTAAGAACACCTTAAGAACACCTTCAGGCTGATTTTTTAGTAAACACCCGTTAAATAAGAACAAATTCAGCCTCAACTTCAAAAATGGGTGTTCTTTTATGCGGGTTTTTACTGTATTCTCAAAATCGCTCTAAAATGTATTCACGGCTTAATGATCAACTGGTTTCTCAACCCAATTGATAAGGAGAAGCATAGAGGCAACTCTACTCGTGAACCCGGTTTGTATTGAGGCGGCGTATCATTAGCAGCGCACGATACCCTATCCTCCTTCGCAGCTGTCTTAAGGTCGTCTCGCAAAAGTTGCGATTTCAAGTTCAGTATTCAACGGATTCGTGTGGAAGGAACCTAAGAACGGCTGCGAAGCTGGAGGCTAACGCTACCCGTGCTCAGTTCTAATCCAGGTAAAACAAAATGGCGGGGATCTGTTGACTTTTTTCACGCTTACTCTCATATGAAGTATCTTAAGTAAATAAAGACAACAAGTCTGGATCTACCTTTGATAAAGAGAACAGCATTTCGAACACAAATGATGACGGATAATCATGAAGATAACAGCGACACTCAAACTGACATTACTAGAAGACCACACGACGGTGCTGCCATTATCATCACATTTTTGTTGTGCATTTGTATTTGCTTTATTAAGATTTGCATTAACAACTATTAATATGTATAATTTTATATGTATATTTATAATATGTACATTTTCTTGGAGGGGGAGTGCCATGGAGTAGTGTATCACGTCACGTGATGACCGGGTTACCTGTACCTCAGAGAAAGTGTTCCGGCATATGCTATCGAGTAGGTATATACTACATGACATATGCCATATAGTCACCTGGCCATACATATATCATTATATAGCAGTGACAAACAATCCCTAGCACTGATTTCCTAGCACTGTTCAACTGTCCCTAGCCCTGTTCACTTGTCCCTGGCACTCCCTGTCCCTAGCAATGATCATCTGACCCTAGCTCTGTTCACTTGTCCTTGGCACTCCCTTTCCCTAGCACTGATCATCTGACCCTAGCCCTGTTCACTTGTCCCCAGCACTAATCATCTGACCCTAGCCCTGTTCCCTTGTCCTTGGCAAAGATCATCTGACCCTAGTCCTGCTCACTTGTCCCTAGCACCGGGCCCTAGCACTGATCATCTGACCCTAAGCCCTGTTCACTAGTCCCTAGCACTGATCATCTGACCCTAGCCCTGTTCACTTGTCCCTACCACTGATCATCTGACTCTAGCCCTGTTTAATTGTCGCTAGCACTGATCATCTGACCCTAAGCCCTGTTCACTAGTCCCTAGCACTGATCATCTGACCCTAGCTCTGTTCACTTGTCTCTACCACTGATCATCTGACTCTAGCCCTGTTCAATTGTCCCTAGCACTGATCATCTGACCCTAGCCCTGTTCGCTTGTCCTTAGCAATGATCACCTGACCCTAGCCCTGTTCACTTGTCCCTAGCACTTGTTTATTTCTTAATTTGTATCATTATTAGAAGAACAGTTGATCAGTACTAGGGACAGGTGATCAGTGATTGGTAGCCTTGTTGTCATGACCGCCATACATGCCCCTGGCTGTCCCATTTCAACTAAATTAGTATGGGAGCTCCCGCGATCTTGAGTACAATTTGGAATTTATAACAGAGTACAATTTGGGATTTAATTGTATCCCTTTTTTCCAAGCAGTTATTTTGTCGAGTGTATTATGATGCGCATACCAAGAATAAGTGAGCTACCTGCACGGGCTACCTGTGGTAAGTTACCAGTCTTCGCTCAACTTATGATACAGGAGTTCAAAATGGCGGAGTTGAAACAGGAGTTACCTCGAAAAGGCGGTTATGCTCCGTTAGAATTTTCCAGAGGAGTACCGAAAAGGGGCCCCCCAGGATGGTTAATGATATTAGGAGGAGGTTTCATAATGTCAACGGGATTTGCTTTGGTTATTCGGGGAAACAGGCGAAGATGGTGAGTAAATTTGTACAGTACTGGAGGTGATCAGTTCACAGGCCTCACTAAACCATTAAATCATCGGAATCGACGAAATGATAAATGGAATCTTATATAAAACATTACAAATTTATATTGTTTTCTCCCTGAAGCGTGTTAATTTTAAGTGAATGGGACGTACAATGATTTTGGACAGCGGTGCAGAAAATATCCATATATTATTGTAGGATGATTGACTAGCAGTCATTCATGCAATCATATAGTCTGCAAATAACTACTATCTCATTAATTTAAATTTTTTTCTGAGTAATTTTCGGTTTTATTATTATCAATAATTTAGATAACGTAGGTGAATTTTCTAGTGGGTGATTCCACCATGGTTCATCTGGCCTGTTTCATAAAATTAAGTCTGCTAGAACCTCCCTTTTTAATACGTATCCCCAACTTGTGGAATGCTTTACCTATTAACATAAGATCTGAAGTAAACCTGGAATCCTTTAAGAAGAAACTGAAATCTTTTTTCTACTTATCCAACATTTTCAACTAAGACAACCTTTGTTTCAAGTTAATTTGTCCAAAGTGCCGCCGTTCCAATGTTTATTTAATTTACTCATGTGAACTATAACTTACTTAAACAAATTATTTGTTTTTCATTTTTCTATCACTATGAGTGATGTGTGTACTGTAAGTTTATGATTATGATTGTAACAACGCTCCATACATTTCTTTGTAGTTTATGATCAAAATATCAGTAGTAAAGGGAGAAAGAAATACCCAAACACCCCAAAATATAAATTATAGTCACAAGTAATGTGAAATAAGCACATTAGCTACCCTTTGGGCTTCATAGGAATGAAATAAATTAAGGATTTATATACAAAGAAATATATGTAGCAATGTTTGATGTTGAGTGTATGACGTCACAGACTCCAAAAAATAATCGTAAAAATATCATACTTTCGTCCTGAATATCGAGAAAACACTTCATACAGTGATTATTGGACCTTTAAAGAGTATTTTTTAGGAAGTTTCAGCTGAATCCAAGTTTGAGCGATTTTCGTCGTAGTAGCACTTTAACAGTAATGATGAAAAGGTAAATTATACACCATGAAAGGATGAAAAAACTTACTGTTGTTTCGGATGCTAGTCCTTCGTTGGAGTAAAAGCTCTTTTACTCCGACGAAGGAATTGCGTCAATTTTTTCATCTTTTCACGGAGTATATAATTTACCTTTTTATCATTACTGTTTCATTAGAAACACCAACGCAGCTCACACTAGTTTTTTAGCTAGTTATACCTTCTTGTCAATTTAACTTAATTTACATTAATTTCTTATAGACAAAAACATGAGGTCGAGCTTAGGCCAGTATAAAAATTCCAGGTAGGGGTTCTTGTAATCCATCTCAAAGGCTTTTGGTTGGCTTGAAATTTTAATTTGGCTTGTCAAGTATTAGATGAACATAGCTTGTCATCAGATCATGATTGAAATACAATACTAGCATGAAGATATAGGCACAAGAAATTAATTGTCTTACTTCAGGCGGAATTGGCTATTTTTAATTACTGTAACAGCACTCAAGAATATTCATAAACCCTGTGATTGTTGTAAGGGTTTCTTGTTCTCAACATTTTCCCGGTACTACTAGTTGTATTAGCGGTTTGGAAGAAATTATTATCCGTTTCATGATATATGCAAACCAAACTTTAAAAATATTTATCTAGAAAATATGATACAAATAAGTTGCATCCTTACTACACTATGTATTCTCCGCTTTTCAACCACGCAATCCAGTTATCGTTTAACCAGCTACCGAATGAGTATTCCTGATAGACTTCATTCTCAGTCATTCACCATTTGACCCTGGCTGTAGTTGTTTTAGGAATTTTAAAGAAATTGGCCATGGTTAGTCAAGTTTTAAATATTTACCAGCCCAGTACATATAGGAAGAAGAAAGGCGGAAACAACGAAAGAATAAGCACAATGAGAAGAGAAAACTTTGGAGAAAAGAAAAACAAGAGAATGTTAGCCTGCAGAATCGCAAAGATCGAGAGCAGCGACTTGATAATATCATACCATTACAAGCCCTAGTCCATTTTATTGTTCACGAGCTTGATATTTTTTTAGTAGGTGATAATCATCATTTTTTTAATGCAGCCACAAGGTTGTTTTATATTCAAGACAACCCAAGGAAGCACCAGGAGAATTTCTTCTCACAAGACGAACAGCCAACAATTGCAAACCAAGTTGTCCTGCTGTCGCCAGGTTTTTTTATATGCAAAACAACCCAAGGAAGCACCAGGAGTATTTCTTCTCAGAGGATTAGCAGCCAACAATTGCAAGCCAAGTTTGTCCTGCTGCCGCCAGGCTGTTTCCAATTTCATCCTTCCTTTTTGTTCTGCAACAATATCGACTACCTCATCAGCAAGGATTCGGTGTCCAAGGATACTACCAATCGACTCATGATGGCCTTCACAAATATTTTGAACCTCTTGGAATACGGACTTTGTACGGTTTTCAGCATTTCTTCTTTTTTGTATTGGCCAAAGTTCCTTACTGTTATAGATTTTATTAAGGTTAGGCGACAAATCACTTTTCTGCAAATTAAGATCAGATTTTTCAGATTCAGTTGGCTGGATATTGATTGGATGATTAGGCGCGCTCGGCAAAGTTTTACTAGTGATGATGGGGTTTGCGTTCTTCCTTTTTAGAGCTGCTGTTGCTACTTCAATCTTGTCTTTGAGAGAATTGATTTCGTCCTTAAGCTTCACCAACTGCGTTTCGAAATTATTGATGTATCTTGTTCAATCGTAACATGTTGTTGACATCAGTGGCCTTGAAACCCAAATGTTCTAGATCGCACTAATTAATGTGGTCCACGATGGTGGTCTTAATTTATTTTCTTTTTTTCTGCCAAATCCCTTCATATCTCGCTGCCTGAGCCATCCTTTGACTATCCCAAATGTTGTGGCGAAGAATATGTGTTCTTTAGATCACCATTTTCATCCAGCAAGTCGTGCCAGGAAGTCTTACGATTTTCTAGAAATTGCATTTGAAGCAATGTTTTACGTGTTCCACCACCAATTTCATCTGTGACTGACGTACTAGCGCTTTCCAGGGTTCTTAAAGAACACGATCAACGAGGAGCAAGAAGCACTCCTGCTGCCCCATCACACAGCATTTTTTTGCCGTGACCTTTAGATTGAGCGCGCTTTCACTGTTTTTGTCATTATTGACTTTATTAACATGGACTTAAATTTCACGATTTGTGTTGACAAGATTCGATAGGTAGTACCAAGTTTCAGGGTTCGTGTTGATAAGACTATAAACATTGGCCGGCATAGTATTCTAACTATATGGCGTTAATCCTTTTTACACATATAAATAAACCAATAGGAAAGTAGATCACATTTCATATCATGCTGCGATTTACCGGACTTTCAAAGTCCGTTATTTCATTTTTAAGTCGCCTAAAGCTCCTCGTGCTACATTTTTATTTAAAAGTCATGATCCTTTTTTCTGACATGGGGTGTATCTGTAGGATGGGTTACCAAACTTATACAGGGCAGGGTTGGGTGATTTAAAAAGTGTTAGTGTTCTTTTGCTAATTACCTGTCTCTGGCAAATCTTCAAATTAATTAATTAAATAAATACATAAATAAAGCAAATCTGATTCACTGAAAGACTAAAATCACAATAGTCCCCTTCACAGTTCCCTGAGCACCATCTTGAAAGGTAGCTGTGCCTTTACATCGTAGCAAGACAAATGGTGAGCTTGCAATGATACAGACGTGTGAATAATAATTGTCCAAAATGTTAAAAAAGTGTCTATCATTGTAAGCTCACTGTATGTCTCTCTTAGATGAAAAGGGACTGCTACATTTCAATATGGCATGGGGATTTGTGAATGGAACTATTGGCAGCCTTTACACCAATGAGTTGCCATAGCAACCACAATCTGAGTATTGTCATGCTACATGTTTGGAATGCAAGTGTGCTGCAAAGTTTGAATAACATTCATCAAATACTCTCAAAAAAGGAGACTGTGAGTTGAAAATATAAAGTGATTGACCTTGATGTCATTTTCAAAATGAATTTATTAAATGGTTTTGAATTTTAAATACCAATAGGGTCATTAGGGAATTCATGCTTGAATACGTACAGAGTCTAATAGTATGTTGTTAAGTTTGTAATTAATTTTTACACAAAGACCTTAGCTCAGACCCGCCTAGAGTCTGATTGCTTGTTAAGCGATGGCTTGATTTCATGTATTTTCGTTTAATGCTGTTTTTGGCATCAGACTGTTGGTTTAGTATGTTATGAAGAAAGTAATATGAATGTTTCTCAGCCACTAAACTTGTGGATTCACAAAGTGTGGAAATGAGTTATTGTATTATGAGGGGCCTGAATATGCAAATGTATCACTCACTAAGATGTACAGGAAGCAGATTTTTAGATGTAGGTAAATAAGTAAAATTTAAAAAAAGAAAGGTCTAAATTAGACATTCAATAAGTGGGATGTTTATATTTGAAGTAAGTGAATCAAGTTCATACAATCGTATCAAATAATCAAGATTTTAGATAATTTGTCTGCCAAGTTTTACTGATTAGTTTACTCTATTGAATACTTCTTACCTGATATTCACTTTTGAAGACTTATAGTTTGAAAGATTTATCACAAAAAGTACTCTTCAGGGGCACAATTAAAGCCTGATTCTCTTGAACTGACTCTTGTTCAAACAATAAATTATTTATTAAAGGATTTGCATCGAAACTCAATAAAATGACAAAGAACTACACAAAGTAGAATTTTAAAGGAAAATATAAGGATGAGAAAACCAATCTCTGAACAGTGTATTAACTAGTATTCATGATTTCACCAAAGGATGGGTTTGCTTATCTTATTTCTGAAATAGCCATGATTTAATAGTTCGCAAAGTTTTATTAAAATTCTGTTAGGTTTTATTTTTATGGAATTACCTTAAAGTTCTTGTGACACTATTCATATTAGTCTGTTGTCATGACAAATTATTTGAATGTCTCATATATTAATATATCATCTAGAAAACTTTCAATACAAATATGCAAGTTATTGCAAAAGTCAGTTTAATATGTTTTTTTTTCTTTTAGTGAGCTGAGAAAGGAACAGTTGCAAGCCAGGATTTCATTACTACCTGTACTACAGGCAGAAAGTGATAGAAGGTTTGTTATCATTTCTCACATTTTAAAGATATACTGTACATGCTGGGCACAAAAGTACCTGAAACCATCACTTTGGTAAAAATAATCCATTTCAATTCCAAAGTTTTTAAAGCTTGACTATGATCACAGAGGCCATTGATCTTCACAACCATTGTATTTACTTTTTGCAATTATTTTTAGATTTTTGGTGGGAAAATTATGTCACAAAGTTGGTGCCAAACTTTCAAGTTTTTCTGCTCGAAATCTGCGACCATATTTTCTTTCTTTTCTTTTCTTATTTTTATTTTCATGAGGGTCATATGATAAAATGCTTATTGACTGAGTTAGGTTGGGCCATATGGGAAAATATTTGGCTTCTGGTCATTTGTATAGACCTTGCTGCACTCGGTCTGTACGGCATCACCTAAAGCCAAATATTTTCCCGTATGACCCTCCCACTCAGTCAATAAGTACATAATCTATTCTAAAATGGATGCTAAAATCCTAGATACAGTTCAAAAGGCCTCTTAATTCTACCCTAGAGGTTTTGTTCTCTTTCATTTTTTGACACTCTGGCAATCATTCCGCTCTCTCTCTTAGTCAAGGTACTCATTCTTATTTAGAAGCCATGAATCTAATGGTCTTTTTAAATGTTAAATGGAATATCAGCTAAAAAAGAGAGTTCCCTCTTTACTTCCAAAATTTACTTCCAAAAAGATGTAGTTTTTAATCTTGCACATTAATTATTTGACTGAGTATGAATGACTTCAATTGCTGTCTTGCCATGACCTTCATCATGCAGCTAACTGAAGGATAGTTTTAAAGGGGCACTTGGATGAAAATGCCCTAATTTTTGAAAGTCTGAATAATTGAAGTATTTGTGGATCATATGACTCAATTATGATTATGTAAACGAGATTATTGAACATTTTAGCCCGGGAGCCACTTGCTTTTGAGATATTTTGATTCAAATGCAGAAAGAACAATAGGGTTGAGTAAATGACGTCATTTACTCCAAATTTAGATGCTGAATAAAACTGATAATTTTTATCCGCATTTTCATACAAGTGCCCCTTTAAAATTAAATTAAATAAATAAAAATTAAAAGCCTAGTGAGCATGCTATAAAAAGAGTGGTGAACTTTTTAATATGCTATGGTTGGCATCCTCTTTAGCTAAGATTATATATGGGTCTGAGGGTTTGAGCTCTCAAAAACACAGACCTTGAAAACCTCAAAACATAGGGACATAGGACCAAAAACAATAGACCTTGAAAACACAGACCATTAAAACACAGACCTTGTAATGGATGCATGCCAGATATATATTCAAAAGTTTATAATTCAAGACTTTCTTGCTGCTCACTAGGCGGTTTTTTATTATTATTTTATTATATTTAAAACTGTTGTCTACTTTCCATTTGTTGCATAACATACATGTATGAAACTCACAGGAAAACAAAGTGACAGGATTTTTGAAAGATATTCATTTAACAAACACATTCGTGGTACTTTCTCGGACTTCCGGATTTGGAAAATGCCTAACACATTGTAGGTTTTTAAGAGGAATTTGTGCTCAAAGGACCCTCCTGCCTGCCTGCCTGCCTGCCTGCCTGCCTGCCTGCCTGCCTGCCTGCCTGCCTGCCTGCCTGCCTGCCTGCCTGCCTGCCTGATAATCTCAAATCTAATTATTGTTAAGAATATAAACTTATTGGTCTTTAATAGGCTAATGTATTTGTGCATGATTATAATGTTGTTTGTGTATTTCAGAGTTCTTCAAGCACTGAAAGAGAATGAAGAGGCAGAAGCACAAATAATGAAAGATGTCAAAGATTGGAATGTTGGTGAGAGTGTATACAACACTAATAAGTGGGTCACGCCAATGCCAGAACAGATTATGAAAATGTAGGAATTCCTTGTTTTACTTTTCCAACATACATTTGTTAAAAACAAATGCCTTATTTAGATCTCTTGTTAATGATTTTTTGATAATCAAATTTTTGTCCTCAAACTAGAGTGATTTTACTTGGTTCAATAAACAATGGTGTAAAGTTAGCTCTTAATTAACAGGGTATAACTAGCTAAAACTAGTGTGAGCTGCGTCGGTGTTTCTAATGAAACAGTAATGATGAAAAGGTAAATTATACACCGTGAAAAAGATGAAAAAACTTACTGACGTTTCGGACGCTAGTCCTTCGTCGGAGTAAAAGAGAAAGAAGTGGTAGAAAGGAGTGTATATATGATAGAATAAGACAAAAGAAACCAATGAGAGCAAGGTAGGCAAGGACACAAAAACAAACAACCAAAAGACAAAAGGAAAGGTTAGTTGAAAATAAAGCAGTAATGATGAAAAGGTAAATTATACACCGTGAGTAAGTTTTTTCATCTTTTTCACGGTGTATAATTTACCTTTTCATCATTACTGCTTTATTTTCAACTAACCTTTCCTTTTGTCTTTTGATTGTTTGTTTTTGTTTCCTTGCCTACCTTGCTCTCATTGGTTTCTTTTGTCTTATTCTATCATATATACACTCCTTTCTACCACTTCTTTCTCTTTTACTCCGACGAAGGACTAGCGTCCGAAACGTCAGTAAGTTTTTTCATCTTTTTCACGGTGTATAATTTACCTTTTCATCATTACTCTTAATTAACAGTCAAATTTAGTAAAGTGTTGGAATTACATGTATAGCATATATGGTTACTGTGGGAATATATTGGAGGTAATTTTTGATTTAGTTTTGACATTCAGGCGACCTTTGGTTGTCTTCTTCAGGTTGTTTTTCACTGGTTGAAACTAACAATAAGCTGAAACAAAGCTTCAGAACCATGATTTAATACTACATGTATGTCTAATAACTAATATTTTATCACAGACCAAGTAAAATTACTCTTATCATTAATATCATAACATCATAATCATTATTAACTCAATGCTACTACAAGTGTAAACTTTTGAATCTTATATTAATTCTTATTTAAGCAGATTTTCCTGTAGTCTTTTAGTGTTGTTGAACAAGTAGGGAGGGATCATGCAGCATGAACTTAAACTGGATGTGAAGGAAACTAGTTTAGCTGTGAGTTCAAGCTTTTGTAACTTGATTCAAAGTAAAAATTGTTATATAACTTGTTGTTCAAAATTTGAGGGATGAGGCAGTAAGCTGTGCTGGATTGGCTCAGAAATCATATAAGAACATAATTATTGTGTAATAGGTTACTTATTGTGCATGTTCTTGTTCAAAACCTGTTTAGCAACAATAATTTTGTCTTCTACACATAATTGCAAGAAGGTCATAAAAAAATTAAATAGCAAATTAGGAATTAATTATTTTTAAAGCAAAACAGGAGTAAATATTTTACTGTTTTGAATTTATATCACCGTGTTGTTATGTACTAAAATATTTATTTTCATCAATCTAGAAGGATTCAAAATCAAAATAATTAATTCCTCTCTTTTGTTATTTTTGCTGGCAACCATATTACATCATGCACTTGACCTTGACCTTAAATAGCAGATACAATACTTGTAGGTAAGCTTCATTTTTATTCCAACTGATCACTTTTTACCAAAGATTCAGATAACGCTTGGTTTTTAAAATCGGCTGATTTCTACAATTTTATCCTTGGCTTGGTTCACTACATAATTCTCATCTTTAATCATTGGCTTGATCCCCCAAGGTTGTCCCCTTTGAATTTCAAACTTTAATCCTTGTTTAGATTTTTCTTTCTCGATATAGTTTTGCATTGAAACTACGGAGGAACCAAGTTTTTTTGCATTTAACCCTGAAATCATCTCATTTTAAAATTCTCACAGGTGTTAACTGTGCTCGTAGCATTCCAAGCCAATTTCATGGTAAACCCTATTGAAATGCCATTGATATGTTCTTGCTGTATTCTATGTACCTCATTGTATATTTTATACCTAAACCTGAAACTTTTACCATTTGGTATAGTTTTATAGTGTTATATTTCAAAAATGCCAATAAACTTGCTTATTTATGTTTCATGCTTCTAGTGTTTACACCCCTTCTCGTTACCGACCAAATCTAAAAAATCAGCAATTCTTACCTAGTTTATTTTTATATGATAACATTATTGCAACTAGATGTATATAAAACAATTCCAGATTATATTTGCACTGCAAAAGAAATGCTGCATTTTCTGAGTTCTGTATGCCCCTGAGAGTGGACCCCTTTGATGTAGATAGTTTAAACCTCCAGTGATAGAGTGTATAATTCAGACCTCTTCATATTTAAAAGGTCTACTCCCACCTGAGATGGACCGTGTATCTTAGTCCTGTGTAGAAGACCTGCAGTGATAGGACGTATAGCCCAGTCCTGTGTAGGAGAACCCCCTGTGATAAATAGTACACAGGGGTGGATCCAGGAATTTTAGGAGGGGGTGACTATTACAAAGGTTTTACCAACCATATACTCAGAAACTTGAGCTTAAGCAGGGTGACTAGTTATCCCTTTTACTGCCCCTGAGTATAGCCCATTCATGTGTAGGAGGCTCTGTGACAGACAGTATAGCCCAGTCTGGTGTAGGAGACCCTGTGACAGACAGTATAGCCCAGTCGTGTGTAGGAGACTCCTGTGACAGACAGTATAGCCCATTCATGTGTAGGAGACCCCTGTGATAGACAGTATAGCCCAGTCTTGTGTAGGAGACCCCTGTGACAGACAGTATAGCCCATTCATGTGTAGGAGACCCCTGTGACAGACAGTATAGCCCAGTCTTGTGTAGGAGACCCCTGTGACAGACAGTATAGCCCAGTCTTGTGAAGGAGTCCCCTGTGACAGACAGTATAGCCCAGTCTTGTGTAGGAGACCCCTGTGACAGACAGTATAGCCCATTCATGTGTAGGAGACCCCTGTGATAGACAGTATAGCCCAGTCTTGTGAAGGAGTCCCCTGTGACAGACAGTATAGCCCAGTCTTGTGTAGGAGACCCCTGTGACAGACAGTATAGCCCAGTCTTGTGTAGGAGACCCCTGCGATAGACAGTAAATTTTCGACAATTAAGCAAGTAATCCCTTTTTTATTTTCTGTTTACCATTTACTTCCTTAAGGGTCTTCAATTCGTTCTTGACATCAGAATCCCATAAGTTTTGAAAATTATACAAGAGATTTAGGGTGTACATTGATATACGAAAGGACCATTTATAGAAGCACGGTGAGAATAATAACATTGGCAACCATAGCCGCAGGCACTGCAGTCACGAACGATCAGCCATCGAGGAGTTGGTTTTGCATACCTCACTGCACAGGTTCGTCTATTGCAGTATCCACACTAGGAAGTAGAAATATCAATTTTAGCAAAACTGCTTTTTTAGGGTATTTGGAAGAGGACTGATTTCTTATCTCAATACAATGTGCTAACGAAGCCGATATATCCCCGGGGGAAGGGGGCACTACCACCCCAACTTGGGTAGGGGTGTGCCAGCAGGACCTCAAATCCTTGACCGGGAATACATACTATACCAAATTATGGTATTTCATGTCTGATTTATGAAAATATAACGTAAAAATATTTGTCTGTATGATAATGAAGAAATATGATTTAACGAAATTATACTATTAAGAAACCAAATCCCGCAACCAACATTACTTTCATAAAATGTTCCTAATAGTACTAATAGAATTACGTCAACATCCGCTACTAACCGTAGTAGTCACGTAATATTGTCCAAATACAGTATATAATGAGCAATCAATCGATCTCGATCGTAATTTTCGTTCATCAGTCGCAATTTTCAATCATGGGTCGTGATTTCTCAAGGGTGTGGGAATAATTAATGCACAAGTTATCTTCTTATCATCATTAAAAATTGTGAAAGTACGTCGGTGGTAAAATGTTAGAACGTACCGTCACGAACCCCTAATTTATTGTTTTTTATTTTATTTTATTTTATTTTATTTTTTGCATATTTAACAAGAAACGGACTTCAATGTACTGAGTGATAATAAATAAATGAAACCTTTGTTGCTTGGGTTTGGATAACCATATTTTTTTCAACAACTCGCAACCCGCAACTCGCAACCCGCAACTATCTGACTCGCACTTTACCAAGACCCATTTCTCAATCATCAATCGTGATTTCTCAATCATCAATCGTGATCTCTCAATCATCAATCGTGATTTCTCAATCATCAATCGTGATTTCTCAATCATCAATCGTGATTTCTCAATCATCAATCGTGATTTCTCAATCATCAATCGTGATCTCTCAATCATCAGTCGTGATTCTCGTTTAGTAGTTGCAACTTCTGGTTCATAGCGATCGATTTCTCAATAGCCAGTTGCAATTTCGATCACCAATAGACTTTTATTTATTCACACACGTATTTACAATGTTCAAATATATATTATATATAGAGATACAAATATAATAATATAATAACAATACATTATTGAGTTTGCGTGGCTGTCGGAACTAGTTAAAAACTTTCGAGTCTACAGCCACATCAAATAGTAAATTTCCAAGTGCTAGTGGACAAGATCTATTTACAAGTTTTTCTCATACTCATTAATAATTCACGAGTAAACCATCCAATCAATGGGCTATTTTTGGGCCACATGATGTTACTTGAAACCTGGTAAAGTGCTGTGAAAGGAATGCATTCAGTCTGGAGTAACTGGAACAAAATTAATTCAGTCTGGAGTAACTGGAACAAAATTAATTCAGTCCTAGGACTGAATTAATTTTGTTCCAGTTACTCTAAGTCGAATAATTAATGAGATGAGAAGTCGTTTCAAAGCCTCCAAATTGGACTGGACGAGAGTTCAAAGTCCTTGCAATTGATTCCAGTCCTCGGCTACGCCTCGGACTGGAACTAATTGCGCGGACTTTTAAATCTTGTCCAGTCCTCATTGTCGGCTTTGAAACATTACATCTAAATTGTTTAACTGATAAATATATAAACGCTCATAAAAACATATATATACGTAATATACATTAGCTAGTAATATATTTTTTTTAATTTCATGAAAGAATGAAGAAAGAGAAAAAAATTGAAATAAAGGGCAAGGTTTTCTGTTGGTTCTGGCCAAGTATGAATTTTGCTTTTAATATTCTCCAGCATTGTTCTTCCTCATTGTTCGTCAGCATTGTTCGTCAGCATTGTTCTTCCTCATTGTTCGCCAGCATTGTTCGTCAGCATTCAGTTCGTCAGATCGTGTGGATTTATACTTAGTATTAGGAAAATTTTACGCGACTAGAGTTAGTGGCGGATAAAAATTTCTAAAATAATATAAACAGAATTAACAGCGCAATTTGTTTCTAAAATACAGACAATGATAATGCCATAATATACCAATAACTAATGACCGAATTTAGATATGTCGTTTCTTCGCATTTTAGCATGTTGGAACGGATGAATAGCGAAGAACGGCTTGGGACATCCTTATGTCATGATTATCAACTGCAGTTATGGATAAAATCAGACAAACTATCCGAGCATCAATGATGGAAATGATAAAGATACATAAAATGTTTGAAATACTAACTTCACCGCATTTAATGATAAATAGTCTAGACAATTTCTGATGTTTTAATCGAATTTTATCATGTTTGAAATAAAAACTTAAACTTTCGCCGTGCATGGCATTTTCGGTATGTTCTTGCAACAGTACTTAAGTACCGACTTAAATTGTTTTTATTACTTACAGTCTTTGCAGGTGTTCTTCTTCTCCTCCATGCACTTACATGTTGCGTTTCCAAAGCCATTTGAACGGTGATTAGTATGAGAACAAGCTTACAGTTCAAGTTCAACATATTGCTTCTTTAGTTCTTGATTGTCTTCTGAGAAGAAAATCGTATATCATACATGATCATTTATATAACGCTTTTATTCTTGTGTTATAGCATATGAAAAGCATGTTATAGCACCTGAAAAGTATATATATATATTAGAAGAAGAAAATCTAGTCAATATATATATATATTATTTATTTATTTATTACTTTATAGTTTAGTACTGATTGTACGGCACACATTACTGTATAAATTGCCTAATACAAAGATAGAACGTGACACTGATATATGATACAGTTTGTGTCCTTCATATCTAAGAAATTTATTTAATCGTAATATTACAATACTAGAAGGCATAATGACATTCATTTACATAAGATATCTTCAAAATCTGGTCAACAATCATTTTCCTTTATATAATGATGATGAAGTTTTACAATATCATTTGCAAGAAAGAAATAATTATTTATTTATTTTATTATATATTACTAATACAGCACAAATCATAGATAATATATATAATAAGATTTTTTACACACTTTATAATCATTTTAGAATTTTTAGACTTTTTTAGGAATTTTCTTTTCGTATTATTCGTGAATTAATTAATTAAATTAATTTTTCACGGTCTAATTTATATTTGTACTTTTTTTCTTATGCCATCTTCAGTGGAAATAAGTGGTTAGCTTTCTAAATTCTGTGTGAAATAAAGTTATTATTATTATTATTATCATCATCATTATTATTATTATTATACCAAAATATGTAAGACATGTCACTGCGCATGTCACTAGCCTACAAACCTCACTGCGTCATGCATTGATGTACAAACTTCTACGTGGTGTTTAATGAACTGGCAGGTTTAAAAGCACGAGATATAGCCGAGTGGTTTAGACCTGATAAAAAACGAACTGTGAGTTTGTTGAACAGCTTTCCCAAATTCAGCATAATTCACAAACCTTTGGTCGAAATAAAGTGAATTTATACACTTTGAGAACATGGAATTTTTACCCTGGTCCCAGAGGCTCGACGATTTTTCTCCCGGCCACGTATAATTTGAGCCGCGAAGCAACGAGTCCTCGTCGGAGGCCGCAACACGCTCGCCGCTTCGCGGCTCAAAATATACGTGGAGAAAAATCGTCGGGCCTCTGGGACCAGGGTATGGATAGACGTTTGTACTTCAATGCCATGTGCAGTAAGGCTCGTACGTCAGTGACAAGCCGCAGTGATTCAAAAAAAAGGCTCCCACTAAAGACAGTAATGCTAGTCGAATGAATTATTTTATGATGTTGCATAGGTGATCATACATGAGACTGACCTTCATAGCTCTAAGTCTCTAAACTTGGATGTACGTTTATCTCTGTGGTACTATTTAGTAATCTTTACTAAATAATAAAAAATTAATTAAGCAATTCTTTAATTAATTAAGGTTCATGCACGTGACGCGTATGGTCGTTCCAAGAGAATCAAACACATATGAATTATTCATGTTTTTGAACGAAGTATGAAAATCTAAAAGATCATGAAAATATTTCTGAGGCTGCTCAAAAAAAACCAAAAAAACCCAAAAAAAACTCGCAGATCGTTCCGCATGTATCAGGTTCTAAAATGTAAGCTCTTAAACCCGATAAAACACTCCTACTTGTTCGAAGTAGAACAAACCACGTATTGAAGATTACACCTATCACAAGAAGTTAAATAAACAACTTTTAAAATTGAACACATTTCTTGCTACATTTAAAGTAACCACCATTAGTTTTACCTTGTATTCTCCTTAGAAAAACAGTAGATCAACGATAAACTTCCATATATATATATATATATATATATTATGACGACTGAAACTGAACTAGACACTCTACTAGTCCATTAAACGATAACCACAACTTGTGGTGAAGTTCCAGACCGTTACATTAGATAGTATCATCTTAACAATGTAGATAAAACCTAACAAGGCATTTAAATCAAGTCTAAACACCCTTCTTTTCAGTTGACTTGTGATATTCCGAATAGTAAATACAGTACTTGCCTCAACGTGTATTCAGCTCAGCGGCGGTGAAATAATGTATCCGTATTTTCAAAGATCGCTGTGCTCTTTAAATTTGCCTTGAATTTGACATAGCTGTTCGATGGAGTGGGTTAGTTCAACTTTTTATTTATGAACAGTTGTTGTTTCTCAAAGAGCTGGGGAAATATGTTTTGATTGACTTGTTGCGTTAAACGAGACCCTATCGTTGCATGGCAACGTAATCGACCTGAGAAGAAGGTAAAAATGCTATCTCCTCAATAATAATTGAAAAAATAATAATTTTGCTTTTACTTCTTCGCCTCTTATTCTTTGTCTCAGTTTTATTTAGATAATTTTTTCTTTCTTTTAGTTTTCCATTAACCTTTCAACAAACTGATATTATATATTATATAATATATATTAAATCAGTTTTGGTAAGTGTAAAGTAAGTAAGTACCTCAGTATTAATAAATGTAACTAACCTCTACTCAGGTTTTTAAAATCTTTGCTTATATTTCATTGCTTTTAAAATTGTACATGTTAATGACAACTGAAACTATTTAACGATATTTCAAAATGGGAAAAGAGCAATTAAATCTTTCATGGCAGAAGATGAATGGGGCCAATCAGTCATTAACATGTGTGAAATGGTTGACATTTCCCTACTTTCAAACGTAAAAGGAATAAACGTGCATCCGTTTTATTGAATTTACGTTAAGAAAATAGCCAACTTATGTAAACTAAGCTCGTTACAAATGAGGAAGACATTTAAATGGTTGACAAGATTTAACAACAAATTTCAAAAATTTCAGTTTTATTTATATTTCATATCTTTCCTATGAATCTCTTATAAATGAGACATAAATAATGTTGTTGCGAACATATTTCCACTTCCCCCCTACGAAACTAGACTGAATTAAAACGTATTTTACCGTGGGAAAACTCAAAGCGAGTATTAGCTTATAATGTTTTTAAATTGCTATTTTTCTTTTTCACGTTCGATTGTAAAACGTCGACCAATCTTCATCATCATCGCCTGTTTGATGCTAATGTGGGTTTAGAAAAATTAACAGTGTCAAGAGACTACGATCATATGCCCCTGTGACGAACTCGTGAAAGGTGAATTTTGCGCGGTCGAACTACTTGCACTGTGGGCCATTCCTGTAAGTGATGATAGAGTATATGGTATATATATATAGAGTATATGATGATAGAGTGGAGCCAACTGAGTCAAGTATTGGATCCGACTTTTTTGCGCCGGGACTGAGATTTAAAGCGCTGGGAACGGGATTCACAAACAAAAAAATAAATAAGGGATTGGGATTTGAGTAAAACATATACTGGAATTATTGGATTTGGTTAAAATGTTGTCTTAAAAAAGGGGAATAGGACCTACCCCCCCTCTGCAGGACCTAGTTTCCCAATGCACTTTCAAGGCCGTTAAAATACGCACAGCAGGTTGTCTTCTGTATTCCCACTTCTAGTGCTAACTTTGCCATCATTTTCGCATCTTTTTACTGACAAGAGGAAGAAATTGACAAATTAAGCTTTTTCCTTGGGTTGTTGGCAGGCGTCATTTTGAATACCACAGGGACCCCAACAATGAGCTGATGCATGTAAAACAGAGGAAGCCAATTAATTCCAGTGCCAGGAGAGACTCTGGCTGTCTTTCGAACCTCTTCCTGAACCATTTTATATTTTGTCATCACCACTAACTGCTCAGTCCGCAGGCTCGAAAACATTTCAATCAATATGAGTTTTGATATTCTTTTACAAGAATGACTGTTAACTGATGATGATGTATTACCCTTAGATATAATAACACCCATAAATGTCATACCCACCATAAATGTAATAAAAATCAACTATAATTGATTTCACAGTTTGTATTCATACCGAAAATCGAAATCAAGCGAGCTTTATTCCTTTCGTTCTCGCCAAACACACAACCTGACAGTGTCTTCGACTTAGAAGACATGCTGAGTAGAAAAGCCATTTCTTTATAATTCTTGTCAGGCTCCCTCTCAATATAATACAAACATTACCATCAACAGCTGAGATCACCACAGGCAGCCCAAACAAGGTTCCTGTGTATAGTTTATAAGGGAATGTATGGGAGTTATGATAAAGGTACGAAAATAAAATGTTTCACTCATAAATTTGCCTCAAAACTTGCTGCGGTTGTTGCTTTTACTTTGTGCAGTCTTCTGGCGAAGTTTCAGCGCGATTTGAGGCCGTTTTGTTGGTTTTTCCAAAATTTGAAAGTTTTGAGGCAAATAGTGTCGGCTTAATATGACATGATGCTATTCATAAGAAATATCTGTATTACGATTTCCGTCCACTTTTGTTGTTGTTTGCGATAAGGTTTTGAATAACTAACAATGAAACAAGCTAATTTTCGCGGTTCATAGTCAAAAATTACGGTTTTTAGATAATTAAAATACAAGCTCCCAGACAATCTTATAAAAATATAACCGATTCGAACTTATTCCAGTAACGGCTTGAGTATTGAGTTGGCGGTTGAGTATTATTGACGTAACGAGCGTCGCGCGGTTGCGTTGATGTTTGTACAAACGGCTGCGGTTTCTAGAGTTCAAATTGGTCATGTTAAAGCTTTTGACCACAGGGGGGGGGGGGGACTCCCTTATGATAGGGGGCGGGTGGCGGGGGTCCTCGTCGTCCATTTTAGGGTTTGAAATCAGGGTTTTGGTCCTTTTTCCTTTTTTACTGAAATTGAATTTTGTGGTCCCTTTTAGGGTATAACATCAACAACAGGCTTCTATATACGTACCTTAAGCCTCTTTATTGCACCTAGTCTGCGAGCTAGGTTCTTAGCCATTGTAATTCCTTCTTTTCTAGCATTGATTGGTTCCTCTTAGGGGTGAAATCATTGTCACGCCCATCATCCTAAAATACAGGTCCCTTTTAGGGGTCATTTTCGGAATTTCCGACGAGGACCCCGCCCACTTTTACAAGGGAGTACCCCCCCCCCCCCCAGGCTTTTGATCTTTGAAGTTAAACAACAGTAAAAGGAACACAAAGAAGGCAGTCAAGCAAGATAAGTAACATAAGTATAACGATTTTTGATTAAATCAATCGATGAAGGAAAACAGTATAATAATCTAACCACTCTAGTTGTCCTAGTGCCCTTGGTCGCTCTTTAGTAGTCTATGGAAGTAAGCTTAGGTTTGCATATTTCTAGATCACGACGAGCTGAACTTGACCTCTTCAATAAAGACATATATTTTCGACAAGAAGCTTCCTTTTTAGTAAAATTGTTCATATATACTAGAGCATTTTAGCCATAATTCTGGCCATAGTTCATCGAATAACGGCCGCAGAATAAAGCAATCAACATTGTACAAAATGCTGTCAAACCCACCAACCAATCAGCGCGCGAGTTATTTTTATTGACGGGAAGATCCATATCCCGATGACTGAGCGTCAGATAATACAAAATGCTTGAATGTGCATAAATATGGTAATATTGGTAATTTTCAGAAATGATAAACGATAGGCTGTTTGATCGTTATCGCGGTAATGACGGGATGGGTTTCTGGTTTATTTTGTGCTATGTTTTTGTAAACTTGATTTCAGACATTTTTCTCCCTTGGTATGTTATTGTTTATGACGTGTATAAAACGTACTTTTATCTAGAGCGAAAGAGAAAATATATCGACATCAGTCTAAACAGAAGGATGCATAAAAATAATGGATTGTCAGTAGATGTTTTAACCAATACAAGCCACTAAATTAAAAGAATCGAGTTTACTCAAGAATTGCTCAGTTAAATCAACAGCCAAGATACCGAGAAACCTAAGCATGATTGGTATCAGATGTGATGACAGTTAACTCATTTTCTAGTATATCGCCGTGGAAGTAGTTACGTATCAATACAGAGGCAAATTTGACTTTCTTCTAGTCAGTACTACTCCAATCAATAGGAGCACATCACTGGAGCAATTCATTTCATTATTATACCATACATTTATTGCAGGAGCCGCATCAGTCGAGGTAAGAGATTTTTTAGGAATGTGCATAAAATAAATCTATCTAACTGTTTATCATACGTTCAACAATACTGTTTGGCGCCAAAACTAGATAAAAGGTTATATCTTGCTACTGATTAGAACATGATGTTTGTGGATATGGGCCATGCATGTGGTCTGTATGGGTACATGCCGTTTGCATCACAAGCTTGTCACAGGCCTACTACGGGATAAAACGCCGGTCGCAGCGATTTTGGATGCAAACAACTTCTGAAAAGGTTTGAATCGTAGAATAGAAGGTATATTTGAAGTAATGTTTAATAGACGGGGTACTTTATCAGGCTGAAAAATATGATAATAACTGAAAAGTTAGCTAAAGTTTGGAGGTATCCCAGAGTAACCCTATCTCCCCCTTCACCTAGCCCGAGTTGGCCTAATGGCCTCTTCTCCATAGCTACAAGCATTCATGTACTTTCATTAACGCTTGTTAAATTTACACTGTTTTCCGTATTATCTTTCAGAATAAAACTTTGAAAAGAATGGCCATTAAAGGAAAGCTTGCTCTTCTTTTCGTTGTGATTACTGCATTGATCCTAGAGTCGTCAGCGGACCCAACAATGTGGCGCAGGCGTCGAAGACGACAATCCAGTATTATCCCTTCTGGATGGGTAGGATTGATTGATTATTATCGAAACATTCTCTACTTTCCGATACCAATGATACTTTGCGTCTTTGGGGGTTAACCAGAGGGTAAAAACCCACTCATTTTACTAAAGGCTGATCAGACAATGTTGAAAATACCTCGCTTGATATCCAAATATTAAATGAAGAAGTAAAAAACTGAAAAAGATAGAAGCTTGAAGAAGTTTGAATTAATTTTTAAACATTTCTCTGTAAGTCAATACATTTTGTAACACCAAATCTCTTGATGTTCTGTACGCGCAAATTATATCGTAACTCAGAATGGACTGTTAATCAGTACGGTAGGATAAAAGCAGGTATAGTATACATTCAATTGAAGAAAGTTTCACGATTTGGGACAGTCTTTTGATAGGTTGCACCAAGAGAATATATGAACTAAGAGAAGGAATCCTACCTATATAGCCTTGTAACCATCATGTGCACATTTTGATGCTATTTTTAGCTAGGAGATATTTTGAGCGAAAAACCTGATTGGTTGATTTCTTGAGGGTAGGCGGCTTCAAGCCTTGCAGTAAACAAACCCTATGTTTTTGTCGTCGCGGGCATAGTAACGAGATAGCATCAATGATTCTTAAAATAGCATCAAAGTGCACATGATGGGACACAGGAATTCCTTCTCTTAGTTCATTTTCTCTTGGTTGCATCCCATGGTGCAAAGCATTATGGGCTATGGGAAAGTAGAGAATGTGTGATATATGTTTACGATTATTGTTTGGAGTCTGTGACGTCATACTCTCAACATCAAACATTGCTACATATATTTCTTTGTATATAAATTTCTTTGTATATAAATCCTTAATGTTTTTTATTCCTATGAATATGAAAATGTTCTTATTTCACATTAATTGTGACTATAATTTATATTTTGGGGTGTTTGGGTATTTCTTTCTCGGTTTTACTACTGATATTTTGATCATAATTTACAAAGTAATATATGTAGCGATGTTCGATGTTGAGTTTATGACGTCACAGACTCCAAAAAATAATCGTAAAAATATCATACTTTCGTTCTGAATATCGCGAAAACACTTCATGCAGTGATTATTGGACCTTTAGAGAGTATTCTTAGGAAGTTTCAGTTGAATCCAAGTTTGAGCGATTTTCGTCAGAGTAGCACTTAAACAGTAATTCAAACGATAATAGCGGAGCTCCCATACCTAAGAAAAAATGGTAAACTATTAAGTTGATTTTTCATGGATTGGCTGACGTCACTTCCGTCCGTACGGCGTCCGTCCGTCCGGGCGTGTACACAAGCATTCCGATTGGCTGGTTAATTTTTTTTTGGCGGGAATGTCGACGCGTTGCAACATCCGGGTACACATAAAGGTGAATCCGGCTATTAAACTTTTGTAAAAGACGTTTTACAATACCGAAAGATAACAACACAATTTTTTATTCAAGCTTATATATTTATATTTACTCTATTTACGATGGAACCCCTTTCCGAAATCGATATGTCGAAAGAAAGCTCAGAAGAGAATGAAGCCAAAAAAATAAAGGCCAGAAGTAAAAGAGTTTTTTCGAAAGAGGAAAAACTCTGGTGGCGTGAAAATGGAAGGCAAAGAGAGGACTCACCAAAGAAAAGCGGCAAGCAGAGAGAGAGATAGAGACCCAAATCCAGGCGGGAGTTCGATTATAAACAAGGAGAACATGATCGTGAAAGAAAAAGGAATATGAGGCAAAACTTGACGGATGAACAAAGAGAAAATGAACGCGAAATACAAAGGTATTTGAATCAAAACTTCACGAATGAACAAAGAGAAAATGAGCGTGAAAGACAAAGGAATTTGAAGCAAAACTACTAGCTAAGGCGACTCTCAAATGCACAGAAAAAAACGCTTTAGGGCAAGTCATAGACCAAAGACAATTAAAAAAACTTTCATGTATTCAAAGATGGATTAAGAAGTGTTCTCCAAGAATTCAGGTGTGTTGTTTAGCAAACAATCGTTTATTATTTTTTGACAAGCATTTAATTTTTTCTCGACGAATCGACAAATCAAAGACTTTCCCTCAAAACTTTTATTATTTCTGTAGATAAGCTTAATTTATTTTAATGTTGGAGTAAATATAGCATGAAGAGCATATTACAACAAATATTCGTCCTTTATTTAGTTTTGTAAATCTTTAGCAATTCGGTTAACGTTGTAAAACGTTGTTTTAAACCAACTATCGTATGTTTTTCGTTCAAGAAAGATTCGCCTCCTATCGCGGGGTCCCATCTTCAAAACAACGAAGACTTTCATTTAATAACTTTATTTCTACAGATAATTTAGTTTAAATATTGAATGAAATATAAATTTACACCAAATATTCAACTGTTTATTAAGCTATTCGAGCAAGTCTGATTATAAAAATGAGCTTAATTTTGTGTTGTTGAGAGATGTTGTTGTAGAAAGACCTAAGACTTTCACTTTACAAAGCCGTAAAAAATATTCAAAAACATTTACGAACGCCAAATTACTGACAAAGAAATTCGTCATTTTGCATTGCCTTTTTGCATTGCTTTTATTTTCTATTTTGTCTCAGTTGTTCTTGTCAAGTTTAACTGAATGTAAAACGTCTCGTACGTAATTATTAAAGTAAGCTTACACTTTGCTCACCCTTAACCAGTTTTCAAGTCTGTTTTTTGGTCTTGATTTCAATTTTCAATGAAAGACTTCCGAGGTAAATTTTACTAAACTTGATATTGTATTGGATTATCTGTAGTTATCTTTCGTTTTTTTTAAGTAAAACAGATTCAAAGCCTAAAAATGTCGGGTTTTTTGGAAAAATTTGTCGAAGAATCTTCCAAGAGCAAAACTAACCCCTGGGGGTGGTGGTGAGTTGTGTATAAAATTCCTAAGTGGGAGAGTATATACTCGCGGGAAAAAAAGCAATGTAGTGCATTTGTCGATTCGATTTCACTGCATGGTTTTTATTATGGGAGAAATTATCTTCATCTCGAATAAAAAATAATTGAAGATTTTTCCCCCTATCTTATTTTTAACTTTCAGTTTCATTCAAATTGTTCTCCCTGTGACTTCCGTATCGGGAGCTCCGCTTTTAGGCAGTGCCTAAATATATATATTACAATCATTGAATTCGGTAATGTCTCTGGCATTAGCAAATAATTGCTCACTCTCCAACAATGTGATGGATAGGTAATGCTTGTTATGAACGGCATACATTCTTGAGAATGAATGCAACAAACAGCTAGGTAGATCATTTATGTAAAATAAAAAAGAAGAGGCCCCTAAAATGGTTCCTTGCCGTACTAATACGTACGTAATACTCAAATCATTCGACTGAAAGCCATTGACTGAGCACACCTGAGAGCGGTTTTCCAAGTACGATATGAACCATTGAAGCGCGCCGGACTCCTTCAATACCTGCAATACCATAAGAATGTAGCTGAGAAAGCAGAATATCGTGGTCAACCGTATCAAAAGCTTTTTTCAAGTCTAGAAATACAACAGCATTGACCAAGTCCTGATCGATGTTCCACGCCCAGCTATCAGTAGCTTCAAGTTAGACCGTAGAAGTTGAATGGAGTGAGCGAAAAACCGGACTGATTCTGTGACAGCAATTTGTTGTCGATGAGATACTTGTATAACTGATTATAAATTCTGCAAGCAAATCTGGGCATTCTCTTAGCAGGCGAGCTAATATGTTATTTGCTTTGTTTAGCTTTGACAATAACTGCTGAACCTCTAAGGAATTTATTTCTTGGAATGAAAATTTTGAAGCTGTTTTAGTCAAATAGTTCGTAAAAGAATTTTTTTTATTACCAAGTTACTTTGGCACGTCATCAAATATAAAGAACTTTCAATAAATATTTAAACCATGGTATATAATAAAACGTCGATATTTAGAAATTGAGAAGTTAAAACAATGTTCTGATCGTGAGCAAAGTGAAGTTGCCTACCTTGTTAGTATATTGTATAGTAGAAAAACAAAATTGTTACTAAGGAGGGTAGGGAATCGTACACCACGATTTGTTTTGGCTATATGTCTACCTTATACTTGAATATAAGCGAATCGATTTTTTGACTGTTGCCAACCAATTTCGATTTTGTTTGATTTTTGCTGACATCTACTCTTAATTACCTCGAAGGTCGGCAATATACTGATGCAGGGTCTGATTTTGCTTGTGTCGGGTAGGGGTTACAACATGTAATATTTTCTGATTTTATGTCGTCTATCTTTCAGTTACCGTCCTTTTAACCTTATATTTGTTCCACAGTGCGGTGGGTGCAAAGGAGAAGTCTGCCGCATCATTGTACCTGGTAGTGCCGATGAGATACTCAATGACTGTGACTGTGGTGTTGACTGCTTTTGCTCTTACGACTTCACAACAGACAAGGGTGCTGAAGTGTATAGATGCAAAGCTGGCAAACGTTAGCTAGACAAGAATACATGATATGTTCTTCTATCTCATAACGGATACCGTACACCTCCAACAATACCTCCCCCCCTCCCCACACGCTACTAACCCTCACAGATATAAGCCTGTGGAGCTACTTTAGAAAAGACCTGTAAATTACATACTAAACCAACAGATAACTTAAAACTAAGGACGGTTTTTGGATCTTTTCTCAAAATGATGACTATCTAGGCAAAAAACCAGATGTAGATTCAGTTAATTCAGCTATTCACGGACTGTGTTATTAGATTGAATTCTATTGAAAAAAAAACACGGTACTTTTTGAGTTGAATGTACGCTGTTGGATGTTTTTTACAAGAGAATATGCATGACATTACCGCGGTCAAGCTAGAAAATCTTCTCTCCTTGAAAGAAATCAGAACCTGTCACGAAAAACCGAAGTGGATTTCAAAACCCCGGGCTTTCCTAAACATTTTGGTATATATGAGAATATGTGGATCGCGTGGCACTAATGAAATACATGAAGATATAGAAATATATAGATAAGTGATAGTGCTTGGGAACGAGGTTATTCCGGACGAAAGCCCTTGGAATTAAATTCGGGGAAAAAAATTAATTTCTGACCTCGCTGGGAATCGAACTCACGACCTTCGGAACTGTACTATTATATAATGAATACGATAAACAGAATATTACATGGGCACTTGGAGATACGAATTTTATCTTCTCGTGTTGAAAATCTAACACTCGTTCGCTACGCTCACTCGTGAGAGATCATTTCAACACTCGAACATAAATTTCATATCTCCGCGCACCCATGTAATATCCTCTATGTAAGTATTTCGCGGGGGTTGGGGGGTGGGGGTATAAATTGACTAGTGCATTGGACATCTTAATAGACTCATCATAGCTCTCTCCAGTTGGATATATGATACGCAGTACTCTTTTCTGTATTGATTCAATTCTAACAGATAGTGCATCAGGAATGTAATAAACCTTTAGGATGTTATAAGGCTCAACACCAGCTCTCTTCAAAAGGCGTAATTAGTACAGCCTTTTAGATGCTTTTTTCTCGATGTAGTCAATGTGACCATTCCACTTGAGGTTACGATCCAAGCACACACCCAGCTTGTAGCTTGATACACTGTCCACAACAGTGTCACCTATATTAATTGGTCTTATCAGTGAAGTTAGGGTTTTCCATAAAGTCAATCAGCATTTCCTTACACTTTAAAGGGTCCAGTTTCATATTGTGTGTTGTAGAGAATTGATGGATATCACGTACTGCCGTATTCCAGATAGTCTCCCTCGCGGCCGTTTTTAGTGTCGGTCGTCACGCAACGCTCCCTCCCCACTAGTGTGGAGGGGGCGTTGCGTGACGACCGACACTAAAAACGGCGGCGAGAGGGAGACTATATTCAAGTGAGCTGATGGAATTCCTAGGTAGAATCTCGACGGCAAATGCCAACTATGGAGAAGACGATTGGTAAAAATGATAGCATTTCCAGTTAATGTATGGGAAAAAAATATTTGAACATACCTTCGTCGTTCTGGATGGTTTTTAGCTGTTTTAGAGAAGGGTCAGAGAAGCTTTTGAAAAATTAGCCCACCAGTGAATAACAATGAGATAGAAAATCTAATCGAGCAGGATTTTGAAGCCAAAAGTTTATGGCACTTTCAATATATGTTATGCGACTTAATCCTACAAAATTTCATTCCAAAAGTGAGGCTTCGCGCGCTGTGTCCAGCCCCCGTTCGTTGGTTGCCAAGCAGGTTGTCAAGCAAACTCAACAAGATGGCGGAGTCAAAAAAATTGTTTTCTCCGGATTTAGAGGAAAGCTTGAAAGATCTTAGTGTTAGTCCCCAAAACATTTCGAACTCAAGAAAAGGCCACTCAGGTGCCTCAGGAATTAATGTGAGGGGGAAGGTTTTGAAGAATGTTGATAAAAAAACGAAACCAAGACTCTCTTCAAGTAAAACAGTGAGTGTTCGCCCATGTAGCAACCAGAAAACGACTGAAGACAAACAAGCTGTAAAGTCGAAAGACCGGCAGTCGCGTATCGAAAGTAGCTTAACACCGAAAGGATACACATCTCGTCCGATTGTACCAGCTACTAAAGCTGAACTCCTTCCAGTCGCCCATGCTATGCACGGAGAGGATTTTGCACCACGGGTGAAAGAACTGTTTGATCCTGAAAGTAAGGCAGCTTTAGAAGCCATTGAGACTGGAATTTATATCGGTTGGAGGTGCCCGGACTTCAAACACGATTGCATACGCGTTGGCAAATTTTCTAAATGTTTTTGTGGCCACTTACTCAGCGAGCACAGAAAATACGATGGACATAGTTTTCGTGTTCCTTGCGCTTTGGGTCAGTGTGAATGTAAGGCTTTTGCATTTGTGCCATCCAGGGCAGAAGAAGTAGGCGAATTTTGGCTTCGGCGTCGCGTTAACTTTGACCCGAGCACTTGGCGAGCAAAGTGCAAATGTAAACACACCCACGAAGAACATGCAACTAATGGGATGAAGAGGTGTCTCGTCAAAGGATGTCGATGTTCAACGTTTTTCTCAAATTTTCTTTGTTGTGCGTGTGATAAACATTGGGAAGAACACGAAACTGTATTTGAAACAGCTGAAATGAGAAAGAGTCAAGGAATACCATATGGCGAATCTTACCTTCCATTTCACGAGTTACCAGAACTGCGAAATGTAGTACTGACTGGTAAGAAAGATGATAACAGTCTGTTTGAAGAACTTGCCTCGGGTCCATTTGCTATCCCAAAAGATGTACCCTCACCACTTGCCCTAAAGCTGTCTGGCGAGAACCAGCGTATTCATGAAAAACATGGCAGATCACAACGCTTTTAAATATCGAATTGATGATAAGCTAATCAATTTATCAAAATCATTTTATTTTAAGGGAGTGATTGCTTAGTGTCTTATGCACCTATCAATGCCTTGCCCCAACGGGGGCAGCCCGAGCTTACCCAGGGGCTATTGACATCTTTGAAAAAAATTGTCAACAAAAGCCTAGCAGCCCCTGTCATGGGCAAGGTTCTTATGTCAATAGCCCATGTATGCCCAGGTTCCCCCTTTGGGGCAAGACATTGATAGGTGCATTAGAGCTAGAAGCTAGAGTTCAAGGTTTGGAAATTGAACCTGAGTTGCATTATTGGTGAGGTGCTAGTACCTTTACCCTTACATCCTCCATACTTCCCATCTGCTTCTGCCTTTTCTTTCAACATTAACAACACATTGTTGCCCACTAAGGGCCATTGCCAGGAAAACATTGTAACTTGTTCACATTTACTTAATACCCTCTCGGCCAATCAGAATATGGGGAAAATGGACTTTGACAGTGGGTATATGACAATCACTTTTAAATCAATGCTGTAATTAGAGACTCTTCATAAAGTAAAGGGGGTGGTGGGAGGATAAAATTGGATTTGAAGGAGCTCTATTCTGCTGGCCCAATATAAAATGAGGTTGACCAAATGATGACACCTCCCCCCCCCCCCCCCAGTTTACATGCAGCCCCTGCAAATGCTACACCCTTGCAAAATAAAGATGTGTGCGGGGCTGTAGCTAACTTTTTATAGATAGGAATTGTCACTAAATAGGCAGGTAATGGGCCAATCATTCCACAAGACACAATTTAACGAGGGGGAAGGAAGAAATTTCATTTACCTTAGATTTTCAACCAGGAAAATTCAGCTGACATGGTTATCTCCCCCTTCTCCTGGCTATTATGTACATCCCTGTGTAATAAAAATACTTAAAATACAGTTTAACATTTTCAAGTATAACTATTTTATTAATTTACATACAGTGCAAATAATATACCCGTGAAATAGTTAGGATGAAATAGGAGATAGTTAGCGCTTTTAAAATTAGACAAGAAAGGAATTCAGTGAGGCATGACCATGGCAAGGGTTTTTTCTAGAGTGACAACTCAATACGCAGATGAAAACCACACCAATGTCCTTGGCAAAATTTATAGTTAATTTCTGAACACTATGACCAGAAATAATTATTATCCTATCAACCACCTTAGTAACTCATTATATAAACAATAATAAATATTATTAGTCTAGTATTTTTGATAAAATTAGTAATGTTATAACTTTTAGACCATTCCTCTCTTGCTATTTCTGATTTTTTATAATGCAAAAGATTTCTAAGAAATTCAATGTCCTTGGGGAGTTCAAAAAGTTTATTTCTCACTATATAATCGATTTAGTCCAGTATTTTTTGATAAAATATGTAAGGCCATAACTTTTAGACCTCTTCACTCTTGCTATTTCATACTAATTTTTTCATAATGCAAAATTGTTTTACGAAGTACTTCCTGGTATTTTTTCAGTTTTACTACGATAGGGAATACTACAATAGGGAACTACAATAGTTGTCAATATTGGAAAGCAAGTCCTGTATCCTCCTCCTGTCAGTGAACTAATAGATACGAAAATGTGAACATTTAAAATTATATGAAGGAAAAGCATGTGCAATTTTACGTTGTCATACCTGTGAGGGAGAAATTATAGAAAATTTAATATATGAATCAAAAGTGATTCTGAATGTCCTCGTATGGGTAAAATATTTGACTTTTGGCTTTTAGTTTTGGAGATATTTGGGGACAAAATCTACTAGTAAGATGTTACTACCAAAGGTGGTGGGTACCGGGTAACACCACCCCTCCCCCCTAAATCGGGTCCCGTGAGATGACAATTGTTTTGCCCTCATCCCTTACAGACCTTTCACGATAACCTAGTTTGGGCTGCCTGTTGTAGTTTCTCCGGGCGACTCTGGGTTCCAGCCTTGGTAACCAAGTAACTGCCCGATGTCTCGAATCTTCAAAATAGATGGTTTGATGCATACCGTGGGATATTGTTAGTTTGAGAAAACGAAAAGTAGTTTGAACTAAATGGAAAAAGATATACGACACGATCGAAACATGTTAGGGATTGAAGGAAGTGAAGGACATGATTTGGGAGCCTTAACAGATGAGCAACAAACAAATCTCAACAAGTTTAAGGTAGGTCAAAAAAAGATGTAGTAGCCTCTTAGCATAAAGTTTAGCTCATAAACAGACAAACAGGTCTTACCTTCCATCCAGTCCTGAAAGATAAGGTCTTATAACGGACTCCTTTCAATGCAATAAATTAAAGGGCTGTATACTATTAAAGTCCCACCTTATTCAATATATTTCTATGAGACCTGCCTATGTACCTTATCAAGTCAAGCAAACATCACAGAACCAATAGACGGCTTACACTAACAGTTCTAGTGACCCTACCTCCCTTAAAACGAACAGTTGTGCGTAACGAACTTTTAAAATGAAAAGAGCAGCTCAGCATTAGTAAGAGGGAAAAGCTTCAGCTCATAATGTTGACTATAAAATAAATTGCATTAAATATAAAATCGAATATTTATAAGGATTTGTATGGGGGAAATGTGCTGAGCATATTTTCCCATACTATGTACTTATTGACTGAGTGGGAGGGCATATTTGGCTCGAGGTGATATACTGTTGGCTCACTGCGCTCGGTCCGTACAAATAACCGAGGGCCAAATATTTTCCTGTACGGCCCGACCGAACTACCTCATTGGTTGCCGAAATATTAGAAGTCAGTCAACTGGAATGTGCATGTTTCAACACAGTGATTCCTGCCAACAAAGTATTGAGGTCGCCAGTATCACATCATTCTATAGAAGAATGCATTGCTATAGAAGACTAATAATATAATATTTTTTTCTTTCGACAATAAACGTATGTCACATTAGTGATTTACAATAGGAAACTGCATTATTAAGAAATATACAAATAAAATCAAAAACGATATGTAAAAAGAAAACAAAGGATATATATAAAAATAAATAAATAAATAGAAGAAAAAAATAATAATTGATGGATGAATAAAAAGTAAAAATAAAAATATATATATATACACAGCCATTTGCAAATATAAATATATTGAAAGTATATCAGACGCGTTGAGATATCTTTCTTGATATTTATTTTAGAAAGCCCTAGTGATAGAGAACTCGGAAAAAATATCGGAGATGGTATTCCATAATTTCTGATATATTTTTGATATACTCATATATATATTAGAAGCAGCCATAATTTTTGCAAAAGGCTGTATATATAATTAATATTATAATTAAAGTAGAAATTATGCGTTCGGTGTATTATAATTAGTAATTAGGATATATATATAAATAAATAAGTTAATAGAAGAAAATAAATAAATAACTAAATAATAGATGGATAAATAAAAAGTAAAAATAAAAGGACATGTAAATATATATAATAGTAATATAAATATATCTATATATAAATATAACCTAAAAATTAGCTTCTAATTAAAAAAGAACATTTTAGTTCTCTCTTAAATTTTCTTAAAGACGAAAATAATTTAATGTCATTAGGTAAAGAGTTCCAACTTTGAATGCAGGAATTCTGAGATATGTTTGTAGACTTTCTAAGGGACATCGATTTGGATTTGTTGCAATATTCTTCTCATTTTAGAAGCAAAGGTTTTACCTCTAACAGATCTGAAGTATTGGTGGGAAAGTGATTTTGATTCTTTAGAAGTTTAAGTCCCAGGAGGTCATTGTTGACTGATAATGAATTATATAGCAAAAATTAAAACACCTAAAAGGTAAGAGACTTCCACTTTCAGAGAAGTTCATCCCTTGTTTAACACCATTGTTTCCAGTAAAATTGATTTGTCAAATGTTCATTTTTTCCAAAGTTCTGGTGTTGGATCTTTTGAAGCATGCTCAACCGTTCCTTGCTGTTGATATTGTTTAACAATTCTTGAAACTGTTGAGGGACCTATTCTTAACCTTCGTCCAATATCTCTAATTGATGCATTCCCTGCAAACTCAACTATTTGGTTCCTTAAATCTTGTGAGAGACTTTCCCCTTTTTATAGCAGCATCCAAATTGGTTGACAGAGATAAGAATATTGTTTGCAGCACAAATACCGAGTACTGTTGATCGAAGCGCTTCAAAACATGCACATTCCAGTTGACTGACTTCTAGTGTTTCGGCATCCAATGAGAACATATTTTAGTGTCAGGTGTTAACTCTTAGGCAATAACGTTGGTAATATCAAGGTGCTCTTTTCATTCCAGATGTTCCTTTTTCACGCAGCTGCTTGTTTTAAGGGAGGTAGGGTCATGTGACCTGTTAGTGCAAGTCCGATATTATTTTCCATACCTATAACTTAATTTTAATTGGAAAAAGTTAATCTATGAGAATAGGACCCTAGACAATGTTTGAGTGCATTTGGAAACTTTTCATTCACAAAACAAGAACGATAAAAAAAAACAGTGTTGAAAGCCTAGCCTCTTCAAGCTTAAGTGAAAGTTTGTTTAAGTTGGTATAGCTGTATAGGTATAGCTGTATAGGTGTAGCCATATAGGTGTAGCCGTATAGGTGTAGCCATATAGGTGTAGCCATATAGGTGTAGCCGTATAGGTGTAGCCATATAGGTGTAGCCGTATAGGTGTAGCCATATAGAAATAGCTGTAGTTAAGGTCTCCTTCATACTTATTCCTTCTGGGTGGTTTAAATTCTATGTATTATGTACCGACTTTTTTAAGGCAGCGCTCAATCTCACCTTGAAGATTCCTTTTATCTGCCATTACCTCGACGTATCTCTTAATACCACCATAGCTTCATAGGTATAGCCGTATAGGTATAAAGGGATAGGGGTAGGGGAAGGTCAGTATATAAAATCATATCATATAATCACAAAAATATAAATTGCTAATCATTTTAATTTCTTATTTCAGATAAGGACAAGAATTGAAAATGAGAAGTATCTTAGAGATCATCCAGAAGTATCTTGCCTTATCACTGGCTTTCTAGGGTAAGTAGAGTAGGTTATTTCATCTCCATGTAAAAATATGAAGTACAGTGTAATTTCAGTTTTAGGCACAAGTTATTGATGCAAGGCAATCTCATAATTAATAATAATAATAATAATAATACCTTTATTTTATATAGAGTCAATTCTACAAGATTCAACAATGCTAAACAGAGTTTAAGCCTGTTACACAACAGTAATTATTTATATATAAGTAATATATTCATAGATTAAACTCATAGTGATAATTAGCTAAGATGGTTATTGTATGCCTGCTGGAAGAGCAAAGATTTCTCAAAGTGAACTGTCAAATTTCTTTGGCATATTCATTTATTTATTCATAGTTAATAAAAGGGAATGGTTATGAAACCCTTTTTTTTATTGGTCTTTGTTCACTTTTTTCAAGCATATAACTGTGCACATTCCTTTGTTTTACCATTGTTTTACCATTGTTGGCAACTGATTGAACAGACAAAAATCTATCTTGTGGCTACTAGTTCAAAATACTTAAAAATTTATAAGAGATATTTGAATATTAATGTTTACTTATTTTGCAATTTCGGATGAGCATAAATCAAACATTGTGCACTGTCAAGACCGGTTTTGAACCGGTCTTGAATACATCAAAAGTGATAAAAAAGACCTATAACAATAGGTTTCCTAACCATTCCCCTCTATTTAACTATGTTTATTTAATGAATTATTTAAATCAAATTAATACTGCTTTCATCTATTTATCTCTGAAGTAAAAAAAAGCTATTCTTAAAAAAAGCGTTATACAAATACCAATTATTTCCCATCTTTATGAGAGAGGTCTGGGAAATTTACAGTGTACATTCATTGCTATCTTTGGGATTCTTTCAATATTATTTGACAGGTAATTAATTTAGGCTACTATGAAATACTTGATAAGAGAAATATACTAAGAACTGATATAATACAGCTATAAAAAACATAATCTGATTTTTCATTGGTACATTAGCTCTTTTTAAGTGTCCTAGAATCCATCAGCATGAAATAAGTTGTAGCCTTGGTTGGCCATCGTCAGAATCTCGCACAGGAAATATCACATTTACCTTCAGATTTTCAAGTGCCTAATTGGCCTTGCTTCCTTATCAACTATTGAATGAAATTTTCACTATTTGGGTGATCTCCATACTTATAGTACCTTCTCCTACTGCCTTTTGTAAAGACTGCAAAATATCAAAGTTAGTGGGGCTAAATTGTGAAACAACTTATTGCAATCTAACCTTAGAAGGGAAACATACCTGTTAATGCCTCGTTTTCGACTGGCTGTGTACCATCTTGGATTTAGGTGTGTTGAATTCAATTTTATTTGCATGCGGCACTGACTAATAAAGAATTGTAAATACAAAGTAAATAAATGTAATTAGCATAGGAAATCCCACGATCTTGAGTACAATTTAAAGGCAAGTGCAATTAAAGAACTTTCAAAACATTACGAGTGTCTATTAATTCCAAATTGTAGGTTCTTTCTTGGTGTAATTCCCCCGAATTTTGCTAGAAGATTTATATATGTCAAGAGGTTTATCTTAATACCAGGTTTAAGCCCCAATTCAGTATTCTATAGATATATGCATGTCTCAACACACTCTACCCTTTTCAAATACACACTAGGACACTAGGACACCAAAGGTAACCCATATGCAACACACTCTACCCTTTTCAAGTACACACTAGGACACCAAAGGTAACCCATTTATTTGCTTAACTTAAATAGTTTTTGAATGGCATGGGTTACCTTTGGAGTCCTAGTGTGTACTTGAAAAGGGTAGAGTGTGTTGCATATGGGTTACCTTTGGTGTCCTAGTGTCCTAGTGGTATTAAGATTAAACCTTCTAAGACATTCATATATCTATAGAATACTGAATTGGGGCTTAAACCTGCTATTAAGATAAACCTCTTGATATATATTAATATTCTAGCAAAATTCGGGAGAATTACACTAAGAAAGACTGGCAAGAAGATCTTGCGATTTTTTGTTTACAGTTCACTCAACAAAATGTCAGTAAAAAATGCGAAGCGACGCCGTTGTCTATTTGGCGGCCGATTTTCAGCCCATCACGCAATTGAAATGCATAAAAAAGATTAGTTCTTACGGCTTTAAAAATTTTTTAATATGTTTTTTAAGTACAAAATAATAGAAAAAATTGTTTTGACATTGTTTTGGCCATGTTGCCATAGCGACTTAATTCGGTACTTCTACGGAGTACAATTAACGCTATAATTGTACTCCTCTCGAACAATCAGAGTCGAGTAATTTTGTTGAGTGTACTATAAAATGTGAAAAGTTGAATGGTGAAATATTTTTCTTCATTGAATGTTTAAAGCTTATGAAGGTTTAATGCTTCCATTATGTGAATGACTGTCACGTCAACCCAGGCTTCATTAAATTTATGAATTTTGACTTGTTCACAAAAACCGTATTTAAGAAGAATCATCATCATACTCATGACAAAAGTTTTACACATTCGTGGAGTCGACCTTTTTATACGAATATTAGTACACTCTTTTTAACGCTTTTTTTGTTTTTGTTTTTGCATTTTAGAAATATTCTTCAGCAAAGACCTGGAAGCGTGAGGGAGTTTGCAGCTAGTAAGTGTCATTTAGTGAATAAGTTAAGCGGTCAAAAACAAAACTGTTGGCAAAAAGATGTCGGAACTGGAGACTAAATTTTAGCTCTAGATGCAGCGAGTACATTTACTTAATCTTGTAGTGTTGTTTCGACGGTATTGTATACATACATACATAGTTACATACATAGTTTATTTGTTAAAGCAGGTTAATAAAATTGGCAAGACTAGAGTCCTGATGTGGACCTGCATACTAATAAAATTTACAAACATAAAAAATATATTATATATATAACTTACTATTATTATTACGAGACACATATGAGCAATATCTAATAAAATTCATATAATAAATAAAATCATAAAGAATTTAAAGTTAATTTCAATTGATATTCTAGTGATATGACTAAAACATCTTAAACTTAATTTATAAATAATTTAAAAGTAGACAAAATCATCATTTTTACTCACGATCATGCATGATTCCTTATTATACGTTATTATATTTAGGGTGTTCTTGTTTTTTATTAGTTCATTTCTAAAACATGATACACTTGTAGCTCCCTTGATATGGTCAAGAGTTCCAAGCTACTGCAGCTCTGTGCTTAAACGTTAGTCTTCCAACTTCAGTTTTAGGTCTTGTAACTTTAAGATTAAGCGACTTTCTCAAGTTGTATTTATGGTCAGTCTTCTCAATTAAGTTGTTAAGGTGCTCATTGTTAAGTCCAAGATACGATTTATAAGTTATAGTCAGGATCCTTTTGGTGTAGAAATATGAGATTGGGGACCAGCCCTTTAACTTCTTGACATCATCTATGCTGGCATCCCTCTGCAGATTGTAGATTATCCTTGCAGCTCTTAGATGGATACCTTCTACTTCCTCCAACAAGGCTGGGGAGCATGAACCCCATATTGCAACCCCATATAGGACACTTGGAATAATTGTCTTGAAATAAATAGTTTCTAAAATGGATTTGGGAAGAAATTTGATCCGTTTCAATATAGCAAGTTTCTTGTTGAATGCGTTACAAACAGCTTTGATATGATCATTCCAAGATAATTTGTGATCAATAGTTAGACCAAGGCACTGCGATGTTGATTTGTACTTGATTATATTCTGCCCATACTTTAAGAGTGGCAAGGGACCAATAAAACTATGCTTTGATAACAGTAAAGCTTCAGATTTCGTCTCATGGGCAGTCGGCCTATTTGAAGTACACCAAGCATAGACCTGATCTAAGATTGATTGTAGAGCCAGGATAATGCTGTCTATGTCCTTGCCAATAGTAAAAATTGTAGTATCGTCAGCAAACATAAACAGTATTCATTCATATTTGTATTCAGTTTGCTAACCCATAATATTCGTGGTTTGTGTCAATGTGATCGTCAAATATCCAATTAAATACGGCTATGATATTACGTGATGTTAGAACCAAAACACCTTTCAAACTGCACCCATGGCAATTTTCAAGCGTAGTAGGAAGGTAGCGGCGGCTAGATGAAAGAACGTACAGGCGCTCTTCAATATGAACACCAATCGGAGAAAGAAAATGCTTCTCTACAGACAATCAACCGTTTTAATGCTCAAAGGAAGTGAGGGAAACCTCACCAAGAATGAGAAATCCTCACCCGACACTACGCGATAATGACACAAACAAAAGTTTCTTAACTATTCTGATAAAGCACACTCATTAAGGAAGCTTTTCATAATTTATCTCGTTAGGGGATATGGAGGTTTTGAAGGGGGGGGGGGGGGATCACATATTTTATCCCGCAACATTTAGGTAAGGGAGGGTGAGGGGGCTGGCAAAAATACATTTCAATAATATATTGTAGGCTTAAAAGGCGGGCTAACAAAAGCCTTTCACTTTATCATCCACTTCTGGTCACTGTTGACATCTTTAAATGCGAGTCTGTATTGCGTTTATTTTTAGCTCTATTAGTTTACGCTTCCATAGAAGTGAGTGTAACCTTAGGTGTTTGTTGAGTTCGTCTTTCGAGAGACGTTCTGTTGATGTCTCCTCTACGAAAAATCCTTTGAAATAACAGCTAATCAGTTTCACTCGCTCTCTGGATTTCACCCAGCTGATTAAAGACCAAACACGAGTTACTGAAACATCGAAAAATTAATGATTGACTTAATGATTGACAGTGGGGTGGTAAATCTATCTATCAGTGATCATTCTCTCGTTTACTGCGACGTTCTTAAAGTAGGAAAACCTAAGGCAAGTCCCAGGGACAACTATGATCGCAAAGCCTTTCTGAAAGAACTGTTCAAAAGACGTTCCTTGGAACTTCGTGGAAGACAGTGATGACGTTGATGCATCAGTCCTAACTTGGAATAAACTATTTCTAGATGTGGCTGATGCTCATGCTCCTGTCAAGAAACGGCGAATCAATGGTATCCAATGTCCATGGATGACTTCAAAAATATAAGAAGATATGCACAACCTTGACTTCCATTATCGTAAAGCTACAAGAACTGGCTCTTCCTATCATTGGCGAAAGTACCGTCATCTTTGTAACAACGTTAATAGTGATATAAAGCGCAGTAAGTCAAAGTACTACATCGATCTGATCAAAGACAGAAGGGAAACGGGAAGAATCTGTGGAAAGCAATCAAAAGAGCTACCTGCCGGAAGCAAGATCAGGCCTCTATTCCCAACTGCATAGTCTTCAATGGTGTTCAATATCTGGAGTCAAAGTCCATCGTCAACGTATTGAACAATCACTTTGCTTTCATTGGTCAACTTCTTGCAAAGAAAATATCCTCTCTTATTCCTGTCTTCTCACCCAATATCACTTCTGACCCAGAACGAAGTTTCCATCTAAGTTCAGTCGAGTAAACATTTGTTCTCAATCAATTAAAACCTCTCAAGACAAACAAATCGATTGGATTGGACAACATCAGTGCTCGCCTTCTCAAGGATTCTGCAGATGTGATCAACCAGTTACTAATCTACTGAACTTATCTATCAAGCTCCTTGTATTTGGAAATGTGCTAAGGTCATAGCCCTGTTTAAAACTGGGGATAGAACTGATGCCACCAACTTTCGACCCATCTCTATTCTTCCGACTTTGAGTAAAATCCTTGAAAGAGCTGTCCACCTTCAACTCTACGAACACCTGAGTGCAAACAATGTACTTTCTGACAAGCAGTTTGGCTTTCGACCTAAACGTTCAACATCAACTGCATTAGCCAGCCTTGCAGATGACATTCTACGTAACATGGATAACGGTAAACTATGTGGAGCTGTCTTCTTGGATCTGTCAAAAGCCTTTGACACAGTAAACAACACGATTCTAATGAATAAACTATCTTCAGCTGGTGTTCGTGACAACGATTTCAAATGGTTTGACTCCTACTTGTCATCAAAATACTTACGCACTACTTGTGGCTTAGAAGTATCACAGCCATTACCATGCAACATTGGTGTACTTCAAGGAAGTATCCTTGGCCCTCTTCTGTTCATCATCTACATTAACGATCTTCCTAATGTTGTCCGCCATTCTCAAGTATCCCTATACGCTGATGATACAGTCTTGTACTATTTCTCCTCCTCAGTTCCTGACATAGAAAATAAGCTTAATGAAGATCTCAAGCTGGTTGGTGATTGGTTTAAGATAAATCATTTGACCCTGAATGAAACAAAACTAAAGCCATGCTGTTTGGAAGCAAGAGAAAAACCAACATCTCCACCATCTCCATACAGGTCCACCTGAAAGACATCGAGAGAGTTTATGAATTCAAGTACCTTGGTGTGGTATTTTCCAGCAATATGACTTGGTGTGCTCATGTTGAAAAACAGATGACCAAAATCAACAAACGCCTTGGTCTCCTGAAGCAAATCAAACATCTTTTGCCTAAATTCGCTAGACTCTTGTACTTCAACAGCTTGGTCCTACCGCTTTTTGATTATGGTGATATTGTTTGGGGAGATAAAGATAATATCACGCTTATGGAATCTTTTCAAACCCTGCATAACAAAGTGGCCAAGATCATCCTGGATCGTCCTCCACACTCCTCAGCATCTGATACTCGAAAAGAACTTAATTGGGTGACACTCAGTAAGCGCAGTAACCATCGATGTTTACATATATTCAAATGTAAAAAACAGATTATTATCATCAAATCTAAAGCTGAATAAGCTCAATGAGCATGGCTACAACACGAGGCATGGAAGCGAGTTTCGCTTACCACGACCCAAAACTAACTGGGAAAAACCAACAATGCAGTATCAAGCCATGAAAGAATGGAACAATCTAAGTGACACACTTAATGTCAGTGTTATAAGATAAGCCATTTTAAATCGAATTTCTTTTAAACCTGTAAACCTAAATAATTTGAACTTTTCATCTTTTACATTTTTACATACTAGATATAATGATGTTGACTTTTCAGTAACGAGCTGGTTTCGATATTCAACATCCAAATTGTCAAAATATCTTAGTTATCAGGACCTTCTCGAAAATCACATAAGTGAAGAAGCTTCCTGTTAAAATATGAATGTAGATAATTAAATAAATGAACAGGTTGTTGTTTAAATGGTATAGTTATCCCAATTTCAGGCTATCTAGGTTCTTAAATAGGTTCTTATTTCTGTATAAAAACAAATAAAATCCAGCTACAAGATAAAATGGTAATCAGTCTATTTTTCAATCAACCCCACCCCTCATAGTGCAATAGAATTAATATCAACCTTCCTTCACTTTACGTTATTACATTAATTGATTTATCTGCAAAGCAATGGAAGCTCCTATTTTTCCAAACAGGATTCTTACCCAGCTCTGCATCACAAAAAAAAGATATTTTTTGAAAATAAGAACGGCTGTTTTTCATTTTCTAGACTAAATAGGTTCTTGTTTAAAGGAGGTATAAATGACAAATTTGAGGCTAACAGGTTCATAATTTTCAGGTACTTACTCGCGCGTTTTAATGTAGCCGAAACACCATTGCTTTAAGAGCAATTTAGCCTTATAAAAGGATGAAAGGCTTACAACGTGAAAGAACGATGGCTTTCTTTAAGAATGAATTGTGAAGCTAGTATATGTTACATGAGTCAAGGCGACGTAAGGATTTTTTTGCTTTGATTACTGGAACAAACGAACACTTGGAACTGAGTCGTTTTATGCATGCTTTACAACCAATTGCTGTTCATCGCTCCTCATTAAGTTTGAAAAGATTTGCGCTTGTTTGGAAATTAATATTATGCAAATTAGGTTAAATCTGAACTCAAAATGCGTGATTTTGGACTGAAAAATAAATGAACGTTTACTTTATTTTTCAGGTTATTTCTCAAATCCCGAACTAAAAGAAAATGTAGCCTTACAAGTACTTGAAGTAAGGAAGAAACTGATGAGATTAACTTAAGAACCAACTGGCTTTCTTTAACCCTAAACCGCGGTATGCGCTGATCGAGACAACAATCGCGACAGGGAAATAGGGCAATGCACTGCCGCCAATCAGAGAATATAAATGTATCAACCAATTTATTTGATTGAAGGAAGCGTTATGCTCATTTCCCTGTCGCAATTGTTGTCTCGATCAGCGCGTAGCAATGAAAAGAATGGGCGGTGCACATTTATTTTGTTCTTTGGAATCAAAAATGTAGGCAGCATTTCAGTTTCAGAATTACGTTTTATGTAAATGCGAATAAAAGTTAAGAAATATAGAATAGTGTTTCCGTTTAAAATATACTCTAACTTCTTGAGTGCTTAGGCTGTGTTCATAATGTATGGCGGGGGGGTGAAATCTTCTAATGACAAAAAAGTTCCTAAGACCTCCCCTTGAAGTCCCCCCAAAAATAGTTATACCCCCAGATAATGAAAGCCCGATTAGTGCTAATCCTGGGTTGACTCTTAATAGGACCAATAGAGTTAATCCCGGATTAACGCTAATCCAGCTTTGAACAACCCGGTCCTGGTAGCTTCTCCAAAAAACTTTGCGAAAGCAAAATCGGCAATGAAATAAATTGTATGGTATCTTTACATACTCTGATTGGCCACAGTGGTAAACAAAATCATGATCAATCAACTGCAATTGTCATTTTAATGCTATCGCCGGCTTTCAATTTTTCCTTTGAGCATATTCGATGAGATAGTGTGGTTCTACTTTCTTCGATTACCATATATTATGATGCTTTAATAAAGATTTGTCTGCTACATTCTGCACTCCTGGTTCACTCCCTTCAACACGGTTGACCAACATTAAGTCTTGTACTTTTTCACCAATGTCCTCTTTTGTCGTCCAATTGCTCTTTTGAATATCCCCCCCCCCCCCCCCCTCTGCCATACATTATGGCCTTACCGTTGTCTCGATCAGCGGCATAACAATGAAAAGAGTGGTAAGCAATTTTCCAATTGTGTTCCCTAATTCCGGACAGTTTTTCAATCAAATATCATATGCATATCTTGGGGTTATAGGAGTGATTGGATACTTGCCATGAGTATAGATTACTGCCTCATCAAGTCGATCATTAAGTTGAAAATGATCTATACTAATAGGTTTTATTTGTTTAACTTTCCGAATAAACTAATTTTTTAATAAAAAATTAATATTAAACAATATTAGTATTAATCTAAACATTTGTCGTGGTTGTATTGTAGAAGAATTTCTCATCCACTTCCCACCCATTTGTTTCATTTCTCTACCTCTCTCCCCTCCATTACTTACTTTTTATACTTCTATCTACGTAATTACCTTTTTCTTTTCTTTTTACCTTTGACTTACCATGTCTCGAACTTGAGACAAGATCCTTCTCGTGATAGTCTAGTTCGTTACCAACTATGCCAACGAGGAATTCGCTGACGAAGTTGGGTTGGATCTATATTTTATTATTGTTTTTTCCCATACTACTGCTCTACGTATTATAAAAACAATAAAAACAAGTAAATGACACAGAAAATAATTCCTGCATAATGAATTATTAACTCATTAGATAAGTAATCCCAAAAACTCGTGCTTCGTGTTCCATTAGGTTTTCGAAACACTCGAAAAACAATCAAAGCAAAAGCAATAAGAGCAAATTTATGGGTAGCATGTGAGTCTAACGGGTTGGGTCGCTGGTTCGAGCCCTGCGGTCGTCACGTGAATTGATTTTGTTTGATGTGTTGTCCTTTTAAGAATAATAAATAATATTTTACATAGCGCTAACTCCTTTGGTTCAGCTCTTTAGCTGAAAAGACAAACATAAAAATATTTTACATTTTAACTCTATCCTAATGCTATAAGATATAAAAATACATAAATATTCTGGAAAAAAAAAAGAAAAAATCTGTTATTTATTTAAAACACTGATATAACCATACTCAACAATAATATTAAACATTTCACGACATATTATAAGCATTCAAATTGCAAATATATACTGATATAAATTGATATAAACTTTATTAAAATAATATGATTATGATTAATTTAAAAAAAGCTTGATTAAAAAGCCAGGTTTTTACTTCTCTTTTAGAAATTGAGATAAGAAGTGCAAGCTCTTAAACTTGGAGGAAGAGAATTCCACAATTCAGGGGCAGCACAAGAAAAGGATCTACGATCTGTATAGGAAATATATGAAAATGCTACTATATGCTTTTAAGTTTGTTAGACCCTAATGAAACACGAAGCATCAAACCTAAAATCTTGAATACCTAGAAATTTACTAATGTCAATCTTTTAACTAGGTTAATTCTAAAACTGACTCGTTAACAGTCCTCAACTCGTTTCTAAAGTGAGCAAAAACATGAAGACGTGCATCATCGAATAATTGTTTTGACTACTTTGCATACGGCTTTAAAACATGCGCAAACTTTTTTCACTCGTGTCCTTTGATAGACGTTTGTTCATCTTTGTCATGTACAGTGAGGTTTGTACGTCACTACCACGCGCAGTGAGTCAGTTGAAGAAACCATGTCCAAATAATACTTCATACCGCCACGCGGTTGGCTCAAATAAATCTCAAATAAATAAATAAATAAATAAATACTTTGTGGGTCGTCGATGCTCGTACGTGAAACTGACCTTGATAGGTCCTGTTTACATGGGAGAACGATGATCCATCGGGTAGGATCTTCCTTGCAGGCGAAATAACTTTTGCGTCTAGTTTACATCATCATCATCATCATCATCATCATCATCATCATCGTCGTCGTCGTCGTCGTCGTCGTCGTCGTCGTCGTCGTCGTCATCATCATCATCATAATAATAATAGTAATAATAATAATAATAATGGGGTTTTTCTATAGCGCATTTCACAATGTCTCAATGCGCTTTACAGTACATAAATTTCACAATTTTACGGGCTGCATTAGGCGCTATTAGCAGCCGTGCAGCTTACAATCATGAGTCACTTATTAGTACATTAGTGTTATGCTTCCAAATTGGGATAGGCTGTTGAACCGGGAGACAATCCCCTACTCCTACACGAATAATTCAACAGGCCGAGGCTTGAACCACCTTAAATATACCTTAGTCCTAGTAGACGAGTTCTCTCTTTTTTCGTTTACATGTGTTTTGCTAGAGTGAAATACAATCCTAGTATAAGAATATTCCTATCTTTCAGACAGGAAGATCCTAGAAAGAAGCCCGCAGATTCCCATGTAAACGCAAGGCAATAAATGTATGCAGATAGGATGATTCCGCCTGCAAAGAAGATCCTAGCTGTAGGATCATCCTCCTCCCATGAAAGTTCGGATTCACCTTTATCTCTGATAAAGTTATAAATGTCGTGTTCTGCTGATTGGTTGGTTCTCTCGTGTTCTGCCAACCCCTGCGACCAAATATATAGATTCGATCAGAATACAGCATTGATGATAGACCGCTAGTTGAATTTGACTAATAGTTATTCTTACTATATTATGTTAAATTTCACAAATCATTTTATTTGCTATACACTCCCGATGTAATTTTATTCATGAGATTCCAATAAACTACGTTCAATAAACTACTACGATCCAAAGATGAGAGTATATGGACCGCGTGGCACTAATAAAATAGTTGAAGATATAGAAGTAAGTTATAGTGCTTGGGAACGAGGTTATTCCGGGCGAAATCCCTTGGAATTAAATTCGGAAAAAGTAATTTCCGACCTCGCTGGGATTCGAACCAACGACCTTCAGAATTGTACTACCGAAGCTCTTCCAGCTGAGCTAGAGGTCAGACTGAGAGCAGGCCGGGTTGAAATAGATGTTAGCTCGCGGTAATTATGATGCAAAGATGACTACGATCCAATAAGCCTGAAGCGAGATGACGTTTTACCCCCGTCTCTAGGCCATAATAGTTTTTAAAATTCTTTCATATTAAAATTTTGGATTCCTTAGAGAATACAGGAACAATAGTCATAATTAAAGAACAAAATCAATGCAAAAGAATTATGGTCTAGAGACGTGGGTAAAACATAATCTCGCTTCAGGCTTATAAACTACTACGTCTTGTCTAAGACATAAGAAAACAAAATAAGAAAGCATTCCCACAGATTACAGGCAAACCAAAAATATCCAGGCAACTGTTTGATTTTTATTTCCTTTTTATCCATCAGTTTAATAATCAACAATTAATTATCAAATTATTATATCATCACTGTTGGAAATTTTTTTTTAATTGATCAAAACTTCCAAAACACATCTTCATGAAACATTTTAAAATTAACTCAAAAACCATTTCTATGGCCCTTTTTCACAGAAATTATTAGCTTCATTGCCGTTAACCCGGAGAAAAGTTGTCCCATATCGAGCGTTCATATGGAGAGAAATTGCCCCTATAAACCCAGGACAACTATCGGTTTCAATGGAGATACCAGGGTCACTCTCTTTCGCAAAGAGGGTGGCCCTTCTAGCCTAGGCAGAGTAAAATATCTCATAAACGGTCGAGATGAATTTTACAAAGAAAATATGGAAAAATTAGCTCGCCCACCAGGGACAAGCTTTCTCCATGTAAACGGCCCCTTGCCAATAAATATACTGATCTTCTGCAAATGAATGAATGATTAAAATAATTAAGAATAAAACTTTTAAAATTCGATTAATGTTATCGCATCATTTAGGACTTGTATTGCATCTACCAATACACTGTATAGTTTAATACCTGTTATGTATAAAAGTTAGACATTGAACAGTGGTGTAGCCATAAACTACGAATATTACTGCCTGACGCTAGCGTTAAAAGCAATATTTTGACGACAAATGAAAAATCTATCTATTTTCCATCTTAGCGTGGGAGAGTTTTGGCTTCTTTCATACAGTTTTTCAAATCTTTTCTATGTAGTTGGAAGGAAAAAGTCCTTCTTTGCCCTTCAGCTTTCCTGTCCACCAACCAGATGCGTCTGTAGGAAATTGAAAGAATTGAATACAAGAATTAAATATTCGGTTTAAATCAAGTTTCATAGTTTTGTTTCAGTTAGTATTTCTCGCTCTCAACCCCTAATCCTTGTCATTCTTTCTGTGCATGCTCGATGAAATGCCAGACACACCAATCTCGTACCTAGAGACTGCGTTTCTTCTGGCTTGCGACGAAGAACGAGTAAACGGGAAAAAAATTGTTTTTGCTTTTTGGCTGAATTCTTAAGATATTTTATTCAAATTGCAGGCTGTCAGTCGAACATCGGCGAATGTTTCCTTTGACTGGTCTCTCAAGAAATACTACAAAGCTTATATCACTTACATTTTGATATCAAAAATTGCCCTTTAACGCGGGACATCGACTCTTATTAAACGAATTTGTAATTTCGCTTCCATTCGAAACAATTTCCACTCATCATAGTCAATCGTTTCTTGCGAATATTGTACGATATTCACCTCTGAAACTCGGAATAGTCGGCAACAAAATGGCATCTGCCAGCAATTGTTTTGCTACAATTTCCGATGAGGAAATTAAAAAATGAAAGTAAATGCCATTCCTATCGATATTAAAAAGGCAAGGAAGTATGGCCTAAAAGTTTGGCTAATCGTTTTTCCGATATTCAATAATTGCCAAATATACATAATTTTGTACATAATTAAGCCTGAGCCTGAGAGCTAAGTTAACTGGGAAAATTTCTAATTAGCCCCCAGCCTTTATGTTTCTAATTATTGTTCAGGTTTTGGAAATATGCAAAAGTCACAAGGAGAAAGTGAATTAATAAAGAAAAAAATGAAAAGTATCAATTAGTGTTAATTAGTATTTTAGATTGGAAATGAAGATGTTAAAATTATTCAGAATACTGTTGTTAGAGTAGATATTGCCTGCTTGCATAACCTTGTGTTGTATCTATGCACACTACTCGCATATTTTGATACTTTATATTATAATCCCACCAAACCGCTCATGTTTCGTAACGTTGAATTCAATCGATACGCTTTTATTCTCAATTCGATAAAGAAATAGAAAACGCGTGCGCGTGCTGTCATAAAGCACGCGGGGTTTGGCAGAACACGAGAGAAGTGTTAGAAGAAGCGTAAGAAGAAGCGTAGCGGATTGCAGGATTTAGGGGGTGGACTATTATGGGTATTTCCATACCATCCGGGGGAAATCCCCCTCCCCCCTCATTAATAATGACCGTTCCCTTACTTTTTACGAATTTTTTACGATTTGTTCTGTGAGTACTACCCCATGCAATAATTGCATAGGATAAGTAGGGATATATCAAGTTATAGTAAATGTTTCAATTTGTTTCAAGAGAGGTATTGTCTTATAATTTAGAAATAACTTGTTGCGTGATATTTGCATTTATGATTTCATATTGTTAAACGAAACGTATTGTTCTCTATCCTTCAGATAACTTCAAAACTATTTCAAAGGCATCCCGCGAGTTCTATATTTCTCTAACCTATTGATTAGTATTTTATGGTTTACGGAGTCGAACGCTTTAGAAAAGTCTAAAAATACCCCACAAGTGTAGACATTGTTATCAATAGTTGTCAGGCTGTCAGTATTTTTTTTTTGTCTTTTCTGAAACCGAAATAAAACTCATAAAAATGTTTTTCAATGTAGTTGATAAGCTTTTTAGAAATAAACTTTTCGGAGATTTGAGAAAATGTTGACAGTGTAGGTATGGGTCTGTAGTTTGTTGGATTCGTGGGGTTGCCCCCTTTATCGATGAGAGTAACTTTAGAGATTTTAAACACTACCTACAAGTATAATATATAAATAATGTAATGTAATATAAATATATTATATTGATATATAGAATTAATAAATAATAAAGAAGAGTGATTAAATTGAATTATGATTGCGACCGAATCAGATGCATTTTTAGCATCATTATCTTTAAAGAGAAAAATAGAGCTTGAAGTTTTAATATGAATAACTCTGCGTGTTTTATTCTATTTCTTTCAAATGTAACTTTTTTATTTATATATAAGATAGTGAAAAAAAAAGCGTGAAAAACGCTAAAAATACAGTATGCAAAACGGCCCAAAGGGAATGCGCGAGCCTCATTTTCGTTCGTAAAGAAAATCTGCTTTAAAGAGTAAAACTGCTGTCAGGAACAGGTGTCTTACTTTTGGTCAAATGCCAAAGTCGATTCAAAAACTTCGCAACACCGAGGTACGAGTTAATAAAGGCTGCAGTTCAAAGTTCCTTTCTGCCGTTTAAAAAAAGTTAATCCTTACCAAGTTTATAGATATCATAGCTTTGTATGAGCAGTTTTAAGAAAATAATTGTGATCGGCTACCAAAGTAATCAGGCGGTGAACACCATTCGAGTTGGCAGACGAGACGAAAACTAGCTCTATATCAAAACTGAGAGAGAGAGAGAACCTTAAAATGCCTAGGGAAGTTTCTCGAAGCAGAAAAACGTCATGAAGAGGACGAGCTTTCAAAGTTCATTTGTAGAGTGTTATCAAGATCACTTCTTTGGAAGAAAAAAACTCATTGAAATCAGGGGCGGTAAGGGGGGTATGGCTTACAAATAGCAACTGGAGTATTGATTCCTCTTATACACGTTTAAGATATCTAATCAATAAATGGCTTTTTCTCCAAAGCAAAATTTAAAGAAACCTTTGTTTAAGAGAACCGGGCAAAATCTATGATTCAGAGAGTGAGAAAGGTACATACATTCAAATCCAATTTGAGCATGCACATTATATATCAGGTAGCTAGGTTTTTGGTTACCGCCCATTACCAGAATCTCTGGTAATTTGACGAGCATACGTATTAGGAATGACAAGGCTCTGGGATGGAGAGTGGGAGATAAAAGTATGTCGTTATACATTTTCTTTTTCCTTCCCCCACCCTCCATAATTTGAAAACATCTACAATGACCTTCTTATTGCCAAATGTCAACTAAACATTATTGTAGTGTACGTTCGATATGGCATGTCCTTTATTGTGAAATGAATCCTAAAATTAAGTTAAGTTGACAATATCAAATTCTCATCTTACCTTCTTTAACGATTTCAATAATTTCGCCTGGTTGGAAAGTCAATTCGTCAACGTCTGAAGCATCGTACGGGTAAAGAGTTCGACATTTTGGAAGGCTGGGCGATGGTTTAGGAGGCAGCCGGGGCTTGTTTGGTGCTGGAGGGCGAATTTTCTTCCTTGAAGAATCTCTTTGGACGCTGTTCATTTAAAGAGTATTGAAAACTATTAGTCTGGTTATTAGCTAAACGGTATTCGAACATTACTAAGGTTATTTTTGTGCCAATTGCTTCCATAACACCTGACAAATGAGTAATGCGATAATAATAAGTGCAATTAAAAAAATATCTATCCTTGTAAGTCGCAAAATATGTTCTTCGTACGAAGGTCACAAATACTACCATGACTCAGCCTGGCAAACTTTACAACAACTATTTAGATTTAATGGTAAAGGGTTTGGTTTATTGAGTGAGCAAGAAATGTTTTAAATTCTAAATAGCTATGTTGTTGGGTATCTTTACATCTAAGAGCTTAGGTATGTTTTAAATTATTTAATTGTAAAACGAAAAACTGATTTGAATCATTTAGACTTTAGCTTTAATTAGTTGATGGTTAATCATCCCGTTTCACGCCAGCTTTATCATGACTGAACTGGATTAGGATAGTCCACATCATAGTTCCCAGCGCCATCTTAAAAGGTAACCGTGCATGTGTATCGAAGAGCATGTTATCTTTCAAGATGGCGCTGGGAAATGTGGGACAGCTATTGTTCTTTTATTTCGCTTTTTAACTTTTTATTATTTAAGTTTATTATGGTACTTTTTAGATTTTTGACTCCCTTTGAAATCTCACCTTTCGTGAAAGTCAGTTTCATCAAGCTCACTATCATCACCGTCAAAATCATCATCAAATTCGTCATCACTGAAGTAGTCATCTTCAGAATATGAAGCATTTAAATTTTTGCTACCGTGATTCGCATAATACTGATTATACCAATCATAGTTGACATAATCAGGATTCGTCGCACCAGCATCACTGTTTTTCTCCTTAGAATCAAGAGATACGTCGGATGTCATTTCCATGGCACGACTTGCAATTTCTCGTAGGTATTTGATTAATTCTCCATTTCGCTCAGGCGGTACCCCTTCTTCCTTCTTTTTTTCTTCCATAGTGCTAGTTACATTGCCACCATACTGTTTAGTTTTCTGCGACTGTGAGTTACAATCTCCTGTTCCTCTTGAAGGCAATTCTTTAGTTGGTACGGGTGGAGCACGTCTTTTTTTTGAGCGTGTTAAAGGTGCTCTATTTTCGTCACACTTGAAAGAGGTATTCCTTGTCAGAGCGCCTTGTAAAGGTGGCGGAGGGGCAGGCCAAATGGGTTTCACAACGTCTAAACAAGAATCATCAGCTTTTGAATCAGAGCGGATTACTTGGTTTACACTTTCAGTCTTCTCTGAAAACATTTTCTTGGGAGATTTGTTATTAGTGTGGTGACATTCCGCTACAGTTTTACTTGATTCTTCTTTGGAAATAATCTTCTCTGTAACTGGTTTATTAGGGCTAACCGGAAAAGAAGTCAAGAAAATACCATTCTTTTCTACAGTAGTACCATTCTTTTCTACAGTAGTACCATTCTTTTCTACATTTCCATCATTCGAACTAGAAGATGATGATTTTATGTGGGGTATCTGTTTTGCGTTAAAAGTAGAAACTTCGCTTTTACTTTTTACTTCTGTATGCTTGGTAGGATTCTTTAAAATACTTTTCAGTGGTGCTTTTTTAGTTCCACTCGTAGGGACTGAAACGGATTTCTTGGAATAATCGATGCTTACGGCTCGTCTTCGTGCATCGTCACCTTCCCTGCCATCTTTGTCAATAGACAAATGAGCCAAGGAATAATGTACATCGGCTACGAAGTCTTGCTTTGCCGCAATAGGTGAAGTAGCATGCAGGTTTTCCATGCTCACATAATCATCATTCTTAGTTAGTCTACTCTTTGTGCGATGACCGGATGACAAAACATTGCAAGAAGCTTGTTTTTCGATGCCGCTTGAATGTGTTGCTTCACTGATAGTTTCATGGGTTAATTTCGTGACATCTTGTAGTACTTTGTTATGCTTTTGGCCCGTCATAGCCATTCGATAGCTAGCTGTTCGATATCCATGAGGAATAGTCGCTTGACGCACCTGTGCTCCCTGCTTCTGTAAAATATTCAAATCACGACTACCATTGTCTTGTCTACAGTTCAACATAGATCTCTCTAAGTAACTTTGACTGTAATAATCAGCAAACGTACACTCATGGGTCGTGACCGGTCGGCATGAACGGTGTTTAGAAGGCAGCGTACCGTAAACCATCTGGCTACTCTTGTACGCATTCATATCGTTCGCAGTGGATGCAAAACTAGCCACAGTAAGCTCGTGAGCTGTTGCAGGTCTAGGAAGCCGCCGTGTTCTTGAGCCTTTTGTCTTTTCGTTAGAATGAAAGTGTGGCAAGGTTCCAGTTCTAGATTGAAGCCTGGTCGTGTCATCTGTCGATCTCTGTCTCCCATATTCAGTATAGAATACTTGGTTCCCCTCTTTATGCGATAAGCCAACGCGTGGGTTTGCTATTCCATCTGCTAACTTTTTAGTTGAACAAATTTCATTAAAATCAGTGCTACAAATTTCGATAGTAGTTGGAGAGTACGGATCTTTATGGTACTGGACATTTGGTTTTGATCCTGCACTCGCATTTTTGATTTGGATATTTTCTGTAATGGCTTTGACGAAGTCTGAATCTCCGTACTTGGCTCGCTGCGGCTGTGACTGCAGAGTTTCACCAACATCTCCTGGCGTATCCTCGCCTGCGTCTTGTAGGGTGGCCCTTACTGCTTCAAAATGTCGCTGAGCTCTCTCTTTTTGCATCGAATCACTCTCACCAAACGATACAGATTTAGCGCGTACTGCTTTCACTCGTTCAACGACTCTACCACTTCCGGCGGAATAGCTTACACAGCCACGGTTTGGAATGCGTTGGACTTTACCTGGCCCAGGGTTGGAACGGTTGAATCTGTTCACAGTTGAGAAGTTTTAATATGTTATTTGGTTAGAATTAGTAACTGAAACGAGTCTTAGATTTAGAAATTGAATGGGATTGGGCTTACGACTGAGTGGTACATGAGCAAAAACAAATACAAAGCAAAAAAAAAACAAAAAAAAAACACAAGACAACGAACTTGATGTAACATGATTTTAGCACGGTTCCCACATTATTCATGAATTTAACTCATTTCGTGAAAGGTGTTGAATTTCTTTGATAACATCGCTGGATGTAAGACTGAATTCCAGTTACTAATAGGTAATAGATGAGTAAAAGTCTTAACCGGCATACAAAATACAAACTGGTTTCCCAAACTTTCCCAGCCTCGTATTTACATGAATTCGTTTTATATTTAAACGAAGTTTAGATTTATAAGTTTAAAAAAAAAAAATTTAAAACGAAAGAAACAAGTTAGAAAAATTTATTGCGTTTAAACGAGTTTGATAACAAAAAGAACAGTACTAAAAGTATTTAGCACTTAGTCCTCGATCCCAAATAGGCTATGAGTCAATAGCTTATGAGACCGAAGGCTGAATAGGTTATTGACTCATAGGCCATGAGACCGAAGGCTGAATAGGTTATTGACTCATAGGCCATGAGACCGAAGGCTGAATAGGTTATTGACTCATAGGCCATGAGACCGAAGGCTGAATAGGTTATTGACTCATAGGCCATGAGACCGAAGGCTGAATAGGTTATTGACTCATAGGCCATGAGACCGAAGGCTGAATAGGTTATTGACTCATAGGCCATGAGGGCGAAGGCTGAATAGGTTATCGACTCATAGGCCATGAGGGCGAAGGCTGAATAGGTTATTGACTCATAGGCCATGAGACCGAAGGCTGAATAGGTTATTGACTCATAGGCCATGAGGGCGAAGGCTGAATAGGTTATTGACTCATAGGCCATGAGGACGAAAGGACTTTTTAAGTCAAATCCAACTAGACGGTCAAATATATAGATGCAAACAAATTTGAATCAAAGTTAAATTTAATGTTTAAGACTTCGAAACCAGTACTTTTCACTACTAATAGGCTATGAGTAGTCTAGTAGTAGCTGATCCAGTCCGAGAACGCAGCATTGATGATAGACCAATTAGTCGGATTTGACTAAAAGGCTATAAAGACTATAAGAACATAGTGATACATGAAGAAGCATCACGTGAAAAAAGAGACAAAACGCCTAAGGTCTCTTTCTTCAAGGATGTATGTCAACAATGCAGTAAATAGAATAAGTAGGATCTACTTCTACATACGACTCTAAATGTAGCTGAAGTAACGGATAAAGTTTCTTCGATTCAATGTAATACACTTTGAAAGGCTGTTATTGAAATTGCGTGGAAAGTAGCAGTGAAGACTACTAAATGCGATGAAGTGGCAAAATTCATTCAAAATGCATAAAGATGGCTAACTCTTTGATTGAAAGATTAAAGCTTTCAAAGAATAATTAAGGAAGCAAGCACACACACAGCGTTGCAAAAAGAGAATATTTAAATAATTTGCAAGTGAGGTTGCTGGTAATGGCGCGATGGTCTAACCTAGTGTTTTGACCTTTACATCGTTGCAAACAGAATCATATTTAAATAAGTAAGGATGCTAATAAATACGAATACTTTGTCTTATAAAGGACAAATAATGTTTGTGATTGTTGGCTTGTATGTTTTTAAGTTCTTGAGGAAACATCTAATACGACACATAACGGAACAACAGTTTATACGACACAGAAATATGATTAAACAAGAGGCACACTACAATAAAGGCAATCCCTTTAAGTTAGTACAGTATCATGATTGGTTTTTCAGCATTGACCTCGTTTTACAATACAAGGATCATTTGTCAATGTACTCACCCACAAACTCCAGATTCTGGTGTCATCATAAAACCAGAATGAACATCAACCTGTGCCTGTCCTTTGGCTAAATGTTGTGCTCCAGAGGATGGAAGATGAGGCTGGATAGAAGACTGCCTAAAAGCGTTGGAGGCGCTACGAGAACGATTATGAGGACGCGCATATGCTGCGCTAGACGGGGCTCTAGGTGCACCTCGATGTGGTTTGGCTGGACTGTGACTTATCTTCGTTGGCAATTTCCCTGGCCCTGAGTGATTATTAGGAAATCCAAGTGTTAAAGAAAAGGTGGCTGGCTGAATTACGCTAAATTTATAAAGTATGTTTTATAATGCCACTCAGAGCTACCGCGCAGCTTAAAATCGTGAGATTTAGTTGATATTATATGTCACAATAGTGGGCTCATTTTAATCCACTTTAAAAATCAACTAGACCCTAAATCCATTGTTTGATGTAGGTTCTTAAATTCTTCGGACAACCCAGATTCTTAAAGCCGGGGGCGGAATTGATATCAACAGGTGAGAACGGGGCTGAATTATAAACCCGGGATAGGTTCATTTAATTACACGGATATATTGTAAGCACTCTATTTCCAAAAGACCAAAGCAAAAGTAATCTACCTCTCTGAATTCAATATAATTTAGTATTTCGTGTTTTGCATCGAAACATTGGAATTTAGGGCTTAGTTGATATTTTAAACCAGTTCAAACGCACGGGCTCGGTTTTGCATTAGAATTCAAGAATTCAATTAATAGACACTCGTGATGTAAAGGTGAGTGCAATTACAAGAACTTTCAAAACATTACTCGTGTCTATTAATTTCCAAATTGTACTCGAGATCGTGCGATTTCCTACACTAATTGTAGTATCACTCTATAATCCCATATAAGCAACTATTGAATTATCTTCAAATTCTCTTTCCTGTCCAAATTAAAGATTAATTAGCATCGTTTCCATTCGCACTCTTTTGAGGGAAAACTATGACTTATAGAACCAGTCTAGTATAGTTTGGGATGATATAATTATCATCTGTAATAGGACTACATGTCTGATCAGTTTGGAAGTAATTGAATTAAAACTGACTGCCAAATTAGACTCGGTCTATTGGCCTCTTCCAATTTTGTCAGTCTTTTTTCAGGAATTTTTTTCATCCAATTATTTCCAAATTGGACAGCATTTAGTACTATTACCTATACTAATTGGACAGTTCTTGAAAATTAAAAAAATATCAAGCTTTTACCAATATGAATTGATAGATAACAGGAATCCATGCCGTTCAATTAAGAAATAATTAAACTCGGCCTGCGACCTCGTCCAATTTTGGTGGTATTGGTTGGGGGGAAAAGTGGGTCAAGTTGGCATATCAGTGCATTTGGGCCTGTTGTAGGGGACGATAGACGCACCTCAGATAACCTCAAAATGCACTGCAATGCAAACTCGACCCAGTTTGCTCGTCAACCTTGGAATGGCGCATCACAAATAATAACGTGCTGGTGACATGCTGGTAGCATCACAAAGTAGACAAACGTATTAACGCATAAAAATGTGTCCTTACTTGTTTCTTTTGGTAGCCCTGTTGCTATACTGACATTAAGAGTTTTGCCTGATGCTTTCATGAGCGGGAAATCTGAATCGCCCTTTGAGAAGGTGATCGTTCTTGATCCTCCGCCACCCCAACCCTCCTTCTTGACACTAAAAATGATGCTAAAACAGTGATGGAGAAACAACAAAATTAGCACGTAGAATAACAAATCTAACAAAGTTGCATTAGTTCAGACAACATACAAAAAATAACCTACATTCAATTCACACAAGAGATCGCAACTATTTCCTAGGGTAAAAGCAGAAACTCATAAAGCATAACGGGGTTGAAACGGGTAACACTATTAACTATGTTCCAGAATATTCAGTTATACAAATTACGAGTTTTGATACCATATTTGGAATTGTAATAGCGCATCTAGTGGTCCCACAAGAATCTGGTGGCCTCTTGGCCATGACGCTCCAACGAAGCATGCCATGGTAACGAAACTTGGTAGCATGAATAGGACTAGTGTTGTAAGTCATAAGACCACACGATATAACGTGACGTTCACGAACCGAATGTTATCGTCAATTGTTGTGAACAGCCATGACTTACAAACGATTGCATGTCATTAAAAGAAGTGGCTCGCTTGCACATACCTCCCGTGGGCCAAACGTGTATTTCTCTGGTGGACGCGCATGTCATGGCATTTTGGCTATATTGCCTGAACGAAGCATGCTATGGTAAACGACGAAACATGGTAGCATGGGTGACATTTGTGGGACTTGTCACATACCACATTAATTACGAACCAAATTGTTTTGTAAATAGTCGTGACTTACAACCTAATGCCTCATCTGATGGCTCCGTACGCAATGACCACGAGCAGAACACTGCATGCGTTGATTTTTTAATGAATAGTTATGACAGAAGTAAATTATTACATTGTTGACTAGAATACTTATATGCAGTAAGATTTTTGATCTTACGAGGAGCTATATACATATTATGACTAAGAATATTTATAACCATAATGGTTAATTTAACAAAACTAGCGAAAAAAATGACGACGTTTTCATCAAGACAACATTATCTAGTAAACAGATTGAATTAACTCTAGTTTTAAAAAGCAGAAAAACGAGAACAATTGAATAATAGGTTAATTAAATATGTATAAAATAATGGTAATAAATTAATATTTATGTATTCGTGCTTAATATAATTCGAGATTTTACGAAACGTCTTATTTTTGACCGAATCGTCATGCGCAAACGGTTAGAGACTGTAAAAACTATTGAAAACACGAGTTTCGTACATCATACCAAGTTTCGTTACCACAGCATGTGTGTGTGCGTGATGTGTGTGTGTTGGGGGGGAGGTACACGAGATGCGGGTCCACTAGATGTTGGAGGAACGTGTTAACCTTACTTGACATTTCCTGACTTTCAGAGAAAATCTACTAAATCTTTAAATCGAACATTTCGGATATCCGTACGTCTTTAATTTAGTTTGGGTAATTTTTAAAGGAAGAAGACGTGATTTACGGAGCATCGAACTAAAGAAATGTATGACTGTCACACGTTTCAACCTCCTTTATGTGAGTTTGTTGTGTTATAAACTAGACTAATTTTATTTGACCTGCGAAAGAAAAATGACTATTAAGTTAGTACTAGTTGATAAAAAACTTCACTATGATGGTTTTTATTCTCGCGGCTTCATCACACAGATATCGATCCTAAATGCGTAATAAATATAAATATACTATTCTACTAACCTTCCTGAAATGTCTATCTTCAATTGTTTACTAGTTGAATCTTCATACTTGGAGGCCAGTAGAGTAAGAAATTCTGTCTTAAAAACAGTTTCTAGAACGCTATCGTAATCTGGCAAGTGGAGAACTATAAAGTCGTCCTGCAAATGACTGGGGGAAAAAATATGGCTTTTATCGTATCTTTAAAACCTTTTTTGTAGTAGGAAGGAATCGAAAGCTGGATTTAACATAAAAAGATCTACTGGTTTAAAATATAGTTACACCCAGTTGACTTAAGGCGCGAACACACGGTGCAACAGCATCTATCTATAATGTTGCTGAAGTATAGGATAGTTTTCTACTTCGGCAACGTTGCGTGCAGCAAATTGCGTCGTGTGTCATGGCTTGTAACATCAATTGCATACAACATTGCGAGCAATGTTGCACCGTGTGTCCGTAGCTTTAGTGAGACCTGTCACTCAATCTTAGACAAATAGTGCAATGCCTGACAAAGGATAAAATGTTAAACAACAAATCATTTTAACCTACCTTAGAGAAACGGAAACAACCGACTTGATGTCTAGCTTTCGCTTAATGACTTCAAACACTCTGCCTTTCTCTGGACCCTTCTTGACCTACATCAAGTGCAATGAGAAAGTCAATAATGCAATAAAGCAAAGGTTCTCTAATTACGATCACTATCATCATCATCTTTACTGAGGATAACGTTACAGTAAGTGATTTACAGAAAGGTCCTTTTTCTGTACAACTACACGATGTACTGTACCTTCTCTCGTCCAATCAGATATATGTGCTTGCTAGACAACAGAAGGTCTCTCTTGGTTGGCTTAAAGCGACGGTCGTACTTGTTAACAGTCGCGGCAAACTCTATTCTCTCTCTCTTTTCTAGTAAAAGACGATTAACAAAGTCAGATTGAAAACTTGACGTATTACAATGTTTAATCCTAACATAACATACTGATACCTACCAACTAAACTTGACGTATTACAATGTTTAATCCTAACATGACATACTAATACCTACCAACTAAACTTGACGTATTACAATGTTTAATCCTAACATAACATACTGATACCTACCAACTAAACTTCTTAGAGCTGGATTTTCATCAAATCCAATGTAATCTCCAACAAAATTACGGTTGATACTGCACCGTCGCCTTTCTTTCTTGTTGAACAAAATATCTGAGGCTGAAAATATAACAATTATAACCTGATTTTCAGTTAACGTACCACTATGCTTCATTACTATGATAATGAAACTGCATAAACGTGAAACATGAATATCTCTCGAATCAAAAATGCTAACAAGAAATGACAAACTCCATTTTTTTAAAAAGTACTTCATTACTTTTTACTAAGTAACGTAGTTTACCTTGCTGTTTAAGCTCTGCGAAATACTGTCTATGCTTGTACATGCGATATGCTTTCTGGATTCGACGGGCATATCCATCAAATTTACGCTCCCTGAGTTCTTCTAGCAAAAACAACTAAACAGATAAAAACAAGATTAATGCTTATGCCGTTTTAAGATCTACTAAAAGGATCAAAGCATTGCAACTTACAGACTCTGGTGCTTTGATGAACACTTTGGATTTGCCAAGCTGCCACTGATCTTTGTCCATATTGACTGCATTCATCAAATGCGTAATACCTTGCCTGACCTCTCCTTTCCATTTAGGCCACGTCTCTTTGGTCAAGATTGCATATCTGTTAAAAACATAAATATTAAAATGAATATGATATGATATGATATGATATAAGAATACAATGATTGTGATACTTAAAAGAACGATACAGACAAATCCAAATGGACCTTCACAGTTCTGTGCGCCATCTTGAAAGGTATCCGTACCTGTCAATCGAGGTGAACTTGAAATGATAGAGATGTGAATGATAGTCAACCTCGATAAACACTAGGCACGGTTATCTTTCAAGATGGCGCTGGCAATTGTGAAGGGAACTATCGTGTCTCATTATTCCAGTTTTCTTACCTTTGTAGAAACTTATCAAATGGTCTCCTATATGCAAAGCCAGCTCGACGGACACGAATGTTTTCTTTCAGCCCAAGGTATTCCACTTGATGCTTGACACGGTCTCCCTCCCAGTCATGAGCTCTTTTCGTTTCATTAGGCTTGAGGCAACGGATGTAATGTGGAGTGCACTTCATAAGCCTTTCAACAAGAGTGTTGCATTGTGCCTGTTGAGGTATGGTAAAAACATTTTGACATGAATGAATGTACAGTGTTAATACAAGGCTTTAATGCTCATAAAGCAATGATGTTTCGGCTAATTCCCTTCTCGTGCGTTAATTTTTAATTAGAACTGGGAAAGTTACGTGTAAGTCAATATTGTGTAGTATGGAGTGAGGAATTCTTATTCTTGGCTAGTTTTCCTTTACTTTGAACACTATGATGGTTGATTGTGTGCACAGTTTGATACTATTTTTTACTCTCAATCACATTGCACGAGAATTTCTTCTCATTCCAATCAAATGCCCGAAACACGGTATGAACAAGGCGCGTTTATGCCAAGGTCACGGCACTGCCAAACCTATAACATTTTCGAGAGAAAAAAAACAATCAAGATTCTAGGAAGTATCTGTGCCACGACATGACAAGGCACGCTACACAGTCGTATAAAATCTGTTCTATGGCACCTGTAGGTGAATATAACAGCATATGACGTAAATTGTGACCAATGAGCGCGCCATATTTATTATATTTACTTGCGTAAAAATATTAATTGTTAATTATCATTATTTTTACCATAATCGTCATAATCGTCATTACTATCGTGTTATGTAATAGATTTCACGAATGCGCATTCCCCTCCGACCCCCTCAGTAGAAACTAGTTTTCCAAAGCTTAACGATTACGAACACGTCTTTGGGGTTCTCACAAAACCCTGCATGCTCATTAATAGAACAAACAAAAAACAAACACAGTTATAGTACTAGGTATGCTTCAAATAAAAATCTTTACAAAAAACAAACCTAGGAAAACAAACGATTAGTGCTGTAGCAACTGACATAAGGAAAGAAATTCCAAATAACCTAAAAGATGTCAAGAACACTTCTTTTTCCAAAAAAAGTTAAGGCAGTTTTGTTGCAAAGACAAAGCTGCTCTAATATTTAAAAGCAAAAACCAAACTTGCTAATACAAATTACTTCTCGTTTGATACCAACAACTATATTGTTTTTACTATTTTTTTGTTTCATCCACGATTTTTATTTCCATATTCCTGCTCCAAGCTTTCGGGTTACAAACCCATCGTCAGGAAAAAAACTGATTGAAATTACATTCAAAATTGCGAGACAACAACAATCACATGCGCGCGAGCAAACGAACGCAATTGTGCGCGCGGAAAATAACCCGAAAGCTCGGAGCAGGAATATGGAAATAAAAATCGTGGATGAAACAAAAAAATAGTAAAATCATGACTCCCACGAACGAAGAAACTCTTAAACTATATTTTTAATCATAGCAATAATTATAACATAGTTCAATAATATATGTATATTTTTGTATTAATAATAGATGTATATTTTTGTATTAATAATAGATGTATATTTTTGTATTAATAATAGATGTGTATTTTTGTATTAATAATAGATGTTTATTTTTTTCCGGTCCGGTATCCTAAAAAATCGTGCGTTCTGATTGGCTGTTTGAGCGGGCGGTATTTTGTAAGTATCTGCCCGCGCGCGCGGTCCGGTATCCTTTGCCGCTAAACGACAACACAAAACGATTACCAAAACAAGTAAAAAAATACGGGAAAAAAATAAATAAGTTATTTACCGTCCTATAGTCGGTCCGGATAGGAAAAACTGTGCCCTCGGTCTTGAACACGGACCTCGGCCTAACGGCCTCGGTCCGTATATTCAAGACCTCGGGCACAGTTTTTCCCTATCCGGACCTCCTGGCCGGTAAATAACATATATATATTTTTGTATTAATAATAGATGTATATTTTTGTATTAATAATAGATGTATATTTTTGTATTAATAATAGATGTATATTTTTGTATTAATAATAGATGTATATTTTTGTATTAATAATAGATGTATATTTTTGTATTAATAATAGATGTATATTTTTGTATTAATAATAGATGTGTATTTTTGTATTAATAATAGATGTGTATTTTTGTATTAATAATAGATGTATATTTTTGTATTAATAATAGATGTATATTTTTGTATTAATAATAGATGTATATTTTTGTATTAATAATAGATGTATATTTTTGTATTAATAATAGATGTATATTTTTGTATTAATAATAGATGTATATTTTTGTATTAATAATAGATGTATATTTTTGTATTAATAATAGATGTATATTTTTGTATTAATAATAGATGTATATTTTTGTATTTGTGATAAGTGTGTATTTTGCATATATTCATATTTAACTAATTAAATTTAAATTATGCTCATAACAAATATAACTTTAAACGACTAGTGGCTAACACGAAAACTTTTAGTTAATTTTGGCATTCAAGAATTGAAAAAAATAGTATCTAACTTCAATGTATTATGTTTGCAAATAAATATTATGTATTGTATTGCATTGCATCGTAGAATAGTTTTGAGTGGCACATGGTTTTGACGGACTCTCCCACCAATTTCTAGTGGAGCAACTAGTACTAACTAAATAGTCATTTTAACTAAATAGTCTTTCAAGGGTTAAATAAAATCTCTCTACACAGAAGCCTATATTTTATACATACATATCTTTATGTATTTAAGTACGTACCTTAATTTTGGCACCAGCTGTTGTTGGTCTTCCTCTTTTTTCACTTTTAATGTCATCAGGGAAAAGTGAAGCGATAAAAGGACTAGAAGAGAAAAATAAATGTGAGATTGAGGTTATCAAGCTATATGAAATTGAGATGAGCTTATTATGTTCAGGGTTTCACAGCGAAAGTAAGGGAACTGGGAAAAAATCCCGCTCCCTGATGCGATTTAAATCTAAAAAAACATAATAAAATAATAAACATAATAATACAAAACAATCGCTTTGAGTCTATATAATATGACATTTTGACTAAACCATCTTACGCCAAAATCAGGCACATATCAAGGAATTTTAGAAGGGGGTGACTATTACAAAGGTGTTACCAGGAATTCGAGGAAAAGGGGGGTGACTGTTACTAATGATATACTGATAAATTTGAGATTAAGGGTGGTGAAAAGTCACCTTTTTTACCACCCCTTGATCCGACCCTGCAAAACATTAAAAATATTTTTACTTTCGACTACACTGCATGAGTTCAATCAAATCTTTGAAGAGTACATCACGATTTCTTTCACAAAAACCACCACAGTCATAAGAAACCTGTTGAGAAATATGAACCTAGTTTCAAATTCTACCAAGCTATGAGTATAATAATTAAAATATGCATGCAAATACGATAAGATAGCCTGTGTCACATCCGGATATCACAGGCTAACAATAAGATGGGCTGTAGTTTCTTCGTATGTAAATGTAATATCTTTTAATTTTGACGAAAGGGGGAGAGGAGGGAGGAAGTTGGTTGTATTTTAAGTGCCATTCAAGGGAGAAATATTCAAGGGGACTGATGAGGAAGACGTTATCAAAAAAATACAACAAGTTCTCAAATATTGTCTGTCGATATTTAGCGGAAGTGAGAGTTGTTAAAAATATGGATCAACATATTTTGAGTTCCTCATGTACACAGTACTAAATTAGAATTAAAATTAATATAAAAACAAAGGCCCTATTATCTTATCTTAACATAAATAGTACTGATTCGAGAGTGCCTACTGGTATCAGCCTTTTTGGAAAAAGAGCTAGAACAATTTTTGAGAAACCAGCAAAACCAAATCCTTAATATAATTTCATTCTGAAGCACTCTGAATTTTATTTTATAGAATTTAGAACAATTATTTTTTTCTGGAATGAGCAGCCTGGAGCAAGTGACCTAAAGCGAATGAATTTGTATGTCATTTTAAAGCTGAAGGCATATAGGATTCATCAAAATATAGAGAAAATAAGGTGATATGGACTTAAATAATATGGTGTTTACCTTGCCAGCATAGTGATGGATAATAAATCCACCACTACAAGATTGAAAATGTTGATGCGTTCCCACTGAATTGCCCAATTTCTGCAAAAGAAAAAATTAATTAAATAAGACAATTAATATATCAATAAGGGATTTAAAACCTAAGTTAAGGTGACTGCCTACTTTTGAACGTTCGAATTGAGCCCACAATGAGCGCACGCTCAAAAACCGATGAAAAATCTACAATACTTTATTGAAGAACCATACGCGTTTTGAGCTTCAACAGGGCAAAACCCTCAAATTTTGCACAGGACTCTATATTTTTTAATGGCTCATTCGAAACAACTCTCAATAATCTATGTCATATCAACATTTTAGAAAAAGTTTAAATCAGCAACACATGAAAAAATAGATTTTTGTAGGGATTTTTGTTCGACTTTATGAAATTTTTAAGAGCACCGAAACTACGAAATATTAGAAATCAATTTATCTTCTTGTCTTTTCGTTGAAAATATCCATGTATTATTGTAGAATGATTGACTAGCCTTCATTCGAGCAATCATATAGTCTACAAATAACTATGATATTATGGATCTGAACTTTTTTCTAATCACTTCCGGTGGCGCAGTTTTTACTCTAAAAGCTTATGTGTAGGCTTCCATTAAATGCTGATTATCTCGAAAACTAGCTCGGGACACCCATTTTTCTTTCCAGATTAGGAATCAGTATTAAATTTCAATTTGGAAAATCGAAGTTTTAAAAAAAGCTTAAATCAATTTTCAAAAGTAGGCAGTCACCTTAAGTCAACAATAGGACAGTGCATAACTATTCCTTTAATACCTCTAACAATGTTGCATCAGCACCTTCTCCCACTGCATGCATTGTAGCACAAACATCATCCATTACGCAAAGAATTCCAGGGGGACGCTATTTAAAAAAATAATTTAAAAAATTAATAAACTAACCAAAACTAAATATTAATATTTATTTAGTTTTTGGATGCTATTTGATTAAATATATATCATATCATATTTTAAGTTTTTACGTGCAGTCAGTTAGATAAGCAAACAACCCCATATTTTTCAACTATATAGATGTATATTGTAAGATGAAAATATGGTAGCCCCTTTCTTAGAACACCAAAACTGGCCCGGGCCCCTTTAGGGCCCCTCTGGATACCAGCTTTTAGTTGAATGGGTCACCTTGATTAAAAATAGGTTCTATGACCATAACGCCAGTCGAAATCACTCTTAAAGTGATCTAAGTGTGACTGGACCCAAATAAGTTTTAGATTGGTTTAAAAATAATTTTCTCATGATCGATAAAATCACGAACACAGCCTTCATTTTTTTTTCAAGATATAGACAAAGGGTCTAAAAGGGCAGACATTTTGTCAATACAGAGTACCTTAGTCTCAATCAGGTCACAAACAATTTTGTTGTTGAAATAATCAATAGGTGTCCAATTGATTCCTTCTTCTACATATTCTTCCTGTTGGTAATATGAATTATATTATTAAGATAGCAATTAGTAATGAATAATAGAAATTATAGAAATACAAACATCATTAATTTTATTAAATACTGGTGCAGTATGTATATGTCCAACAAAAGAAACCTGTAATAATCACCTCTCCCATCTTACTGGGTTATTTTTTTGGCTACATGCTGATCCATAAAAACAATTGCAACAGGCTAATGGGCTTTAGACTACTGTCAAACTGTTAGACTTATTACATTTAACATGGAAATGATTTATTTTATTGGAAGTAAGTCTATTGCCCACTAACCTGTCATGATGTTTTGAGTGTGTAGCAATAAAAACAGTGAAAATTCCATAAGTTATATTAATTTGGTATAAACAAACTAGTTGATTGCAAATCAAATGTTTGAATATATAGAGAAAGCAATTCAGTTATGACAGTACTCAAAGTAAAAACCAACCTGTTCTGCCTTAAGTGTCAATTCAATGAAGATCTGCTGAAGTTTTTCATTGACAAAATTGATACAAAACTGCTCAAAACCATTTTTCTGTGAACAAAAAAACCCTCAGTTATTTACGAGATTCATTAATTAAAACTACCTGAAATGAGAACGAGAAAACATGCTGGAGTGAGAATAAAGAACTTTTTTATATATTATGACCAATTGATAGACAATTATTGTTTATCAATCGGTCATATATAAAAAGTTCTTTTATCCTCAAGGTGCGGCAATACTGGCAACAAAATTGAGCAGCTTGTCACACAACTTTTCTGTTTTTCAAGTTGAAGAGCGATGTTGATTGTATTACCACAAGTATACAACTCCTCAGGTAACAAAAACCAATGTTGCGGGTGATGCTGTTTGTTACACGTGCAACTTTCAGCGTATGACCGACACCTTCAAGTATTATGAATTAGTAAAATAACACAGATGATAATGGAAAATCCAGTGTGCTGATTGGTCAAGCACTTCCCATGACAGGTGATTATTAAGCATTTAGGCAAGATCACTGCTTGCCGGCATGTCAATGTTACAGAAGAAAAGATATGCAATTATAGGCTTATTAATATTTATTTCTTTGGGATGAAATGGCACTGTAGTTATGACATTATGTGGACCGGTGAATTTGTATGGGAATTCGAGAAAGATGTCTTTTTCACCCCGGCCTGCTCTCAGTTTGACATCTGGCACTGTAGTTAGTTTGCTAACCCATAATATTTGGGATGTCATTTTTTCGTAGAGCACCAATAAAATACAGTGACGGTTTCATCAAATAGCAGGCATTTTCTTCAGTAGAGTGTTTTTAAGCCTAGTTTTGTTACAATTATGAAATATATTATTTAATCAGCACAAACAGGAAAAGACTGAATGCTTCTCTAGAGAGAATCAGCCATTTTTAGTACTCAAATAGATCGCTTTAGTATCTTTCAAACAGCACCAACTGCAACTTTGAAGAGTGAGCACATAGCAGCAGCTAAATGAAAGGAGAAGGCACTCTTTGAAAGAAATATGAACACAAATAGGAGAAAGAAAATTCTTCTCTAAAGACAATCGACAATTTTAGTCCTAAAACAAAAATAACACAGGACAGGCAAAAGAGCCAAAACATCAATGCTTTAAGAGCAATATAGCCCTGTTTTGAATAATCACATTAATTTGTTGTTTTATGAAGTCACAGTCTCAGTGATTATCCAAAAATATTTACCTTACTGCCCAGAGATTCGTGGCTCAGCAAATATCCCTCGATAATCACTTTTGATGGATAAAATCTACTTTCTTGATGTTTAATCGTTCATTAAAGGCTGCTTGTTGCTAAGTACACCCTTTTCACTTGGTATACCCCTCCACAAACAAAAGAAGAAGAAAATAGTCTACAACTCATGAAACCATGTTTTTTTTACCTGGAAGATTTCAAATCCATAAATATCAAGTACACCAATTGTCAGCTCAACATAATCCTTCTGCATAGCTTTGTTCACAGACTGTAAAATAGGAACATTTTCCATCGGTTTTAGTGTTATAGATAATCAAAAAGGATTAGAAATGCTTATATACAGTCAATGTCATTAACGCTGTCCACCGAAAAAAGACATTTACACATTTAGACTAAAGTAAGCCTGAACCTTTTCGGTGGACAACGTTAATGACATTGACTGCATGTGAACAGAGAAACATTTCTTACTTGAACAAGGTAGTCAAACAGCCTGGAGTATAAGGCTTTGGAAAGTGCATCCCTTGTGTAACAGGCCTGAGGCAAAATACATTGCTTAGTAATAAATTTGTAATTTTTAAGTAGCTAAAACTGCTCTTTTTTACATAATAAAGCAAAACCCAAGTTTTGGTAAAACGTAATTGGTAGTCTTAACTTACTATTTCTATCCCTAACCTTACAACATACTGCGTGATAATCAGTTTTATTCAAAATTCAAAAGAGATTTAGCAAACATGATGCAATGTCAAAGGACAGCATGTGCAGTGACAAATGGCTTTCAGTTGATATATTGCATCACAGCATTCAAAATGCCATTTTGCTTATTTTCACATCCTGTTCAGGACGCTGTGGTAACAACAGTCAATTTAAAAACCATTCTTCCTGATATACTACCTTTTCATGCCATGTTATGTTTGCTAAAACGTTCTAATTTATCATCTATAAGCACACCTACATAATTTGTACAATTACCGGTCATCAAACCATAAAACAGATACTTCTTTTGAATGTTTTTGAAAAACTTGATAAACAATCTTCAAGTTGTATAAATTTTAAATTTTAAATTAAATAAGTACAGCGCAACGCTCAGAAGTATGACTGCAACATTTAAAGTATTCGCATACTTCTATGCACTGGCTTTTTCCTGAAAAATGAGCATTTGCATGCATTTTTTTGGTAAAACCAGCCAGGTTTTGCATCAAAATGTGTTGGTGTAATGTACAGAACCCATGCACAGAAGTATGTGAATACATTGAAGGTGGTCATATTTTTGCTTGTTGCGCTGTACTGAATGAAACTAAAACCAAAAGAACATATTACATAGAGGATATTACATGGGCGCACGGAGATACGAATTTTATCTTCGAGTGTTGAAAAGATCTCTCACGAGTGAGCATAGCGAACGAGTGCGAGATTTTCAACACGAGAAGATAAAATTCATATTTCCAAGCGGCCATGTAATATTCTGTTTATTATATAATTATCAATAAAGTTTGTTTTGGCTTTTTTAGGCAATTCTTTCCGTGTATTTTTGAATAGCCATCGCAATGGTGTTATTTTCACACGTGAAAATAACATGTTATTTTCACGTGTGAAGATATCAATTTTTCGAAATAGAGAAAAATAGATATTTCATTGGTAATTATATAATAAATACAGTTTCTTAACTTAGGCAACAGTCATATATAACTATTTACTTTCTTACTTGTTCAACATTTAGTTTCATGTTAATGATTTCAGATTTTCCTCCCCATTTGCTGTCCATTACACGGCTATCATGGAAAAATGTATAAAAAATCAGCAATATCAAATGCAAGTTAGAATGGATCATTTTATTTACTGATAACAAAAAAAAATATCTGAAAAGACAAAAAAAAAAACCCAGTAAATGTGCAAAACATAATTATATCATTCTTGTATAAATAGTACAAGTATAATGATTCGATAACAATGAAAATAATAATGGCTCACTGCAAGATCTTGGCAAGTAGAAAATATCTTCAGCGTAATGTCAATGCACTCATGCTTTAATTGCTACAGAGTGGCTAAATCAGGAGGGCTTAATAAGAGAAGTACTGTATATTTGGTACAAAGAGGTATGGGAGGGTGGAACAGTCATTGAGACCCAACAAAGAGGGCTTAGGTAGGACTATGATCGACAGACAAGAACAGCAACAACGCACCGACGCTCAAACTTGGTACTGGAGTATGTGTATGAGAAGAAGATAATCATCCTAGACATGGGCTGTCCTTGCAAAGAAAGTGTAAGAGCAACAGAGTTGGAAAAAAGGTTTTTAAAAGGTACTTAAAAGTACCAACAGCTATGCTATGAGCTCCGAGTTCAGTGCCCAGGATGGGAGATACAAGAGATTCCACAGATCATTGGATGTCTGGGCAATGTCAACAATTTTAGGACCTAACATCTCCAGGGTGCTTGAGAAAAATCAAGTAAATTGGACTGTGTCAGAGATGCAGAGTAGTTGTTTGCAACTCAGAGACAATTGTAAGGTAAATATTAAGTGGACTTTACTAGTCAGTACAGGTTAGAGTTTGAGGAGAATATAAGCCATTAAATAGCAAGCGGACCATTAACTAGCAGACTCGTATTTTTTTACATTTTCCCTTAACTGATTCTACTGCATGGTCCAGCTGTGTTTCATGGGTTATGCAAAGATTTTCCCAGATGGCAAGAGTTATATATTGTAAAAGAAAGTGGTTCTGTAGTTTCATCTTGCAGGAATAATTGTAAGTGTTTGTTTATCAGGCCCTATGGGGTTACCAATAAAATAATAATAATATTTAAATATTTAATATTTAATATTTAAATATTATAAGTACAACTACGGTTTATTAGCATTCCACTGGGTGGCTCTTCTATGCTAAATTATTGAAATATATGTAATATAATAATACTAATAATAATATACTTAGCTAACATTTACTAAAAATGCAATCACGACAAAACCAAAGAAAGGAGGCTGAGGATTTAAGAAACTTTCAAAGATCTAATGTCTCATGTATTTTAGGGCTCTTCATTTCCGCTGGATCTTCGTTATTCAGGGTTTTCACTTTTCCCACACCCAGGACAAAACAACTAGTAATGAGCTATTTGAATGTGCTCTTTGGTGTTTTCAAGTTCTAGGTATGAAATGTACAGGCTTCATATTCAATTCATTCGTCCCATGCACTTCTCTTTTGAGGCTTTTGATATTTTTTGATTCTTTATGTATGTAGGCTTAGAAAAAGGAATGCTTTGGGCATTTCATCATGAAGCTTTGATTTTTCTGACATCTTGATTTACATATCTGATAGTGATGAGGTTATTCTTTGAGATGAATCACACAACAAGACGTGCAACACGGCATACAGAATTTTACTAAAATAGTCTAAAACAATCTTAACGTTACAATAATTGTAATTGTCTAAACTAACGATAGAAAACTTTCACCGAGATGAAAGTAGGAATATTACAACCTTTCTAGTTAAAGTTTATATGACCTCAAAGCTGATGTCGAGGGGAAAATGCAAGTGTGACTGTAGATTACACGAAGACCCAGAAAAAAAACTTCAGTAAAAATCTAACAATCGTGGCAATCCGATGAATTTTTGAAAACCAAAAATTAAAATAAAAGACGTAGAAGTCCAATCGGCATTGGATTTCAAAATTGTCCTCAAGACTATGTTTTCTCTTGCATTTTAGTAAGTGTGCACAGTTAAGGTTATTTGCCTTGAAATAGACATAGAAATGTCATTTCCCCAAACTTTGTAGTCATTCATTGGGTCACTATGGATGTAAAAGGGAGCCACCATTCTCATTTTCATTTGCTAAATGACCTCAAAATATGGCAAAATATGCAATCAAGCTACAAAGGATTAAACACACTAGCTAATCTAAGCATTTAATCGACATGTTCAAGTAATATTGTACAAATGCCTGTAGACTTTTTGTTGAAATATAGAACTATATGTTCTCTTGAAATAAATACCAATAAATATATACATTCAAGAAATATTATTTTATTCATATTTCGTAGGTGGATGCTCTATGGTCTTCTTTAAGTTAATATGTGAAATAAAGATGAGGGTCACCATATTACCATTTTGGATTTATTTTGAAAAAAATATTGCAAAATGGGTCAAGTTTTACAAATATCACAATTTTTGACTTAAAAATAAAGAAAAAAGTGAAATTTAGCCTTAGATAGAATACTTTTATTGAGCATAAGAAAGGAAATTTACAAAACTGTCAGCGTAAGTTCTGTGATTTTACTCCTATGCATAGAAAAATGTGCAGTGTAAAACTAGGGAATAACCTTTGTTAAGGGAAATTTATTATCTGACCCTTTGAACAATTATTGACTTGCAATGCTCAGCTCGGTGCCCTTCGGGCCCAACCAAAAAAGAGTCCTTTTAGGCATATACTTCATATTAATATTTCTAAATACCTTGTAAGTTTGTCTTTGAGTAAACTTGGTTCTACTGCCAACAAAAATCCAGGGTACTGTAAAACTAGAAAAAAAAAGCATGGCAAAAAGAAAGCTGTGTCAAATTAATAAAAAAGCTATGTGACTGTTCTGCTACCTATAAGTAAATATGAAGGTTGAATATATTATGAATAAAGTGAGCTGCAAAAGAACTGTCAGATGGAGTCAGATGGGTTTCCAAACATTGTTATTCTACTAGTCTAACGGAAGAGAATAATTTAAATATGAAATTGTACACTGGGATACCTGGGTGTGACCAAATAGTCTAAGAATATATTAAGAGGCAAAGTGAAAAATGGCTGAGTCAAGCTTCTAAAGATAGCTGTAGCTTCCTAAGACTGTACAGATAAAAAAGAAGGCAGCACATGTAGGCATGATGACTATTACAACACTGAGTTCATTCATTTGTTTTTTTAATCATTAACGCATGCCAAAAACTTTTTAACCAATCTTAAACCCAATATTTCCAATAACATAGCTATATCTTTTAAACTAGTTGTTATCGACGCAGTCCAAACTAGTTCCAAAACTATCTATATCGTTATCTATATCTTTTATTGTTTGGCAAATTTTTTAAACATTTAATTTATTCATCAATATTTTACAAACAAGAAGTTTGTTGAGTCAGACTTACATTCATCATCAGCAGGAACAGCATAGTTACCATCCTCAGTAAAACAGATGTTGCCTATGTGAAGCACCCCAGCCACTATTGCCAAACAATCAGCTTGATTCTCATCACTGATACCAATCACATCCATTGCTTTCTGTAGTTGAAAAAATAAATTCATTCTGTTAATAAGTTTTATTTTAATCGACTCAATGTCAGCAAAATGAAAGCACAAGGAATCATGAAACCGGAATGTGTAGTTCCAGAAATCAACCATACACACCCGACAGAGGAATTTGGAATTTCCGAAGAGTATGGGGGTTAGAGAAAAAAACAAAAATAACAGAGTTTGTACAGTATGAAAGAAAATTGGAATTTCCGGGGGGTAGGGGGGTGTCTTTAAAGAATTCCTCCGTAAGGGGGTTATGGATTGTTTGGAACTACACAATCATAATTATAATGTAATAACTAAAATAAGGTGGAAATTGATTTTCTTGAGGAAGAAAAAAATATCTGAAATTTTGTACTGTATTAAAATCTCAACACACCAGAAAGGATCAACTTTCTATAGAAAATGGGAAATGATCATTATCACTAAAAGTAATAGAAAGTTGTCAGCAGGGTATTAATGATTAATTAACAGCAGGTTGTTGGTACATGGGTAGACAGCATAATGTCAGTGTGGTTTAATGCAAATGTTGATATTGTCAGTTGTGAGGTGCTCATTTATCATATTTATGAATGCATTTGGTCTGTGATTTTATGATTTGCTCCTTTATAGCTAGTTGCTAATGCGACTATGATGGCTGTCTAGTAATAATGTCTCTCCATCCTTTTCCATATCTTGTCTATAAATAGTCTAGGAGGTGACTGTATTGGGTACCTACTGTTAACTTACAGTATACAAAACATGATCTTCCAATTGGAAAGGTTCTTTAAAATATACATTTGTAGTCGTATCATGCAGAACCAACTACTGTAAAACTGTAACATTACCCTTGTTTCTTCATACTCCTGCAAGTCATTGGTACCATCTACAGTATATGTTCCACTTTGATTAAGGTAGTAATAGTATGATGGATCTGTTAGACCAAACTTTCCTAGAAATAAATGCACAATTAATACTGAATTTTAATACTCAGCCATAATAAGGCTATCATGATCAGATGGAAAAGAAAAAGAAAAAGGAAACCAGGAAACAACCTCAAAGTCAGAGTAGCAACCAAAAACTGTCCACATGTGAACGATGTGAGGATTGACTCAAAAAGTATATCCCCAATGTTGTTCATGTGTGTGGACAGTTTTGTGTGGAATGATTTAGTCCTTTTAAGGGAACCCATTTTAGGGTTTACCTTTGTCTTCAGAAGAAGCCCCACTGAGAATTTGGTAAAATATGTGAAAGCTTCTTTCTGTTGAGTTCTGCATGACCACCCGTGACTGTCAAATTTAATAAACATAAAATTGATTGGTAAGCAGCAGGTACATAATTACATATTATAGGTTGTGCATAACATGTTGATTTTTGTTATAAATTATAAGTCTGGACTGACTGCAAATACATCAGTGATGAATAAACTTCAATCCAACAACATAAAAAAAGTAAACAATAAAAATATTATTAATTGGTTTCAGTTGTAGATCTAATGCAAATTAATTCTGCTTTAACTAGAAATGCATGTCAAAATGTGCTGTATATACATAATGAAAAAAATATCCATGTCAAAAATAAAATAAAAAATGGACACCATATTATACATGATTGAACGTAAAAAAATAACTTAACTAGTTATTTAAAAAAAACTTCGCTTTTGTCAATCATGATATAAATCAGCTGTACCTTTTTTATTTTTGACTGGTGGCACAGAAGAAAAAAATTCCAAAGGGCAACATGTAACTACTGAATATTGAAAATGGCAGCAAACAGTGCAAATTGTTTAAATACAATCAGTTACTTTGTAAATAGAAGTTGACCCAAAGGTTATTGAATTATTTTCAGTTTTTGAAGCTGTTAAAAAAACCCACAGTATGTGTTTTATCAGGTATAAAACCACTTTGCTTATGTCTAATTGTTTAAGACTTGATAAAACACTGGAAATATCTATTTATAAGTAAAATTAAGGATGCCAAAAAGAGTGTATTCTCAGTTTTGAAGTTTACAACATTTGAGAGACAAAATTTAAGTGATAATAATTGTAAATTGAGGATCATAATCAAGCAAGCCTAGAACCATTTCAGTCTACAGAAGCAGATGTACCTAATAATAACGAGGAAATATATGCATGGTCATACGTTAATTATCCAATTATATACAATATATATTAAAAAAACCTTTTCAAGAAGAAAATAGAGTTATTGTGTATTTAACAAAATAAGAATACATATCTTAAAAACCTTTTCGAGAAGAAAATTGGATATTTTTCCACCATCTGGTTGCCCTCCTCTTGTAAACTGAATCTCTACATACTTTCCCTGTTGAAAAAAGTATACTACTGATTAAAACAAGAATATTAAAACAGGAAGCCCAATTTAGATGCATATTTGACCTGTCAAAACCCAAGTGTTACTGGAAATACATTCTCATTCATTTCATCATTACCACAGGCAACCCAGTCTTAAATACATCTTCTTTCCCTCCTCAACAAAATGGAAAAAAGAGGGGGGAAATCTTTATTTAAGTGTCTAGTCATTCTAGCGCTTTCACACTAATTGGGGATAATTTTTGCTCACCACTACATTCAATATTCTCACATGCTGATTTTTACATAGGGAGGAAATCGGAGAACCCAGAGAAAACCCTTGTAGCACAGGAGAGAACAACACATTAGACAAACTCAATTCACATGATTGTGACGACTGCAGGGCTGGAACCAGCGACCCAACCCTTTGGACTCACCCCTGTGAAAGATGACGCATTAATAGAGGCAAACACAAACGCCAAATGTGCATTTTCTTCAAGGGTGTGGCCAACAATTTCATCTTTGGCTTTTTTATTGGGACTTTCAAACTACTTACAAGCGGACAGGCTGTTTGCTGTAGACCCACAATACTAAAAGATGTTTCTGAGCAATTTTGGAATTTTGGAACCATTAATAGGTCTAACTTAAACTTGAACAATATTGCTTCTTCACATGAGTGAACAAATCTGTAGTAGTAAGTACTAGTCATTCATTTCCAAACAACAATTTATTCGGCTTAAGCAATCAATGATCTCAAACAAATAAATAATTTAATCAGGAACATAAGGAAAAACCTTTCTGGTCCAAGAGAGGAGATGGATGGGCATACCTCACATATATTTAAGCAACCATTTCTGAAGAAGTTATAGCTTCCTAGTTGTTTTGTAAGCATAACCAAACACGGCGAGTCTTGAGCTTATTATTATTATTAAAGGATTTTGGTTGTTTAAAGTAAATGGCCACTGAAGCAAAAGAGTTCGTTGAGTACAATAAGGAGAAGGAGAATTACAATTCTGAGGCCATCTTGTGGAAGGATCAGGATTATTTTACTATTAATATGAATAAAATAAACCCTTCTATATTGAGCCAAACAAACGTTCTATAATAATAGTTCAGTAATAGATTCAGACTATAAAATGACAGCTAGCCAGCTTCTTTAAAAAATGGTTTCTTTAAACAATCAATGGAAAAAGACCTTTACAGCAAATTACTGGACAACAAAAAAACAAGCGTTGCAGAGTGAACTACATTCCAACACTTTGATTGATATCAAACTTGGTTAAAAACTCTAAGCTTTACTGACTTGAGTTAAAGAAACACTGAATAATATAGCAAAGGAATTTGTTGAAAAGCTTGACTTATTTCGATGAGTAAAATATGTAAAATTTGTCTGAGTGAAATACACTCATTAAGTGCTGAGGCCAAGTTCACAAACAAGAATAGACATCCTCTGCACAGGCATAATTTCTGGTCAATTTCGTCCTATTGAGTGGTGTGACATGCATAGCACAACTCCTGACAAAATCAAATGAATGGCCAGCATCTCTCTACAGTGAATATTAGCATAAGGTTCTAGAAAGGTTGGCTGTCCACTTACTCAGATTGAAAGACCCTTTGAAGGATATTAATCTGAAACATTGTGGTATACTTCACTCATGGAAAGAGGTTTTTGCAACAACGTAGACACACACACGAAAAGAATCACTAATTTGACTTTGGAAATAAGAATACAAGGTGATTGATAAAGGGAGGAAGGTCTGTGTTTGGACCAAAACGTCTGTTTTATTTAATGCAAATGTTTTCAAATGAGTGACAATAAAATCGATAAAATATAATAAGCAATTAACATTGATTTTAATATGTTTTTAAAATGATGACTCAGTGTTACTTGCATCTCTTTGCCAAATGGTTTTTACTCCAAAGTACTTGAAGCAATACTTACAAATCTGCTTGAGTTATTGTTCCTGACAGTCTTGGCATTCCCAAATGCTTCCAAGAGAGGATTTGACTCCAATATGATATCTTTTATTCTCTACAAAAAGCCAAGAATAGCCTTAGACCTAATTAAGAATGACTTATTTCGATAAGGTTCTAAGTAGCTCAAAAGTGGTTTGTAAAATCAGACAAAATAAATTTCATTGCCATTCCAATCAAAGGAATAGCCATTTGCACAATGCAACATCATAATTATTTATTTCACGGTCCTACCTCCTTAAAATAATAAGTTGTTTAAAATTAACAGCAGATATGAAAAAAAACACAGTTATCCTTTTCAGTAAAAAGGGAAGGTTTTAGCTCTTGTAAACCAAATATTTTCCAACACAAAATCCTAAAGTTAACATAAATTTTTTTATCAAATGCCATTTCTCCTATAGTTGACATTATGAACTGAAATTCTGCCTGGTGCTGGAATTATATGGAGCAAGGTCACATGAATTGTTTGTACAAATGCCCTGAGTATTAATTAGCAAACGTTTTCTTCTTTCTTCCTTTTTTTTACTGCCACATGCTGATGTGAATATGAAGCACAGGAAAAAAATCTCTAAAAAACATAATGGTTTTTTAGCATATTCCCATTGTGGTAAAAATACAATAATGTGTTTTATCGAGACACATGGATGTTAATTTGATAACATTCATGGGAATTGTACATAAAACAATGATCTTCAAGTAAACAACAATGGCATTTAGAATTTAAAAAACATATATGGTTTTTGCTCTAAAAGCAACAATGGTTAATAATTTCCCATTAATGGTAAACCATTTGAAGAAATCACAGCATTGGGAAACACAATGTTGTGTTATGAGCAATACACATGAAGGTTTAAGTCTATTCCCAACAAGCAGGCTATTGTTTTTCTTTCTTTTGGACATCTACAGGTAATATTCCAAAGTTAAACTGTTTTTCATGCTTTCATTGATGGGGGATATTGTTTAACTTGTATGAAAGAGCAAAAAAAGTTGGGAGTCACTGTGCTTGTTCTGGAGATAATTTGCATGATAATTAGCACTAATTTCTATATAAACTATTAGAGACTCCACAAATTGGACTGCATAAATAGAGAAGTAGATAAATATAATTATTTTATAATTATTGTAAAAAGAAAACTGGGGGTCACCGTTCGTTCAGAAAAGATATGAGAGTTTGAAGAAATGAAAATGGTTTCAGCTAATAATAATTAGCCATTGTCGTTTTTCATCCCAAAAATCAGTGGTGTACTTGTTCTTTTCCATCAATGGTTATTATAGTGGGAATTATACACTCCACTCCAAGTCAAACACATCATGTTTTCAGCTTTCTAACCATTAATGTTTTTTATTATAAAAACTATAAATGGGAAGTGTTCTGTTTTTCCATTAATGTTTACTAAATGGAAACTACTATTAAAATAATTATTAAAAAATAATTGTATTATAAGTCAAACACATCATGTTTTCAGCGTATTAGCCATTAATGTTTTTGATTATAAAATCCATAAATGGGAAGTGTTCTGTTTTTTTATTCATGTTTTTTGAATGGGAATTACTATAATTACCATTTTAAAAACCATTATGTTTTTTAGAGATTTTTTCCTGTGATTAAGGCTTGTTTATCTTAAAATTATTATTACAAAGTGAGTTTGTCTTTTAAATCAATTTCCTATTGTTATTTTGTCACAAGACATTTTGAAATTTCGTCTCAAGTGATTTTGTCGTCCAGCATTTTGTCATGAAAGAGTTTTGCTTTTGACATTTCTCCATTTGGCCTCCAACATTTTGTTTTCAGGCGATATGACAAACGACCAAAAGCCAAACAGCGAAAAGTCAAACTCAGATTGAAAGCTCCCAGACATTACACTTAATTTTTCATTTCGACTTTTTAATGTCCGTTCTCGTCCACTGTAACCCTTTTTTCAATAAATTAGTCACCAAAAACCTAGAAAGCTGAGATCACTGAGCATCATGGGAAACTTTTCATATCAAAAAAGCATATATATACAAAGCTTTTTAAATACAAACTGCAGCTCGGTGTTGCTCAGAAGAGGTGAGACTGTAACCGGAAAAAGATTCACAAGTCCATCCCGTTTCGTCCATCCACAGTTATCAAGCGGTTGAACTCGTAAAATGAATCATGATCCTTGTCGACCTCAGCTTTATAGCTTTTCAGATGACTAACTTTATTGAAATAAGTGTATCTCATTTTGTACCTGCACATTTTCTCCGCCTCCTGAAACCTTGGCAAGATAACTCATAATAAACTTTGCACAAACAGTCTTTCCTGCTCCACTTTCTCCACTATATAAAAATTAAAACAATGATATGTAAATATAAATCAAAATAAATATGACCTTCCAGTAATGCAGAAGGAATAACTAGTAAGGACAAAAACCTTCATTGGTTATTTAAATAATAACTATCAACAACAAATTATTGTTTAAAGTGCATTTGCTATGCATTCCTTAAATTATAATTATGAATGGTTGTGGAACTGCATGATAAGCCTTGGGACTAGCAGAGTCTACTAATAGAGTCTAGAGTCTCCCTAGTTGACACTTCTTGGGAGAGAAAATGGGAGAATCTACTGGCTTAGACTGTTTTTTAATATACTACCCACTGTCCACGACCATTTACAAACCAAACAAGTTCTGAAACCTGTTCTGAAATGAGTAGTAGGGATGAGCAAATGTAGAAAACCACTTAGAGTGCCCTTCACTGCTTTACTTGATTCTACATGAAGTAAACAGTTAAATAGTAAAATAGTTATATATGATTTGAATGACGCAATTTGCTAAATAAAAATTTTTCCAAATTTCTAAAATAAATTGAACAGGGTAATTAAAATGCAAACTATTTTGGTTGCATTCCAACGTGCATGCGAAATACTTGACCTGATACATAGACCCATAAGAGAATATATGCGAAATGCATGAAATATACTGGTACTCATTTCTTTAACATTTCTTCGCTTCGTTTGATCAAACATTAAGCAAATATTTAAAAAATTGTTTGGATTTCTCTCATCCAGTTGAACAATACATGTATATCTCTGATTTGAAATAGTTAGGATTAATCCAGTTGAATGGAATACATGCGTAAGCGTGTTATATAAATTATATTTATACTGAATTTCTATGGTCTTTGTCATGAAACCAAAACTGTATAATAAAAGATTACACTCAAACGCTTGTAGTGCGTCCATGTCTCAAAGCACAGACTACACTAGTACGAGTGTACTCCGTTAACGGAGTACACAAGTGTTACAGGTGTGTACACCATGACATACATCTGGGCTGTACTGTATTGGAGATATCAAGGTTTATTCTTCAAATATGTTAATGAGTGTGATGTCATAAGCATTATTAGATATACAAAATTATCTTTTCTTGATAAGTAAAACATCCTGTATAAGCATCATTGGCTTGCGAAGGGTTTATAGAAAGGATATTGCAAATTTGTTTTCTCATACTGTAGTTATAACTGTTTCTATTTACAAATGATTCCAAGAAAATTCAAATGCCTCCTTTGACCTCACACTAATAATATTGGAAGTATAAGCCTTGATATCTTCAAGATGCATCGCTCAAATCATAAAAATATTTTAACATTCAACTATACATTTCATGTAGAATAAGTATTAAAAATATTTACCGGTAGTTAGGGGTGTGGTGCACTTTTAATTTAATTTTTTTTTTTTAGCCCAGTTGGTAAAGTTAAAGTCTTCAAATAGTTAATAAAATCTCTTTTGTTGGCTCAAACTAAAGCTCATACCACAAAATACACGTAGGCAGGTTCTGTCTTTATCGGAATTACAGTTAAGTTGCCCAAGAGTTCAGTCGGCTAGAGCTGTGGTTCAGTTCAGTAGTCCAGAGTTCATTACTTAAGGGGATTGTCAAACCAGTAACACAAATATGACTAATTTTTAGAGGTAGTAAAGCTTTATAAAACATTTGTTATTTGCATTTTAGATTAGTTTTCTGCAATTATTACGAGGTATGAGATCAAACAAAGATCCAGTTTGGCATGATTGGCTTGTAAAATATTCGTAGCCCACTTTTAATCGGCTTCCAAAGTTATAAAAAAACTCCTAACCATTGGTTTAAAAGCTCGTAACCATACATTGCGGGCGACTGAACAATGACTCCAGGCAACTTGACTCCAGGTGACTGAACTCTCAAGCGACTTATCCTGATTGCCTTTATCTACTTGTACTGGCTTTACTGGAGCCTTTGGAACAGAGGAGGATGGTCAGTTGTTCATAGTCAATAATGGGTGATAAATTTTTGCAGTAAAGGTCCAACCATCAAGAAGGGAAGAGCTCTGCTTTAAAGTGCTCCAACTCAAAATATATCCTTATTCTTGTGATGAGAGAAAGCAGTATTCCTTTGAAATCTAAGAACTATTCTCATGTCTTTATCCGATCCTCTCTCCTGGATACCATTTTTAAAGATCAAAAAATGGGCAAATTCTGAAATATCAAAAATTTAATATACCAATTATTTATAATCAGAACACAAGACACACTTACCTTATAATCACACACTGGTTCTCATGGTCAATCAACATGTTTCTGTACATGTTGTCTGTGAGGGCATATATATGAGGAGGATTTTCATAGGAGGCCTATTAATAAAATTAGACAAAACCAGGTCATTTAATTATTATTTTTGAAATACTTCTTATCACTCTATATTGTTTGAACATCTTAAGGCCCATATGCAAACGCACACAACAAAGCCCAACATTGTTGGCAGATCTTGGATATTGTTGGAGATTGTGTTCAAACGGTCCCAACATGTTGGGCATTATTTGCCATTTTGCTTGAACTTATCGTGGCTGGCATTTATGATACAAGGAAAAAAAATGAAAAAAATAGCAGTTATGGTTCTAAATACTGTCCTTAGTCAAAAAAGTACTCAAAAGTTTGTCATCTAAAAACAAGAGGATGGATTAGATGCTGAAACTTGAAAGCCTACTTCAACAACATTGTCAAAGAGTTGAAGACACTTCAAGATTTTTGATTTTTTTATCTTTATTTACATGTTGAAGACACTTCCTCAGGATTTAAGAATTATGTGAATGACTTGCAAATATTCCTTGAAAATCATTCTTTAACATTCTTACTAATATCGTGCCTTTTCCACTTCAACATTTTTGATTTGTAATGATGAAAAGGTAAATTATACACCGTGAAAAGATGAAAAAACTGACGTTTCGGACGCTAGTCCTCCGACGAAGTATTTCCTCATCTTTTCACGGTGTATAATTTACCTTTTCATCATTACTGTTTCATTAGAAACACCGACGCAGCTCACACTAGTTTTTAGCTAGTTATATCATTTTTGATTTGTGTTTGTTTGTTTGTTTAAAATCTCCATAGATATGATGTGCAGTGCGCATGTGCATCTTTCTTGCACTTACTGTCCAAACAAACATTTTTGGGCCACACTTTGAAACAAATGAAATGCCAGGACTTGTTGGTCAACTAGTCAAATAGTAGTGAATTTTTTGTTTCAGGTTATGAAATTTGCTTATTTACCACATTGGCAATAGTTGATTACCTAAATGGTTTGGTAATTTATAACTTTTTTCTTTCAAAAAATACATTTTTTCTTTTTAAAACTACCCTTATAGCACATACTTTGAATACTTTTGATACAGATACCCATTAATAATACACATTTAGAAAGTACAATAGAAGGTTACGGAAGATTAACAACAAAATAAAATAATACTCCTTATTTTAAGAGGGGTAGCATTTAATGGCCAGTGACCAAAATAATAATAATAATAATGATAATAATAATAATAATAATAATAGCAAAAAATAACGACAACCCTTGATTCAAAATTTGCATTTAGAAGAGAGTTGATCTTCACAGGAAGAATGAAAACTGAAAACCTGAACAGAAACCATTGAAGCACAGGAGAGAACCAACAAATGAAAAACTCTACTCACATGTATAAAAATGAGTCCAGTAATGGAACCCAGGTCACATGCACTTTCACCACTTTCCCACCCCTGCTTTCCTTTTGATAAAAATAATTATTGATATACTTACTGCGCCTTGATAAAGTTCAATTTCTTTGTCAGTGAAGTATGGCATCTGTTTGAAAGGATTGACAGAAACCAATACTGGGCCAATATAGGTCTGTTTTAAGTGTTAAGGAAATTTCACATTATTATACATATAAAGACATGTATGGGTATAATGTTTTTATCATATCCTTATGGCCAATCCTTAGACAACTTTATAAATTTTGTAAAGTTGAATAACAAGCTGAACTGCAAAATGCTTAAAAATGTAGATTAGAGGGCAGGTTAAACTCTTGCCTTCCGATTCAACACACACTTTTCCATACAAATACCAATAAAACAAGACTTTATATGGAATGCTATTTATTCTGTATTCTACTTTATAAACTTAAACATTATTTTGGCTTCTTGTTAGTATCAGGGTGTTTTGTTTGTTTCTTGGAGTTAGCTTTGATACAACTGCTTGGCTGAATAGCATTTTTCACAGTTACTTAAATAATTATCACACAACCTTGTGGGATCAATATGATAACAAATTTTTCAAACAAGGACTGTGATTACGTGGAAAAGAAGATAAATATTAGACAAAAACCATAGTATTTTGATTAATTGAAAACTTGAAACTTGAGTTGGACCTCTGTATTTTGGATGTGCTTCTGATTGGACAAAGAACAATAGGTTTTTACTGGAAGTCAAATAACAAAAATCGTCCAACACTATACGAGATAATTTGTCATCAACTTAGGTTGCTAGCTCATTTCATTAGAGTATTTTATTCAAAATGAATTATGGCATTTTGAAGGACAAGCTTGAGAGCTTTGGTTGCCGCTCTAGCTACAAGCATTCCCTGAAATCTCCATTAAGGAGCAACAGCAAAGTTGTATTGAATGTGACCAGAACGCTGTCTAGATGTCTGGCAGCTGAAGATCATTTTGGAAATATTAGATTTCTGCCAATTGAAAGATTTCTATAATTTTTTGAGTTGATAAATTAGCTTAAAAGATCGAAGCATTCTAGCTTTAACTTTTGTTTAAGCTTTCAAATACCTTGTAACAAGTGTCCTGGATTTCATTTCAAACATTGCATGTATCTGGCTCAGTTCAAATCAACTATTTCTATTATAACCACATGGAGCCCAATTTAGATTAAAGTGAATGGTGAAAAAAAATTGGAAAGATTAAAGAATTAATACCTTTATAAAAACGAGATCAAGATAATGTCCTCAGTAATATAACAAATGCACTAGAACATGTTTTTCACGCGCATCTTTGTTTAACATGTACACGACCCACCACCAGCCACCCCACCTGGCTAGTTTTGTTCGTGAAAAATCTTTTCACGAAGTTCTCTATGGTCAACATTTTTTGCTGTTTTGGTTGGTTTTACTTCGAAAAATGAAAGATAACTACAGATAATTCAACACAACATCAGGTTTAGCGAAACTTCAATGGATTTCTTTCATTCCACTTGAAATTTTGGAGATTTCCAGACTTTTTCAGGACAAAACTGCATCATCTTGAAATCTTGTAGGAGGAGCCAAAAGAGTTTTCAATAAATGAATCCCCCATCGTAGGGACCATTTTGATCAAGTTTTTTGTGGAGTTCAAGGTTTAAAAGACGACGAAATTGTGGTTTAAAGTGAGTTGTTTGTTCAAATATGGCGACTGAAGTTTCCTCCCTTGTCAGAGTATATATACACAAGATCGACATCAGATACCATAGGGAAACTATATAGGAAAACAAAGGCACGCACAAAAATATGTTCTAGTGCATTTTTTCTTGATTTTTTTGCTCTTTCGCATTACCAAGGACATTATCTTGGTCTGGATTTAAGAAAAAAAATTATTTAATTTTTCCGATTTTATTTTCACCACTCTAAATTGGGCTTCCTGTGTTATAACCTGCTATTTGTCCTCAGCAGTTTTTCCGGATTTTTGAAATTTCTTATTCAAATAAGACTTGATGCAAGTCATGATAATTTTCTTTGTGCATATTGTTTTACAAACAGAGCCACCTTGATCATCATTCTTTGACCAAACATTTCCAATGGCTCCCATATGCTCAGATAGAACTCCTGGTTTACTGTTGAGTGAAGAACACAGCAAAGTCGTTGCTTGAAGTTGAACAGGAAAGGGGAAAAGAACATTGCTAAAGACTTTCCCTTTGACCAACAATGAAAAACCTGGTTTTGACAGCTTGATATGTCAATCTTGAAAACCTGAAGAACATTTTATTGGTCAATGATGTCCAAGTGTATTGTCAATTTTGAAAGGGGCACTAACCCCTTTTTACGGTGGCCTACAAGGGTCACGGGAAAATAAGAACTCACGGCAAAAGAAAGCGAACCCATGACAGAACAGAGAGAACCCACAGCAGAACAGAGCGAAGTCATGGCAGAACAGAGTGAAGTCACGGCAGGAGACAGCGACGCCACGGCAAAACAAAGACCAAAAGCCACGACGGAAATAAAGATTCCACGGTGGAAGTAATATTTTGTATTACCCATAACAAATCACAATATCCTTATTGAGCGAAATGGCATACTTTAACATATCATTTAGCGTCCAAAACACAGAATCTACAGTATTCACTTACCTTTTCCACAAGTAGCACAGAACACAGCTGTATCATCATCCACTTTGCACCCACAGTGTGAGCAAAACATAGCTCCAAAAGAAAGAATTACTAAAGCAACAAACCAAGGACTTATAAACAATAACTTGAGAACTCAAGCCAAAAGATAGCACATGTGATTTCTTCAGAGAAATGTGCATGCGTCTCTTCCTACTACTGCCGTGGATTTTTACTACGTGTTTTGCAGTGAAGTTGTTTTGTTTTGCTGTGGCGTCGCTGTCTCCTGCTGTGACTTCGCTCTGTTCTGCCATGAGTTCGCTTTCTTTTGCGGTGAGTTATTATTTTGCCGTGACCCTTGTCGCCCACCCTACTTTTTCCCCTCTCTTCTCCTAGAAACTCAGGCTATGAAAATTTCTATTGGAACAGGATCACATCTCATTGCAATGGCCTAGCTGTGTTGTCAAACTTCTAGTCTAGTATTAACAGCCAAAGTTAAATTATTATGGAACCTTTTTTATATTTGTGAAAGTAAAAAGAAAAAATTAAAAAAATAAAATAAATCCCAAAAGCTGAACTTTAAAAAAAAATTATGGTGCACTGGGTGTAATTGTGGGCCATTCATACGTATGATACGTCATGCAACATTAATATTTTTTTTAAAATTTGAACACCCATATAACTTTTGTAATTATCGATTTGTCTCCCAACCCTTAATATCAAGTTTGTTAAGAGCGGTTCAAATGCTCATAAAGTGTCAGGGTTTTCAATAGCGACAATGAAAAAGCCTCATATGAAATCAGTCGAGTAGCTTCCGCCAAGCAACTTTTATAGCATAAGTTTTATTTAGGAACGCCTACTAAGCCTCATATTTTTGAAAACAAGAGCTTGCAGTTCTGAAATAACACCCGAAAAAGTACCCGTCATAGTTTTGAAGCTATTCAAGGAATACGAATACTTTGTCTTTATATTCACACACTTCTTAAATATTATAAAAATAGCTTAAAGACTTTGCTCCGTGTTTATAGGTGGTTTCTCTGAGAAGCGCGTCCCTAGTTTGTGCGTTGTGAGTAAGTTTTTTACTCTGTAATAATGCCTTTTAGTATATATAACCCATTTCAAGATTGTGAATGATCGAATGGAATAACGAACTGATAAAGCATCGGATTTCAAAGTAAAACGCTTATAGATTGAAAAAGAAAGCACAACTTTCAACTGTTGGGGTAAACTTGAATCGAAAAATCTTAAAATATACATAAAGCCTAAGAATTTTTTTCATAATATCAGCTGTGATGTTAGTAAGTTTCAGCAATTTAAGGATACAAATATGAGATCGTCCAAGTAGCGTTTTCTAAGGTTTTCCACGATAGCTGCTTCTTGAATCTTTGGTAGCAGCACCATGTCCTCGACTCCACTGGATTTGACATTTCCTTTGCTTTGCCAATGGTAAGACGAAGGCTATGACCAAACATATCAATTAAAATCACAGAAGTTTTATAATTTCAATAAAGTTCAAAACTTGAGTTAACTTACCATCGTAAAAACTCTTAAGACATAGAAAATAGAGAATAACTTTTGTTAATACAAGGAAATCCTATGATTTAGCCACCACATAGTGAAATATCGCATAATTATGAACGTTTCCTTGTACTCCTCATTTCAGCGGTTTCCACTAAGCCGAGTGTTTTTATTTGACAATCATCAAACCAAACTCCACAATTTACGTCCAATCGATTTACGCTCGGTCTCCGATTATCAATAAAGTTGAAGCTGATTGGGTCTGAGAATTACGTCGACCAATCATGAGAGATCATGAGACACATTGGTTTCCGAATAAAGGTTTCGGTTTCATTCCAAAAATAAATCTGATCTCATAGAGAATGAATGGAATAAAATTATTTTTGTTCATTTTGGATGCCTTACCAAATACTCCTTTTTCTTACGATAAATAACTACGTGTTTTCAAAAGCAGTTTTTCAGGAAAGCAAGTTTAGTTTTCTGGTGGAAATAGAATTGCGAGAGAACAGCCGCCTCGAAATTGCTTTCTGCAAATGTACTTTTTCTCTCATACGAGTATTTTTCTCTATGGAATTCGGATGAATAAATTTGACAGTTGTTTACGTGGCTGCCTAGCTGCCGAGTATGACAGAATTTTTGTGTGATGATGTAATGCCAATATATATTGATGGCAACAGGTGAAGTTCCAGACAAAAGAGTGGCATATAAGCATATGAGAAAATACTAAAAAAATTTTTAATCCTGTGTGTAATTTTGATGAACTTACGCCATATCAAAAATTAAGATATACATCCATATATAAATAAAAATAAATAAATAAAAAGAGAGAAAGCAATTGTATGTCTGCAGACAAGGACCTATTTCTGTGTTTTATTTTTATTTGATCTTTAAATACGAAAAAAGTAATGATGGCTTGCATCACTAGTAGTAGTAGGCACTGGAAAATATTTAAAAAAATGAAGAATCGCGTGTACTTAATTTTATTCCTAATCATTTATAATTCGGATTCGGAAAGAAAAAATTGGCCAAACGATGGATTGCGGTTTTGTTATAATTTACGATATCACGCTCAACCTCATGCTTAAACCGAATTCAACAATATAAATTTGTAAATCGAGGGTCATCAATATGGACATTAAAATCGCCTGTTATAAACAGGAGTTCCTTACATAGCAACAGGGTCTCTAAATAGTCAGGGAACTCCTGAGAGAAAGACACTGAGCGGAACTGGAATGATGAAAAGGTAAATTAAGGGATATAACTAGCTAAAACTAGAACTGGGTGATCTTCCGAATAAGGTGGCTTGTAAATTACTATTATCCGTAGATTGGAAGTAGATGACTTCACAATAAATTCAGAATACTCAAAAGGGTGAGTACTGAGCTATGCGTACCTAAGTTTAATTATGCTCAACTATGCTTAGCTAAGTTAAACATAGTTAAGAATAGCTGAGAGTAGATAAGCATAGGTAAGCATATCTAATCATATACCCAAGCATAGATAAGCAAAGGTAAGCATAGTTAAGCATAGCTGATAATACCTAAGCATAGCCGAGCATAGGAAAGAATAGCTGAGCATCGCTAATTATAGCTAAGCAAAGCTAAGCATAGGTAAGCGTATCTTATCATACCCAAGCATAGCCAAGCATAATTAAGCATATACTCTCATCTTTGCATCATAATTACCGCGAGCTAACATCTAATTCACCCCGACCTGCTCTCAGTCTGACCTCTAGCTCAGCTGGAAGAGCATCGGTAGTACAATTCCGAAGGTCGTGGGTTCGAATCCCAGCGAGGTCGGAAATTAATTTTTCCGAATTCAATTCCAAGGGCTTTCGCCCGGAATAACCTCGTTCCCAAGCACTATAACTTACTTCTATATCTTCAACTATTTCATTAGTGCACGCGGTATACTCTCATCTTTGAATCATAATTACCGCGACCTAACATCTATTTCACCCCGGCCTGCTCTCAGTCTGACCTCTAGCTCAGCTGGAAGAGCATCGGTAGTACAATTCCGAAGGTCGTGGGTTCGAATCCCAGCGAGGTCGGAAATTACTTTTTCCGAATTTAATTCCAAGGGCTTTCGCCCGGAATAACCTCGTTCCCAAGCACTACAACTTACTACTTCTATATCTTTGACTATTTCATTAGTGCCACGCGGTCCATATACTCTCATCTTTGAATCATAATTACCGCGACCTAACATCTATTTCACCCCGGCCTGCTCTCAGTCTGACCTCTAGCTCAGCTGGAAGAGCATCGGTAGTACAATTCCGAAGGTCGTGGGTTCGAATCCCAGCGAGGTCGGAAATTAATTTTTCCGAATTTAATTCCAAGGGCTTTCGCCCGGAATAACCTCGTTCCCAAGCACTACAACTTACTACTTCTATATCTTTAAGTATAGCTGAGACAGTTAAGCATAGTAAGGCATACCTAAGACATAAAGCATAGCTAAACATAGGTAAGCATAGCTAAGCATATCCAAGCATAGCTAAGAATAGGCAGTCATACCCAAGCATAGTTAAGCATAGCTGACAAAAGCTAATGATAGTTAAGCATAGCTGAGCACAGTTAAGCAAAGCTGAACATAGCTGAGATAGTAAAGCATAGCTGAGCATAGTTAACATAGTTGAGCATAGTTAAGCATATAGCCGAGTGCAGTTAAGCGTATCTGAACATAGCTGAGATAGAAAAGCATAGCAAAGCATAGCTAAGCACAGCTAAGCATAGTTGAGCATAGGTAATCATATTTAATCATACCCAATCATAGATAAGCATGCAAAGCATAGGCAAGCATACCAAAGCATAGGTAAGGATAGGGAAGCATGTCTATACATACCCAAGCAAAGGTAAGCACAGTTAAGCATAGCTGAGCATAGCTAAGCATATCTAATCATACCCAAGCATAGCTAAGCATGGCTGAGAATAGCTAAGCATATCTAATCATACCCAAGCATAGCTAAGCATGGCTAAGCACAGTTAAGCATAACTGAACATAGCTAAGCATATCTATCATACCCAAGCAAAGCTAAGCATGGCTCACGGTGGGCATAAATGACACTAAAAGCGATCATGTTGAACTTTTAGAAAATCTTAAAAAGTCACTTTATATTGTTCTCGTTTTGATTACAATATTAAAATCGAAAGCCGTTTTGAAATTGGGTATAGGGAAGTAGAGTTATGAATTTTTTTTTTCGTTCCAATTTACCAAGAAAAATTGGCGGGAAATAATACATACAAAACCATTCGCAAAAACAAACTTCTTCAAACTACTTTTTTGTTTGCTAACATTTTGCAAGCATACTTTCAATATTGAAAGTACTAGGAAATGCCCAAAATCGTATGTTTTTAGAATTTTAATTTTTTTAGGATAAATAGTTCAAAATATTTTTTATAATAACGCCAAAAGTGACAATGACGTCACAGATATTCTAAAATATCCCTAATAAATGAGATATACCAAAAAATAAGCATTATACTTAATTGGCACACTTATATAACAGTAATAAGTATTTAGAAGTTTACTTTGCGTGTTTTGGTGCTGTAAAATCGTTGTTTCACTTTTTCAATGACGTCATCGCCTATGACGTCATCAAAAACCGATTCCTCAATAACTCCGGTTCTAGTAATTGGAATTTTAAGAAATTTGCATTCCAATTTACATTGGAAAAGTTATTCCCTTTCAAATTATGCATTTTGTTTTAACCCAGTGCTTAAACTTAATTTTAATAAAAAATGTAACATTTTATTATGACGTCATAATGAGGTTTATTTTTGACAACCAGTAGACCAAAATGATACATTACTCTTAATCAATACACTCTGAAAAACATATTTGATTATATTGAATATTTTTGAAAATATGACAGATTTGTTTAAAAAAGTTACATTTTATCTGATCGTTTTTAACCCCATTTGTGCCCACCGTGGCTAAGCACAGTTGAGCACAGGCAAGCATAGATAAACATCGGTAAGCATAGGTAATCATACCCAAGGATAGGTAAGCATACCCAAGCATAGGTAAGCATAGTCAAGCATATGTAAGCATAGGTAATCATAACCAAGCATAGGAAAGCATAGGTAATCGTTTTTACGCTAGATGCGCTTCAAATGTGTCAAATTTATGGGCTGTATAGTGAAATGCGGTAGCAACCGGAAGCTGTAATCAAGAACCTTTATTCACGTTAAAAGTATTTTCATATAACAAAACGTACTGATAACTCGAAGGTTGCTATATAATCTATACTATTAAATCCATCAAAGTTATTGGATGACTATGTGATTGGATGACTATTAAATTGCACATGTCAACTATTCCCATATAATCTTTCCTTTACATTTTGACATATAATGACGAGCATTGCATTTGTAAAAAATCTGAAATAAAAAAAGGGGGTCACCATTTTCTTTTTTGATTTATCTTGGAAAATCATCTCAAAATAGTCGAAAACTGACACTTTTCCGAGTGGAGACTGGGGCGAGTCAGCTAAAAATCGCAGTTTCTCTACGCCAAAAAAGAGAAAAAAAGTGATAATAGGTTTTAAACGTGTTCTTATTTAGTTTCGGAAAGAAAAATGCCTAAACTTTGTTAGTTCCATGGTTTTAGTTGCATGCGCAGAAAAATGCGCAGTGCAAAACTAGGGAATTACCTTAAGGTAATAGAAACGGTGAATAAAGGTTCTAATTGATTAAAGCTTCCGGTTGCTACCGCATTTCACTATAAAACCCACAAATTGACATATTTGGAGAGCATCTAGCGTAAAAACGAGAATGGTGACTCCATCTTTCTATTGCAGTTTTTTAATGTCCATAACATAATTAATGTCCATGCAAAGTTTCAGGACAAAGTTATTGGCGAAAGTTCTTTCAAGGGAATTACGTTAAGGTGGCTGCCTACTTTTGAACGTTCGAATTGAGCCCACGATGAGCGCGCGCTCAAAAACCGCTGAAAAGTCTACAAGATTTTATCGAAGAACCATACGCGTTTTGAGCTTCAACAGGGCAAAACCCTCAAATTTTGCATTGGACTCTCTATATTTTAATAGCTCATTCGAAAAAACTTCCAAAAATCTATGTTATATCAACATTTTAGAAAAAGTTTAAATCAGCAACACATGAAAAGATAGATTTTTGTAGGGATTTTTGTTCGACTTTCTGAAATTTTTAAGAGCATTAAAACTACAAAATATGAGAAATCAATTTATCTCTTTGTCTTTTTGTCGAAAATATCCATGTATTAATGTAGAATGATTGACTAGCCTTCATTTGTGCAATTATATAGTCTGCAAATAACTATTATCTGTATGATTCTTAATTTTTTTCTAATCACTTCCGGTGGCGCAATTTTTACTCCAAAAGCTCGAGCATAGGCTTCCATTAAATGCTGATTATCTCGAAAACGAGTTCGGGACACCCTATTTTCTTTCCAGATTTGGAATCAGCATTAAATTTCAATTCGGAAAATCGAAGTTTTAAAAAAAGTTTAAATCAAATTTCAAAAGTAGGCAGTCACCTTAAAGAGCGGTACCTTGTCTTTCACTTTCAAAAGCTAAAAAAATACTCAAAAACATTTACAAATGCTAATTTACTGACAAAGAAAATTGTCATTTTGTATCTAACACTGCATTATTTTCTATTTTGTCTCATTGGTTCTTGTCAAGTTTGAACTATGAATGTAAAGTTTGTTTTAAATTGAATTACAAAATCTAGTAAGCTTTTGCCTTTTCAAGCTTCTTGAAAAGCCAAAAGTTAAGGCTTTTATGAATGAAAATACTGTTCTTGTAAAAATATAAAACTTTTCATGTGGATAATTAACCAAACTTCGTTATGCAAAAGAAGTAAAAGTAAGCTTATATATTTTGCTCGCCTTTTAAAACCAGTTTTCAAGTGTGTTGTAGTTTGTCCATAAAAAGTTCGGAAATCTCCAAAATTTCGATTTCAATGAAAAACATGCTGGTAAATTTCACTAAACCTGATATTGTATTGGATTATCTACATAGTTCTCTTTCGTTTTTCATGTAAAATTAACCAGAAATCCAAAGCTTAAAAATGGAAAACTTTGTCGAAGAATCTTCCCACAGGGTAAGCACTCAGATAAATGAAGGAAATATATACGTTGTCTTGTATTTGTCTTTTTATGCGCGCGCTATCGATTTTTTGTCATCTCTCCTACCCACCTCGGTGACAATTTGTTTTTCTATATACAAAAAATCGATAGCGCGCGCGCATAAAATGACAAAGACAAGACACTATTTAGTATATATTTCCTTCATTAATTAGAGTATTTCCTTCATTTATTAGAGTGGTTAGCCTTTGGTTCCATGGTTCCATTAATTGCATGAAACCATAGTGGCTTCTGCGCAAGCGCAGCATAGCCACAAACACACACGAAATAGTTCAGTTTGGAAAATCTTTGGAAAGCAATTAAGCATCAACTGCAAGTGCATAGCTCACACAGCACAGCTCACTAGAATTCGCACAAATGTGATGAAAGATGACTGTTACTGAAATATTTTATATCTTGAGCACGACCCGAAAGCATATTACTAAATAAGGAAAATTAGCATTTTGAAAACAATGCTATTTCAGAGAATAAAATAAGAATTAGCAACATGAATTTTTCCCATATTCCCTAAAATAAAACAAAATTAATCCCAAAAGGAACCAGTTTAAATGATGTAAAATGTATTTATTTTAAATACAGCTTATGCATTAAATGTAACAAATTATGTTTCTCGTGAAGCTATTAGGATGGCGAAACTTACTACTTAGTTGGCCATATTACAATTCCATTTTTCAGCCTATGAGTCACTGAATAACGATTAAACATCATTTACACTTTCGGTTGAAGAAAATTTTATTCCTTCACGAAGGAACGTCACTGAAAGATATTAGTTTTCGAAGCCAGGAACCCCCCCCCCCCCCCATACTTTAAGTGTTGTGATGTTCGACAAGCGTGACTGAAAAATAGACATACTATGGTTGAATCCGTAGCAAGAAAAGTTTATCTTTTACTTTAACTGTTTTTTTAATCATGCATTTTTACATGAGCACAAAATGAAAAAGAAACGTTCTTAGTCTAATAACATTTTTTCTGCCCTTTATACGACAAACAAGCAGCTATTAATTTATTGACTGAATTCTATAAAACAATTTCTGGTTAAATCTTTATTTATCTATTAAATTATAATCTGAGATTGTTCATCGTTCATATCTTCATTTCATGTGGTCTCTCTTCTACAACAGTTTCTTTAGTGATCGTTTGTTGTTCCCCGTTCTCCAAGACTGTTTCCGTAACTTCCTTTGTATGAAGAACCTTTGTTTCTCCGTCATCTTTAATTACCTCAGTGCATTGCATTACTGAAGTGACATTTTCTTTTGAATCGGCACTTATGTCTGGTGTTGTCAAGAAATCCAATGCTTCTTGTTGATGTGAAGAAATAGTTGGTGACTCAGTAGCAGCTGTTGACGTAGATACAGTTGTTCCGTCTTTTGTAGGTGCAGATTTCTTGGCTGTCCCTTTCGTAGGACTTTTAGGCCTTTCGGAAGTTGGTTTTCCTTTTGCCATAACGTTTCCTGGTTTCCCTCTTGTTGTAGCACTTGGTGGTTTCGATTTCAGCGAAGCAGAACCAGGTTTTCCATGTATGTCCCTTTTAATTTCACTACTGTTATTCCGAGCTGAAGCTTTCTGTTGCGGCATTCCATCTATTGAAACCTTTGTTTTTCCTCCAGATTCTGTACTTTTCTTCACTGTTGTTTTAGTTTTAGGCGCAATTCCACTCCCAATAGTGGTGGTCTTAGAGACCTCAAACTTTGACACAGGACCACTCGTCGTTTTTGTAGTGGTCGTTTTTTTGGCGGTTATTTTGGTTGTACCAGAAGAGGCTGGCTTCATTTTAGCGCTGAGTGGCCGAGCAGTAGCTTCTACTTTTCCGTCTTTCTTATCGGTTGACTTAGTTGATACTGCACTAAGCGGTCTTGATTGTACAGACTTCGACTTCTGTATTCCACTTGATGCAGAAGGCTTTTTGTCTTTGGCAGTAGTTAGCTTACCGGTAGTTGTGCCAGGAGGCCTCCTACTAGACTCACTCGATTTAGGGGTTGTCTTCGGGATGGTCTTAGTCGCACCAATGCCTATTTTCTGGGTTTGCGCACTGACTGGTCTTTTAGTAGCAGAAGTTGAACGAGCACTGGTTACTCCTGATACAGTCTTTGTCTTTAGCGCGGTTGTAGTCGAAGTGGACTTCGTTGTTTTATCAGTAGATGGAGGTTTTGTAGTAGATTCCTTAGACCGTTCTGCTTTCTGATCTTCCTTTTTGCGGCCAGTTAGATTTTTGGAAATCGAGCTGTTTGCAGCTTTGACGTTCTCTTTCCTTGTTGTAGGAGCCTTTTTTGTGTCCTTTTTATGGTCCACAGTAGCCGAAGAAGTATCGGCTGGGATCTTATTGGCTTCTTTTTGATCTTTTTGATCTTGCTCAGCTTTTGGCTTTTCTGCAAGAGGTATTGTCTCGAACTCTGCGGCTGGACTCACTAAACTTTCGCCTTTCAGTGCCGCTTCACCTATATCGACATTTCTTGCCATCTGTTTGTCTTCTTGGACTGTTTTTTCATCTTGTACTACAGAAAATATATCTGGCAATTTGTCTTGCTCAAAGCTTGCATCCTGGGATATTTCATCCGTGATTTGTACTGGTCGTTCACATTCATCGGATTTTTCTTGTGCTTTAGAAACTACATCCTTATCCCATTGTGAAGGCATTTGGACATCTTCTCCTGGCACTTGAGCTCCAGAAAATTCATGTTCTTTTTCCTTATCAATTTTGAAAAGATCTTCACAAATCATTTGTGTTGGCCGATCAGCTTCTTCAAGTTTCTGATCCTCTCTAGTTGTTGCGATTTCCACTTCCATTTCCAAAGAAGTGAATTTGTCACTTGTTAATTGTTCTGGCAGTCCGTCGTCGTCCTCTTGCTGTATTTTTTCTGAAATTGAACCAGTTTGTTCAAGTGGTAATTGTGGATGATCATTAACACCTGGTTGTTGTTCTTCGTGGTGCAGCTCTGGTACATCGTACTCTTGTGAAGCAGACTCTAGGTCTTTACATTCAGACGGAACTTCGATTGCATCAGATTCTCCGGCAACGTTTCCAAAATCTGTCTGTTTACCTGCAGGACTTTCTTGAAGAACATTTTCTAGCTCCTCTTCATGGTCTGTTCTCGCTTCTTTGTCGTCGGGTACGAAGTCAAGAGGAGCTGTTGATGTCTCTTTAGTTTCGGCAAAAACTGCACTCGGTTCCGATTCTATTGCTTGAGCTATTTTTGCAAGGAGATCCGTGGCGTTTTTAGGAGCTTCTTGGTCGGTTGAAGATGGTATTTCAACCAGACTTTCTTCTCCCACAACTTTCTCTATCTCGACTTGATTTTCGTCTCTTACTTGTTTTGGATGTAGTGCTTCACTTGAAAATAAAGGCGGGTTGTCATTGGAAAGTAAGTCAACAGAATCTGAAGTCGGGATTTGCTGTGCTTGTTGATTAAACGAAAGGAGGTCATCCGTTGGAGAGAAACTTTCTTCGGCCTGCTTTTGAGAGCTAAACTCATTTATGTAAAATTCCGTCTCAGTTGTGGTGCTAGTAGCGAGCTCTTCTGTAGCTTCTCGAGTTTTTTCCAATTCCAGCAACATACCAGTGTTTATCTCTTCTACTTTTGTATCCGTTTCCTTCTGCTGCTCGCCAGTAATCGTTTCAACAGTTTGGTCAGCCATTTTCTTTCTTTCTTCCTTGTCAAATAAATTTTCACATGAACTTTTTCGTTGCTTTTCAAACCGGTTTTTCAGTTGAAAAAATGTCTTTGATGTAAAAGACGGCGAGTAAGACGATTTTACCGTTAAAGATGATTCAATCTTACGAATAGCGTCAGAAATATCTTTCTCGTCTTTATCTGTTACAGATAATTTCTTTTTTACTCGATCACGAAGTCTATAGACTGATGGCGAACTGTCAGGTCTTTCCCTCTTGGAAATGATAACTGGTGATTCTGAAGAAAAAAACAAACAAACAAGTTGCAATGAATTTTACATACTAGTACGATTTAAATAATTTCTCTTTAAATAATTTTCAAGGCCCACCTTATGCATCCCCTCCCCTTTACTACCAATAACATCACTTATAATACTGAAATACGAGCTGTACATTATTGATTCAAACGACTACACCCTACAAGTTCAACAGACACTTTAGATGTGTTTAGCAAGAAATCCAATGATCGTGATAAAAAGCAGGGGCGGGTCAATAAGAAGATGATAAACGGTGGGGAACAAAGATAAAATGAGGATACTGTCGATGATTAGGATACATTATAATTGAGGAGTCCGAACATTAAAGACGACGATGATGTTATCAACAATGATGATGAGTGGTGGTGTATAATTTCAAGTATTATTATTCATTTCAAGTTATAGGGCGCTTGCATGATGGCGTCATTGACCTCTACTACCAGACTCCCTTGCACACGTTCTTTTGTTCAGGTAATTAGCACCAATTGTCAAAATATTACCATCAAAGAATACAAATTTAAATAAAAAAGAAAATTCGCCAAGCATTCGCGTTAGCGGGAGTCAAATGTGTGCATACAGTCTGACAGGTGCCGAGGTTCACCCATGATGAGGTTGCCATGGTCACGGCCTCTTGCTATAGTTACTAGCAACAAGTTGAAGCAACTAGTTAATGTTGGTTTACTTTTATGCAGGTAGCTGCTTTTATATTTTCGAGAAAGTCTACACTTATTTCAATAAAGTTAGTTACCAGAAAAGCTACAAAGATGAGACCGACAAGGATTATGGGTAGATACATTTTACATGTTTCAACCGCTTGATAACTGTTGATGGACTTGAGATCTTCTACCAGATACAAGTTAACCTCCTCTGAGTATCAACTACTGCAGTTTGTTTGTGTCAAACAAAGATTTTTAGAATTTTTAGAATTTTAGATTCACTTATTTCAACAAAGTTAGTCACCTGAAAAGCTACAAACATGAGACCGACAAGGATTATGGGTAGATACATTTTACATGTTTCAACCGCTTGATAACTGTTGACGGACTTGAGATCTTCTACCAGTTACAGTCTCACCTCCTCTGAGTATCCTCAACTGCTTTAGTTTGTGACAAAAGCTTTAATTGTTGGATATAAAACATTTTCCCATGATTCTCAGCGACCACAGCTTTCTAGGTTTTTGGTGACTAACTTTATTGAAATAAGTATACATATTCTTGTGATTATTAATTTGCTGCAGTTTTTTTGCTGCTATTAATAATTGTCACTGGATACACAAACTACTTCGAAGGTCATTCTCGTACCCAAAGCCTTCTCAGCTTTCTAAGGAAATTTTGATTTTTTGGTGAGAAGGATCTAGGTGCAAGAATGCTTCGAATGTCAACAAGCATAAGAATGGCCCAATCCCTGAAAAGTGCAGGTAGTATCCACAAATTCACATCAGGGCACCTTTGATTTAATGATTCAAAATAATTTATGAACGCTTCGTTGAAATATTGAAATTCCCTTACATTCTTTGTCCATCGTTTTTCATGCCCCTTTAATTAAGAATTTTAAAAGAGCTCTCTCTGATTTTTGTGGTTTTTTCGAAAATTTGCATAGCACAGCATCCCAGCAGGCCATAGCTTTAGCCTTATACGAGTTAATATCAGATTGAAGGTACTTCACAGCATTGTTAAAAATTCCTTGAATATCAGAATATCTCACTTATTTGAAGTTTTGCCTATTACCGTGCTACTTCATTAACCATGGCTACCCAAACATATTTTATAAATTGCATTTTTGATACTGAATACCAGGATGGTGAAGGATTCTGGAGTTCTATACTGTTTCATGTTTAATCATGATCATACAAACACACACTTGTGTGTAAAATAAAATGTATGCTTTTAAAAGGAAAAATAAGAATTTCCACAAAGCCACCCAAACAAATTTTAAATCAAATTCACAATTCATGTTTTTGATGCTAAACATAACAGTTTATATTGTTTCTTGTTTACTACATTATACATAAGTAAAATATTTGCTTTTAAACTAAACAATAAGAAAATGTGTGCTGATTTTATCATTTAAATAGTCAATCCTGGTTGGCTAATTTGTATAACAATTTGTTTGAGTGGCCTTGGCAGCTATAGTCGCACTGTAAAAATTTACTTATTAAACATTAAAAATTAACATATTTTTGAGACCATGTGCCATTATATGGGAAGCACAGGTAGCATAGCAGTGAGAGTACTCGCCTCTCACCAATGCAACAAAGGTTAGATTCACAGACTTGTATGAGTAGAGTTGTTTGTTGGTTCTCTCCTGTGCTTCGAGGGATTTTTTCCAGGTTCTCTGGTTTTCCTACCTCCACAAAACTCCACTTCTAACTTCAAATTTGATCTAGAAATGGCCTAGATGAAAATTACTGTGTTACTCTATTAAATTGTGTTTTTTTTTTATTGTGTAGCTTAATATTGTAGTTATGTATATACACCGATTTTGAAGATCGTTGTCGCACCAAGAGCCTCAAGTAAAAAGCCAAGGCTCCAGAGAACGTCGGTAATTTTAATTATAACTGATTTATTCATGGTTCATGCAAGTGGCTAAAGCTCTACACTAATTATCATCTCAAGCAGCCTTGCTTGGAGCAATTTGTAAAGTCAATAAATGAAAATTCACCATGAATAATTTAATTACAGCTAAAAGTACTGGAGTTATCTGCAGTCTTGACTTGTTGCTTGAGGCTTTTGCTGCAAAAATCAATTAATTTTGAAATAGGCATATATATGTATATGTTTAAAATACACTCAATTGAAGAATCTATTTATATATACTTATTTCAATAAAGTTAGTCACCAAAAACCTAGAAAGCTGTGATCGCTGAGAATCATGGGGAAATGTTTTATATCCAACAAGTAAAGCCTTTGACACAAACTAAAGCAGTTGAGGATACTCAGAGGAGGTGAGACTGTAACTGGTAGAAGATCTCAAGTCCGTCAACAGTTATCAAGCGGTTGAAACATGTAAAATGTATCTACCCATAATCTCATCTTTGTAGCTTTTCAGGTGACTAACTTTATTGAAATAAGTGAATCTAAAATTCTAAAAATCTAAAAGTCGAGTATATCAATATAGCTATATATATACTAACTTGCACATTTTCTGTTTCTTTAAATATATCCAAAAGTTAGCCAAATAGTTGGTATTAATGTTCTTTTAAAATGTACACTATGATTATATTTCACCGAAAACATTGTACTAAACCTTTATTAAAGGATTTTTTAATTAAAGGGGACTAGCATGAAAATCATCCAAAATTTAATTCAGCTAAAATTTCACTTGAATTATAACACTTATGTATAATAATCAATGAGAGTCGGAAATTAATTTTTCCGAATTTAATTCCAAGGGCTTTTGCCCGGAATAACCTCGTTCCCAAGCACTATAACTTACTTCTATATCTTCTTCTAATAATCACTGGTTAAAGTTTTATCCTTATATTTGGTTGGAAGGTATCATATCTTAATGAATTTATATAGGATTCTTTGAGGTCATACACTCAACACTGAACATGGCTCCATACATTTCTTTGTATTTTTTAATCAAATTATTCACTAGTTTTATACTCAGTATTGAAAAAAGATACCATAAGATGATTCTAACCACAAGCAATGTATGTTAACTCAGTGGACCTTTGGGCTTAATAGAAAAAGAGTAAAACATGAAGTTATTTACAAATGTGCTAGTCCCCCTTTAAATGATGCACCCGATATATTGATATCTATTTTATTTACTGTAAATAAAATAAACATCAATATATTGGTATTCGGGTGCATTACACATAAGATAACAAATTTAGAGATGGATATAGAAAATTGAAAGTAATAGCTGATTCATTCCACATTTCTAGCTTTACTTAACAAGACTTGTTAATGTATTTACCTATAAGAATAAAATTGTGTGGAAAAGCATTCCTAAGTTGAGGTGATCTCAGCTAAGCCAGCTAGGGGCGGCAGAACCCGGGACACATGCCCTCTACAAAATGTTTTTCAGGCTCCCCCACAAAATATTGGTTCACATGAAATATAAATGCTTAGATTCGAATTTTATTAATGTTATTAAGTTATTGTTGTGATTTTTTGCATTGCCCCCAAAGATTTTTGCAGTGCCCCCCAAAGATTTTTAAATTCCGCCGCCCCTGTAAGCTAATGAAATAAGTTATTTCAATTGTTTCTTTTGCCTCTTATCATTTAGCTATACGACGGACTCTTCCAAAAACAAATTTGTGCAAATTATCTCCAAATTTCACTCAAAACTACATTATTACCTATCAATAGAATACATAAAAATCAAAAGCAAAAAACTTGTTGGAAATATGAACAAAGAGAAGAACTCGTTTGTTTTGGAATTGTTTGTCAAAAATTGGTTTACGAAACAATATTCTATATTTTAAAAATAGGAAAAAAATAAGAATGACTAAGATTACTTTTGATCTTTAAAAAGTAAAAACATGTTTAGAAATATTTGACATTTTTAGACAAAACAAGTAAGCATATTACGAAGTATTTCTGCAAAATGTACATAAATCATCAAATTATTCTCTTTTTTCAATTCCTAAACACTCAAAGGAAAGTATGAGCTGCTTTCTTCGTACAAAAGTATTATGTATCTCTTTATGGATAAACTAGGTGAAAGATCTTGTTTAATTAAGTTTTAACATCTAGTTTCAACGTCTCTTACATGTAGATGCTTCAACTTTCGCGTCAATTGACCTTGAACAGTTGTAAAATGGCCCGACTAATATTTTCTTTCCTTCTTAATTCTCAAATTACAAGCAGCGAGTCCTCCTTTTGCAATTCTTAACCTTTCTTGCTGGTTTTAAACTGATGAAGCTTGATCCCTTTTTTAGCATTTTTGAATCCATTTTTAAGATGAAGATTATCGGCCACCTTGAATTTTCTGAGAATTTCCAGAGAAGGAAGGCTGTTCTGTTGCTAAGGTCACAGCTATAATCTGATTGGCTAATTCAATTTCTATTGTTTTTTAAGCCAATCAGAAACCTAAAAATTTGTAATCTGCACTGGTATTTCATTTGAACTGCAATGCTGTCAGCCAATCAGAATTGAGTAAATAAAATTGGTCTAGTTATGTAAGATATGAAATGTTCAATGACTAAAGTGGCTTACCTGTTAAATTTGGCTGACTGTCTCGGCGCTTTACTTTATCAACAAGCCTATTCCAAACTCCAGATGATATCTGGTCAGAACTTGAATGTGAAGTAGCTTTTACTCCTTCTGTAGCTTAAACAGAAAGGAGAAAGATATTTTATTTATTCAATATTTCACAATATCCACTGCCAAAAGAAATAAAAAATGTATCATTCATAAAGTATAATATCTCTGATAGGGACATGGTGGAAAATGGCAGCATATTTTGTCTCACCACATCACCAAAGCACAAATACCCTTTGGTCTAAGCATTTTGGGCTTTTCCTGAACACATGTACAATCCATGTATTTGATATCATCATCTTTCTACCCCAACTCTTATTTATCCCCGAATATTGACTAGTTAGTCAGAAATAAGCAAGGATCTTAAATAAATCTTTTAAGGTTGAATAGGCAGTCAAATATTTAAAGCTGAAGTTCCCAATCCAATTTCAAGACTTTCAATTGTAAGAAGCCAACCATGTATTGCTTTTAAATGCAATGTTTGGTTCTAGAAAATATCCATACCCTACCATGGAACCTCCCAGGGGGTGCAGATCAGAGGAAAAGCTAAATAATGTTTGTATAAAAGGAAATTGGAATTTGCAGAGGGGTGGGGGACCCTTTCTTCAAAGGTTCTCTACGAATGCAGGTATCGAAATTTTCAGAAACCAAACAATATTGTTTGGCCCTTTTGGGTCAAATGTGTTTTTAACCCATAGATATGCAAAAAGTAGAAGCGAGTTGCGAGAAACCTGAATATCCAAATGTATAGTCATGAAAACGCACTCACTAACTATCAATATTGTCTTAGAGCTGTATGTTTTCTGCTTACTAACTCAAACTACTTACTAACCAACTCTATTTATGACTCAAAGTTAATTTCATCCTTGGTTTTAGCTCTTAAAAATTCATTCCTCAAGATTCAAGGCTCAAACACTCATCCTAGGGATTTGAATTTCTTACAGTCTTACATTTGGATGAATTTAAATCAAAAGAATCAAAGAAAGATGCCAGGTTTGACAAAAGTAAAATAAAAAAAACATCTGAACTAAACTTTCAATAAATGAAAATGATCTTCTGAAGTAAGCAAACTCAGTTTATACATAAGTATAGGTGATTTGTCTGCCAAGTTTTACTAATTAGGTAAGTCATGAATTTAATATTGCTTATCTTATATTTACCCATAAAGACTCCTGGATGTTGAAAAATTCATGGCAAAAAGCACTCTTCAGGAACTTAATTCTATAGTGTGATTTTATCTGTATAGTTATAATTCTGTAGTTTTTATACACATATCTTCATACTTTATATAATAGAGGGCCACAAGTTTGTTACATATTGTTATTTAGTGTTACCCTCAGTAAATAGAGAGCTGCTTATTATTATTATTGTTATTATTATTATAAACTCCTGCTTTATGGTTGTGATGTTTTATCTAAAATATCCTGGCATTTAACTGTTGCTGACCTCGGAAAAACATGGATAACTAAAACTCTTGACCCCTTAGTAAATCAATATCTTCGCAGATGGCTAGAAATCCCCATATCTGGAACCCTAAGTAACACTTATCTACCAATTTGAATTATTTTAATGCAATTATTTTGCTAGAAATAAATTTGGCCTAAATATCATCCCACCTTCAGTCAAGTTCATTCAATGCCAAACCGTTACAAGAAAAGCCTCAAAATCATCTAAAAGAAGCGACATAAAATATCTTTTTCGATCAGCTAAAGGAGTACTCAAGAGCTTTAGATCTACACAAGAGGAAACACTAACACATCATCTGCTATCACAAGGATCATTTTTCACAAATATCATGACATACTCCCTGTCATCACTTTATATAATCTGGTCTATCGCTCACGCTAATCTACCTAAAAACATTTTAAACTTTACTATTCGATATATCAACAACTCACTACCTACACCCACCAATCTAGGCTAAATGTTTTTGTAAATGAACAAAGACTGGGAAAATCCTGATTTAATGAATTTTTAGTATCTTCATATCATTTCATTTCTTACTATTATCGTTGCAAAATATAACAAAAAACTAAACAAAAAAAACATAAATATAAAAATGAAAGCTTGATTTGTCATGCACTAGACTAGAGAAAGTGCAAGTACAACACTGTACAGAGTATTCAAAGGAAGCTAAATAAACAGTAGGGTTGCACATTTTCAGTGCTGTACACTGTCCTTCAAATAAAAAGAAAGGACTTTTAGAAATCTGCATATTTATATGAAAGTCAAAATGTATTGATTTCTAGCATGGAGGGTTGTTTGTAATTGCTTTGTACTACAATCTTGGACAAAAAGAGTTGAGAATTTTTCATCCAATCATGAAATAGTAGAATACCCTCATTAAAAAATATTGTCCATACCTCCCCCTGAAAAACAAGTTCAAAGGAATTTATCCATCAAGTATAAGTAATATACTAAGAAAATATAGAAATTGTCACTTATTGATCAATTAATTGAATAAAGTCATAAATGTAGAAGAAAATATGACGTCACACAAAATTGATATTGATATAAGTCCAAAAAATGGTAACTAACAGTAGCTAAGTTATTAGTTTGGGATGGAAAGCGTTCACCATCTACTTTTTTCAATAAAAGCTTCTCTAGAATTAGCATATAGATAAGGGCAGTTCTTTAGGAGAGAGACAAAAACTACACATTTTCAAAATTCTTCTGCAGGATTTAATTTCAGTGTAACTCCTACCTTAGTAATCGAAAATTCAAATTTTAGTAAAAGCCGACACTCAAATTACTGTGGGTGGTGCCCATGGGATGAAAAAATCGATGTTTCAATAACCTATTCAAAATACAATATATCAGTTCTAAGTTTGAACCCTCAAAACAATATGAAGCTTTTATTGTTACTAATATTGTTGGTTGTTATTATCATAATTAAATCACTTGCTTTAACAGCAAAAGACATTTGAGTAGAAATTTACACTTCCTCGGCGAAAAAAAAAACAACATAAATTTTGTCACGGACGTTACAAGGGAATATGCCCCAAAGCATGATCTTTTAAAATTACATTCTAGTATCTGCGTACATTGTAGAATTATTTCGGATTTTCCTTTAATTAGTCCCTATCAACATAACAACACCGCATGATTTGAAAAAATCTGCTGTTTACATTATAAATTTGCGTTACGGACATTACACTTTTAACGTTACGGACGTTACACCAACTTTGTGCTTGACGTTACAAAGTATTATTTCTTGACTTTATCATTGCTTTTATTCTAGTTTTGTGAAATTAAGGCAAAAAGTGTCAATACAATTGCTTTTTGAAGCAATGTTCATTAAAAATCATATTACGGTGAGTGATACTTAAAAAGCTATACATATTCATAATAATATCCAAGATTAAAATTTATTCTTTCAAACAAATTTGAAAAGAATTCATCACTTTGATAAATTATAGGAAGTGCATGTAAACAGATTGCATGAAAATTATTTAATTGGCAGATCAGCATTATGCATTTACAATATTATATTTTGATGTGTTTCAGAGTGTAACGAAATTGTGTAACGTCCGCAGCGTTACAATAAATTATGTTTCTGCAACTTTAAATCTAACAAATTTAATTTTTCCACCTAATTTGAAAACCTTATCCACCCACAAAAGCATTTATGAAAAGCATTAGTTATATTGACAAAGCATTTTGCAGGAATCTTTATAAATTGATAGGTGGTAAAAAGTGTAAGGTAATTTCGATGTAACGTCCACAACGGTGCTTTTATTCCGTGTAGAAAATTTAAATAACAACATCGGAGTTCCATTTTTTGTAGATTCTTTCATTAAGTCATCATAAAGCATCTGGCTAGATAAATAACAAAAACATTGCAAACTCTTTCTATAAAAGGGTTAGTAAAGTTGTTAATTGGAGTCTGAATGTAATGTCTGTAACGAAAAACTGCCCATAAATAGCTTTCAGTATAAAGGCACTAAAGAGTAAAGGAAGGACAAAGAGCCTGTAGACCCAGAAAATATACCCAATGGATAGAAAGACAACTCAGTGTGAATTTAAATCATCACACAAAAGGGAAATCAGAATTTTTGTTAAAATCACTGATAAAAAACAACATACTAACCAAGAAAATCATAAACATTACGCATTTCCAAACATTTTACTGAGATTAGCATTCATACTAATATTTTCGGTTTCATTACAGGTTCACTTGGTTCACTTCCGGTTTGTTAACCGTAGTCGCTCTAATGACCAAAGAAGTATATTTTCTTACTTATTTTTAAACAGAAACATAAAAAATAAGTAGAACATTTGAGAGAAACCTAAAACTTAAAAAAAAAGGTTTAACAAAATTGGATAGATTTTCCAAAAGTTTACAATGGCTAACACTCAATTTATGATAAAAGTAATTGAACCTTCATTCTCTTTATTATAGTTTGAGTTGCTGTTAACCATCGTAAACCAGGCTTTTTGTGTGGTATTTCATCCCAACTGACAAATAGATGTTCAAATGCACAGTCTAAAGTCTCTGGTTAACAATTAGCCACTATATATATTTAAAAAGAAAAATAACATCTTTAGCATTGTGACTTCAACTGAATCTATGAAATATACAGCAGTCAGATAATACAGAATTAACACCTCATATTGCATTTTGAAGGTTTTCTATTGCAAATTTTTGGGATGTGTAAAACAATAAAAATGAGTTATTGAATATGTGTTTTGCAATTCATTAAAGCTTGATTGTTTTTCTTTTGAAGAAAAGACGCTTGAATTTATATGCATATCTGACCTCCTAAGAGCATTTTCAATTTTTTGGTGAGAAGTTCTGAGTATGAGAATAATTGTCGGTGTGCATGCTATTCTGATTCGAAGCACTAAATCTTCGAAGGCTCTAATCCCATGGTTATTATTCAGCATGAGGCAATTCCTAGTCAACCTTGGAAGACCTTGTAGCATTGGGGGCAATACTAAAACCAACTGGGAGTGTAAAGAAAGCCTAAAAACAAATTATGTCTAATAAACTCATGTCGCATAGTAACACAGACACCGTTTGAGATAGAACTACACAAAAAGATGTCAATTGTTTTTGGAAGTACTAACCAAGGTGACACAAACAACAACACAAATGTCGCCTTATTGGATGAAGCAAAATATAGTGTACCAAGCAACTGGATAAGTAGTTAATTATTGTAACTCTTACAGCAAATATCATGATTCCTTTGTTTGTTTTTTATCATGTTATATGCTTGTAAAGTACAGTTACATATTGCCTATGAAATCACTGATATCATTAATAATTATATATATTATTCCAACTCCAATATAAAAAGTCACTTCCTTTCAAACCTTCAAAAAGCAAATGAAAAATTTTCTCATTCACTTAAAAAAGTTAAATACAATATTTAATGGTAAACATATACTATCTTAGTTAATGCACTAATTATTCTCTTGACACTCTTTAAAGGGGCACTTGGATGAAAACACCCCAATATTTGAAAGTCCGAATAATTTAGGTATTTGAGGATAACATGACTCAATTATGATTATGTAAACCAGATCAGTGAAAATTTTCGCCTGGGAGCCACTTGCAATTGAGAAATTTTGGGTTAAAAGAGAAAAACCAATAGGGTTGAGTAAATGACATCATTTACAAAAAAATTTATATGCTAAATAAAATTAATAATCTTTATCCGAGACATTTTACTGTGAAGAAAATATATTGTTTGGCTACAATTGGGGCTATATAGATATGGTTGATTAAGTTTTAAAGTCATATCCAATTTTAATCCATTTTCATGCAAGTGCCCCTTTTATAGTAAAAGGATGTTGATTCGATAGTTTATACTTTTTCAACACCCGTACACATTAACTTGATCTCACTTCCTAAATATTTATTCTGTAAATTTTATAACTGTTAAATTGATCAATATCAATATTCCTTTTTTTACTGTAATTTTTGTGTGTGAAATAAACATGACTTGACTCGAAATATACCACATACGGTAGTATGTGTTGTGTATAGCATTTCACTGTTATCAGTAGAAGACATTGGTATGATGTCCTTGATGAGTGTAATTTCAATATAATAGAGAAATCTATCGATCAAAGTAATGTACAGAAGATTCTTTATTTGGATTACAAATCACTGATTGCTTTTTGAAGCCAATCTTCAAGTTGTTGGCCGAGACAGCGTTTAAAATCCCTTACAAATTCTCAGTCCTTCAAGATAAGGCTGATTTAAGCTGTCCTAGGGCTTTATTATGCCCTTCAGCACAAAATGGGCACCCCAGTGATTTCAGGCCTGGGCACTAAAGGGTTAAGGAAACCCATAATCTTGTAGCTTATTTTTGGCATGGCCTTTCTTCTTTTTATGAATCATTTGTTTGGTCTTGTTTCATCTCTATAAATTTTTAATAATATCTCAAGGGACTTTTGTTCTCAGTGCATTCTTTCTTTGATTGTTTTTTTCTTTGATTATTACTAAAAATTTGCTATCGATCCACAGGTGATTGGTCACATTTCGCCTTGTGCACTTAGGAATGCACTCATTGATAATACTGGAAAACAAGTCACACCAACTAGCTAGGTAGGGGGATGAAAGCGTTCATGAATATACAATATCAAAATATCTTAATTTTTGTTATTATTATCGTTTATTTGTCTTATTAGTAAAGATTTTAACAATACAAAGTAAATAAAAAATTGCCACATCAATATATTTTCACGTTCCCTCTGATATTTCTGAACAGCAATGAGAGTATATATTTCATTCATAAATATATTTTAGGTATTTATATATAGCATAACTATTCTTAATGATTCTTTTCAAAGAAAAAAAATGATTTAGCGAAACACTGTACACTACAAAAATGTCATTCCATTGCTATTCTATATGAAGCGAAAGAAATGGAACTATCAAAGTAGACAGAGTAATAATACGTACAAAATTAAAGAAAGTCATATCGCAAGTCGGTATAAATTAAAAAGTATGGATTTATCGAAACAAAGCTCTTCTTAAACAGAGGTTTAATATGACCTTCTGGCTTAATTTCTTTAAATTTTGGTATGAAACCATAATAACTGGGCCTACATTAGCTTTAATATTGTCATCATAAGTCTCATATACGAACGGCGTTTTAGGTTTACACACCCAAATAGTTTTGAGATGAGGAGCTGGCATTTTTTTCTCGTGACAAACGAAATTCAGTTAAGCTTATTTCACGCTCATCGAACACATAAAATAGGAATAAGGAAAGTCTCTCATCTATCCAGCAGTGCCAGTTCAACACAAATACTTAATGCACAACCGATAGTTTACTATGAAGACTTAACCTGCCCCTCGAGAACAGACTTTCATATTAAGCTTAAATGAAAAACGACGTCTGCGTCCATCAGCTATCATGCAACTTAAAAACGTTTAAGAAATATTAGAAAAAAAGATATAAAAAGCTTAACTTTACCTTTTTTATGAAAACACTCTCTTTGGAAACGAGAGTAACTTTCAATTTATCGAATCCTGATCCTTAAAATCTTCGTAAAATTTCAAGGGCGAGACGAAACAGCTTTTAATCCTTCGCGATCGATCGAAGATCTTGCCCAGGAACACTCATACACGCCGGGTGTTGTCTGCCTTCGAACAACCAATTAAAAGCCGCAAAAAAAACAATAGCTGTCAAAAGGACGCTGCCATTTGACAAAGAAGCACATGGGAAACGATGGTTTGTTATTTATAGCTAACATTCATCATAGTCTCGCTAAAACTGGTTTTTCCAGTTAAATAGCTTCGTTTCTTTTGTTTTTGCGTTACTGTAAAGACTTGAGAAATAATTTTAACTGGAAGAATCCTTTGGAAGGGACTATAAATGAAGATGCACAGGAAGAATAAAACCACAACCAAAAGTTGATCAGACAGGGCTTATTTAGATCATTAGATTTTGATTGGTGGAGTGGGGGGAGGGGGGTCTAAAACAATATTGAGCAAGTTATATTGAGAAAATCTACTTCAGTGAAAATTTTTTTCAAGTAGCAAGCTTTTTAAAAAATATAGCAATTTTATATGAACAATGGCATTTCTGAGATTTCAAGATTTTCTGCAAGGTGTGCTAAAAACCCAGAATAAATAGGGCCTTAAGCGGCGTGTCTAAAATAAGGTAACGGGTAGCGGGTAAAATATATAAATCAATTATTCATATGATAAATAACCATGAAAATATAAATATAATATAATATAATACAATAATATGGTTTTAAGTTAACAAAGCAGTTTTCTTCTTGACCGATAGGTCAGTAAACAAACACCTCAAGGAATGTTACACTTGTGATGTTCAGACCACCTTTGGGTATCATTGGACAACTCCAAAAACACGTAGCTACAGCATTTTTCGCTCGAACACTGGAATCGATCGACTATGCAACTATTTAACAGCAATAATTGTTTTGTAAAGTTATTGTTTCATATATTATTAATGTATTTATGTTGCAATGTATCGCATATTGTTCATTGATTTTATTGAGACACCAGGCACTTTACCTCCAGAAAACATCTCGCTCGTGAAGGAGCATTACAATCAATAGGAACAAGTTATCGTAGATTTATAAGTTTTACACCGTAGTGAAAATAGAAAACTGACGTTTCGGACGTTAGTCCTTCGTCGGAGTCAATAGAAAGTAAGAGTGAGAGAGATGTTTATATAGTAGAGTTCTTTTCCCTTTTTTCTCACCTATTGTTGCTTTCTATCCTTTTGTTTTCTTTTTGTTTTATGGCTTGTTTTCTTCTTATTGGTTTGTTTTCTCTATCCTCTACTATATAAACATCTCTCTCACTCTTACTTTCTATTGACTCCGACGAAGGACTAACGTCCGAAACGTCATTTTTCTATTTTCACTACGGTGTAAAACTTATAAATCTACGATAACTTGTTTCGTTAGAAACACCGACGCAGTCCACGCTAGTTTCACTAGCCATCATCTACAATCAATAGGAGTTGATCAATAGAGCAATATTTTAAAATCATTTTCGAATATCATTTCAAATAATTCCATATTCTACTTGATATACTTGATATTCCTAGATAAATCTGTTATCATAATGCGTGAAACGTTTTTCCATGAGCAAAGAATGTAAAAAAGATTTTGGTATTTTCCATGATACGAAAATTTAATTTTACGTGAAGCGTGATCACGAATTTTGCGTGAATGGGAATGCGATTTCAGAATTTTACGTGATGCGGGGATTAGCCAAATAATTTTACGTGAATGCATTTTGCAAGGGGGTATAGGGGACCCTGTTACACCGTAATACCTCAAAACATCTACAGGAAAATATTAAGAAAAGTATACAGGAGCACCCTATGTTCGTCTTTGTTACTTAGATATCTAGACGGTTTTGCATATTTTGTTGTATTTAACTTATATCTCATGACATTGGTATACATTGTATAGCACCCGCAGCATTCCACTTGCATATTGCAAAGACTAGTATTATTTACTAACATGAATTGATAATATCTTGACTTGAAGCGTTATGTTTTCTCGACGTCTAATTCAGCGTTTGCCGTTTGAATAAACATCAAGTCAGTTTTTCACTTTTATTACTGGGTTGCCTGTGGAAAACCAGTCTTATAATACGTCTGGTTTTTTTTTTCTTCCTCGACAAAATGGAAAAGTTGCGCAATATTAACCACATATGGATTGGATGACGTGTCGATACGTTCATCTGCGCGTTCACATGCAGGCTATTGTGGAATCGAATTTGCATGTTCTTTAAGGATATATGTGGCCAAAAATTTATATCTTTAGCTTTTTATCGGGACATGAGCAAAGTCCATCATTAAATAAAGTTGGCGACCTTCAATTTCACGCGGTAGACTTTCATCGCGGAGTCTTACTAGTAAGTCATTTATTCTCATTCGTGTTCACTGATTCAGTGAGATTAAATGCTATAAACGAACATAGAAAGCATAAACAGGTTTGTTCGAGTTTAAATTTTGATTTGAATGAATACTAAAATAATTTTGTAAGGGTAATCAACAAGCTTCAATGCCACGGCAAACACTTTTAATAACAGTCAACTTTACGCAATGATTTCTTCAATAAAATAATAAACGACAAAAGAAGAACTTAAAAAAATACTAAAGAACAAGAAGAATACCTGAATATGCCGATGGAATCTTGAGAAAAATCAGCCTAACGAAAATTTTATGCAATAGCCAAATCGGAAGTCTTGGAAGGTAGATCAATTCAATTCGATTTATTCATACACTTTAAATAAAAATGAATATAACAAGTAATATTGTTTATATTTACAAGTTATTCTAGATTTTATAAAAAGATATATAAATAAATATTTTAGTATTTACAATGTAAAAATATAAGCAGTTACTACAGTGGGTGTGCAGTGAAAGTAGTATAAACTTTCGAGTACATTACCATAAAAAAATCGAGATAAAAATATTAAATACAAGTTATAATGTGTACCATCATCTATCAGAATGAGTTTGTTGATAAACACGAAGTATCGCTCTTGCTTTATTATAATATGGGTGAGTTATCTGGGACTGCCGCCGGAAGTGGTTTTCACTTTTTTCCCGCGTCAAGAGGAGTCTAGTCTCCCTCGCAGCCGTTTTAGTGTCGGTCGTCACGCAACGCTCCCTCCCCACTTAGTTGCGTGACGACCGACACTAAAAACAGGCTGCGAGGGAGACTAAGAGGAGTCCGGAAATGTTGAATCAACATCAAGTTATCAAGTTGAATCAACAATAGTTTATACAAACAGCTAAATTTGTTTAAAAATATATATAAAAAATATGTTTAAAAAATATCAAAATAATTAAAGATAAGAAGGATAAATAAACAAATACAAAAAAATTGTATTTAGATCATTTAGGATACTCAATTCAGTGATTATCTCATATCATTACAGACAATAATATCAAACGTTCTGGCTTCATGAAACAATGAAAAGGGCTTTCATTCTCTACAATTTTTAGCTAATACATTATTCTAAAATTTTCCACAGTTCCCCATAAATTATAAACCACACCTGAGCAATTAATATGCTTAACTCCGGGGTGGATACAGGACGTTTTCAAAAGGGGGGTTGTAGCGAAGAAAAATTTCGAAAATATCCCGACAAGGTACTTGTTTGGTGGAAAGTAGCACAGGGTTTCCAAACGGAAGTAGGACTTATGATAATGACTATTAGGCTGGGAGAATTGCAACCCCCAAAACCCACCCCCAGATCCATCACTGTAAACTGAATGTCCCACCAACAACTTTACCAACGTCCTATAGGCCACTCTTTATCTACATTTTTTCCTCATTAAAAAGTGAATGTCTTATTTAGTAACAACTGAAATTTGAGAGTAATATGTTCAATATTTTGGTGTAAATTGTTTTTGAAAACACTATAAATTATAAAGAAATGTATGGTTTTGTGGCAAGTCTTGCCACATGACTATACATTTCTTTGTAAATCATACAATTTTTTTTTGAAAAAAATCTTACTCCCAAAATATAGCACATATTAAAGATTCTATTATTATTGAGATTTCAAAGAATTCCTACCTGTTGACTTTGAAGCATGAGTCATAACATAATGGTCTAGGGTATCCCAGCCACCTCCAATCCTTACCAACAGATGGTCATTCAACATCTATGTAAAGGTAACATGTCAAAAAAAAGATTAATTCATGTCCTTCAATTAATAACTATCGTATACAAATAATCAGCCAATCAGCATCTATTATATATTATCGCTCAATTTGAGAAAATTCCGGATGTGACGCAGCTATATAATTAATAGGTAATGAGATTTCATGCTCCCCAATCAAGAAATAATTAATGTAATAGAAGGTAATAGGACTCCATGCTGTCCAATTAAGAAATAATTAGACTCGAAAAATTCCTCTGACTGCCAAATTGGAATTGGCTAATGGCCTCAACCAATTTTGCAAGTCCTTGGATGTCCAATTAAGCATGGAGTCCTATTACATATACTAAATGGAATGCTGGAGGTATAATATTACCTTCTATTACAGTTTTGTGTTTATGCACTGATATGTGCAAGTATAGTAGAGAGGTTACAGGCACATATTACTTTGGCACATTTAGAATCAGACCTCTCTGCTCATAATAATAATAATTAAAGTACAAAACAAAAGTAGGTAAATACATTTCATTAATATCCCTTAAAAACAAAGTAATGCTAAGGAAAATTAAGGAGAAGTGAGATTTACCAAGATACAGGGGCAAGCTATGCCATCCAGCACATTTTCTCATACAAATCCTAGCCTGCGTAGCCAGGTGTTCCTGCGTTCCTGAAGAGGGCGGGGACGGGAGCCAGGAGAAAATGGCGAGAGATGGAGGGCAAGGGAACCCCCTCCCCATTTTCTCCCGGCTCCCGTAATCGTCCTCATTAGGAACGCAGGAATGCTTGGCTACGTATACACATCCTTATAAAATATTCAATTTTATATTTAATGCCATTTCTACTATAGTTGACTTCATAAGCTAAAACTTTGCCTTCTTACTAATAATGAGGTGCTCTTTTGATTTCTGGTTGTTTTTAAGGTTATTTACCCACCCCTGCGAGAGCAAATAGCACACAATTTAAATTGAATATATTAAATCCAAAATACAGTAATAATCATAAACTTTTTGGGGTTTGGACTAAATATATTAAAATGATATGAGAAATGATGATATATTTTCAACTTGGAAAATATATCAAGAATAACTCTCAGGCTCAGTGAATATTGGGAATATTTACTGATATGCGAGCAACGATGGAAATATTTCCTGATATTCACTGGGCCAGAGGCAATTATATAATCATTGTTTTAGTATTTTTAACACTTTTAAGTGAGTATAATAAATAATGAGTTTTTTCCTTTCTTCCCCCACCAATTTCATTTATCTCTGCTAGAGCTACATTTATTCGACAAACAATTTTGTGCATGGGTGATATATAATCACCTGTAGGTGAATAAAGCAGGATAATATATATATATATATAATTGAGACTAACGAACATGCTGGATTTATTATATTCACTTGTGTAAAAATACTAATATCCCAAAATTTCTGATATCGTTTTATAATATATGCTTAAATGTCTGTATGTAGTACAGCTACTGTAATCCCAATCACAGAAAAGTTGCCAAAATCCCAGAAAAATTGCGAAACAATAATTCATTAGATAATATGTTATATCTACTTACCCTTACAAACATAGTTTTTCCAAGTATGATATATTTTCCTTCTTTCAGTCTATGAACAATTTTTATATTGTATTCTTGTGCAATATTACAAACCTATTATAAAAGGATGTTGATAAATTGAATCAAATGATATTAATATGAGTGAAAAACATCATTATTTTCTCCTTCCCTATTACATATATTTGAATCTTTTTCAAGAAACTTACTCTTTTTTAAAATGTCGGACAAATTTAGGTCATTAAATTATTAAATCTCCCTTAAAAGTGTTTATCAGAAACATTAGTTTGAATGTCTCATAAAAACCAAAGGTTTTTTAAAAGGGTAATGAAAAGGGAACCTTTTAAAGTCAATACATTCCCCCTTCCAAAATGTCAAAATTCCTGGGATTGCTGGGGTAATAATCTTTAATAGTAATGATATTTTATATAGTGTCAATATCTTCAAGAGTTCAACAACATAAAAACTTTCAAGACTAAGCCTTTTTCAAAATATTAAGACTAAGCCTTCTTACATGTAAAGCTTGGGTGGCTTAAAACTCGAAACATCTCTACTGCATGACCTCATATGTGCAAGAAAGGGAATTCCATAGTTCTGGTGCAGAATTTGAGAATTCTCTTTAACCATATGATGTAAGATTGATAGACCCTTTGGTAAAAAGATTGGATGATTTATTTGATCTTGATGATTTTGACCAGCTTGTACATACAACTTTACCAGTTCGCTAAGATATGAGGGAGCACAGCCATTTTCATAGCCTTAAAAGTTAGTTCTAAAACTCATGAACAATTAATGAGCATTTAGACCTATCAGGTCCTTCAATTCCATTTTGTGCATGGACCTTTATACCTTTATAAAGAATTTAAACAATCTAAAAAGCCTGGGGGTAGTTTTGATTTTGGACCGAGGGAAATCGGGGCTGATTTTGCTGTTGAACAAGTGCTCACTGAACTGAAACACACAAAGGACTCTTGATCACCAAACAGGAACATTTAGAGAACTCTTGCCTATTCAACTGGAACGTATATAACACTGAGTTTTAGAAGTAATTTAGTAATTTCGTGGACGTTTTGTATCGGAGATATAGATCTATATCTGCATGCTGATACAAAAGGACCACTCATATTCCAAACATGTAGTCAATTTGTCCTTCAACAGGCAGCCAGTATAAGTGAAAGAGAATGTGAGTCCTTTGATTGTGTTTGTGACCGCACAAGACTAAATGTGCAGCTGCATTTTGAGCCCGCTGAAGTTTTTGAATTAAGTGTTTTGGCAACCATTTCAATATATAATAATCCTTTGTAGACCTCGATTTACTAAGAACAAGATAATGACAGATAGATTATCTTTAATGTTCAGAAAATACAGGAATCTAACAAATACTACGCCCAACATAAACATTCTGTCCAAAATTAGCTGATAATAAATAAACCTTTCTGTCCAAAAATATCTGATAATAAATAACACTTGAAGATTAGAGTACAAACACTAAGAGTGTGCAACACTTTGCACTATTTATAATAATAATAAACTTTATTATATATGGCGATGTTTCACTAATATACATAAAACAAATTAATATATCTATCTACAACTACCTACAATTATAAATACTAATAATTTATATAAATAAGTAAATGGAATGGATGAACAAATGAATGAATGAGTGAGTGAGTGAGTGAGTGAGTGAATGAGTGAGTGAGTGAGTGAATGAAAGTATGAATGAATGAATGAAAAAAAATCCAGATTAATTAATCAAGTACCTATGGCCAGTTAAAAAGTTATAGAGTGAATAAAATAAAATAATTATAAACAATCATATTCTTATATACTGGCTACATCTTAAAGATCAGGGTATGCTTGTTTGAAGAGCCAGGTTTTCAGTGAATGTTTAAAAGTAGACAAAGAGGTACACAGACGAATATTTGAAGGAAGTAAATTTCACATCTCAGGGGCTGAGCAAGAATAAGCTTTCTTTCCATAGGTCTTAAGTTATAAGAGGGCTTTGAAAGGAGGTTAAGGCCTTGTTACAGCTACGAGGATCAGATTTCTCACCTTCCAAACTAACAAATGACTTACGATTGGTTAGATAAGACTTGAACCATTCGTGCACAAGTCCACCAATGCCATATCTTGTTGCAAGCCTTTTTAATAAAATGCTGTGATTGACGGTGTCAAAGGCTGCCGACGAATCAAGTAAAATTAGGAAGACAGCACATTGATTGTCTAACAGCGCGGTTTCTACACTGTGGTGTTTCTTAAATGCAGATTGGTATGTTTCCTGCAAATCATTTTCCTCCAAGTAGTCAAGCAGCTGAGAAGTGACTACTTTCTCAATAGCTTTCGACAGAAATTTTAGGTTAGAGATGGGTCTAAAACTTGAAAATTCATTAAAAGGCAAAGTCTGCTTCATAGAGCAAATCATGGCTTCTTTTAACTGTGACAGCACTACCCCAGAAGTCAACGAAAGATTGACAATAGTTGTGATGGTGGGAAGTAGCATATGAAAGCACTGCTTCATAACAATAGGAAGGATAGGATCCAGGTCACATGATTTTGGAGTCAAAGGAGTAATAATTAGCGTAGAGAGGTCATTTGATGTAATTTCGCTGAAATAGCAAAAGAAAAGATCCAGCAATTTCTGTGGGAAAGCTTTGCATATCCATTCCCTTAAGCTTGGGATAACGAGTAACTACTCAAACCGGAGGTGGTTTCTTTATACATACACCACCAAGGATGGCAGAGTGATCAGATATTACAGGATCATAAATGGAAATATTGTTGACGATATGATCAGATGTCTGCATAATAACATGATCTAGCATATGCTTATCTTGATAAGTAGGTTGATCAACAACCTGCTTTAAATCGAATATTTGCAATAGGTCGAGAAATTCCTTTGCAGCTGAGTTAGATGCATCATCAACAGAAGTGAACTAGGATGGGTCGCAAACTGCTCCAGAAACAGAGAAAATTCCTCAAAGAAGAGCTTGTTGGACAGATTGTTAGGTTAGTAGTAGTTAGTAGTAGTTAGTAGTAAATAGTGCTAATCAACAAAAGAAAACAATATCATTAGCATAATTAAGCAGTATTTAGTGGTATTTATGTTGCACACTTATAGTGTTTGTACTCTAATATGATTGTGGACATAAAATTATTTGATAAGCTTTAAGGTTGCTGACACACATTGCAACAAAATCCCGCAACATCGCTTGTGTCAGTCTGCTATGTTAAAATATTTGGCCAGCAGTTATAATTTTGGTGCAAACTGATAGCCCCCGGAAGTTTCAAAATGTTGCATGCAATGTTGCAGCCATGTTCAGACGATGAAATTTGTTGCACGTAACGTTGCGGTTGCAAGAGTAGGGCATAACTCAACTCTGCGATGTTGCATGCAATGTTGCACTGTGTGTCAGAACCTTTACGAAGGTAATCTTCAAATTGATTCATTTGTGTCTTAACAGGCATATATAGTTTTATGTCGTTTTTGTCGCCGAATAAAAGTGATTTGCGCTAGATTAGTAAGCTAATAACATTGAAATGCGATTTCAATGGACGAGAAGGTACTCCCGGAAAAAAGGTAAAAAATGCGACTCCCGCTTATGAGTAATTGATTAATACCTAATTCCATGGTTATTAATATCACACAGGGTCATTTTGTGCCTCGATAATTTTCAAGATATCGTAATAAAGTAGTTCGTCATGCATCAAAACTTGTACCACTATTAAACAAGGCTATTTGTTTTGCTGCAACCAACCGTTAGCTTTCATAATGAGGCATTTCATAGTGCGATAGTCATCTTGAGCAAGTTTTGATATCTGTGATATCAGATTCTCGGGTGACAGCAACTGTTATCATTAGCTTTTTCCTTGCATAAAGATTATTATAAGAGAAAATAAATTCCAAAGATATTTATTAGAATTTGGAATAGAGTTTAAGACTCTTCCAGTAAACATGTATCTAAACTACGATAGGTTGCAATTTACTTTATGAATTGACGGAGATTCAATGTTCACAGTCAGAGCACATAAGACAATATAATATTTAATAATTCTCACCTTTCTATCAAGCTCTGTCTCAAGTAGTGAGTGCCTTTCCTCCTTTCGTACGACTCTTTGTGTTTTTTTCTCTTTTTCAAACTTATTAATGCTCTTGCTCTTAAGCACATTAGCCTCATCAGCTAGTACAAATTCCGATAGTCGTGGGCTGACTGGATCTCCTTCTTCAAACACTGATTCAACACCTGAATCCGAGTCTATTGGGCTCCTATCTCCTCGTGTCGTCTCCGTATTTAAAGTTGCTAAAGGTAGTAGAACATGTTGCTCTTCAGCATAATCTTCAATCAGCTCCTCTTCCTCTATTTCTCGTTCTAATTTAATCATCTGAGGGACTTCTATTTCGTATTGCGAAGACCTCCGTGCAATTTCCATTAAGCAGATCACAATTTCTCGACCTCCAGTCCTGCACTCGTCTACCAGAACCGCATCATTGGATTCGAATAAAATGGCTTCAGGAATATCATGCCACCGGCACCACGTCAGAAACTTATCGACATTTTCGCGCGAGTGAAACAACTTTGACTCCCTGGTTCCCTTCTTAGAGTTGTGGAAAATAAACTTCTTCCCGGGTACACTTTTTCCAGTTCTTGTCCCATAAATCTCGGCCATTTCTTGGATAAAGTTTGCAAGAAGACACAGAATAACCCCATCTTCCAAAGCGTAGAAAAATAATTCTGGAGTGATGAAAGCGTCTGGAAATAAACTCAATAACCAGGCACTCTCATCCTCTATCATAGCATAAAGCAATTCATTTTCTTTTTCCCATCGTTGAAAGCTCTGTATGCTACTTGTTTTGAGTCGCCTCAAGTTTGCTCTGTTTCTTGGAGTGCATGTCACATCAATTGTAAGCTCGGAGGTTGAAGATGATTTTTGCGCCATATAAGTTTGTATCAGAAAGTCATGGTCAAAGGCGTTTGAGATTTCTGTCTTTAGCAAAATACACCATAGAAATCCGCTTTATAAAAACTTTATAAAAACATTGGAACTTCGAATCGTAGTTCGACGGGTCGCAAGCCAGCATCCAATGTTTAAACATAGAATGAATTTGCAAGCACTTCCGATGCTCATTTTAACGATGTTCAAATGAACAACGATCACTGTTTACCCATTGTTTAACATTCCAGAGCATGAAAACAAGGGCAAATAACGTACTTACACTGCGGTAGAAGCGTGACAGTGTAAACTATGTAAACCCCAGGGAATATTTACGACAGTTGTTTTGTGTAATGCCACCAATAAGAAACGTAGAAATACACCAATGTGATTTGCAAAGGATTATTCCGTGTAAAATGTGAATTTTGAATGGTAGAACTGTGGTGAAATGATGATAGATGTGTTGATAGAGTGAATGAGCAATCTAAGCGAACGCTGTAAAGAAAAACTAGAAAAAATGATTTTTAAAGATGATTTTCAAATGATGTCAGTGTAAAATGCTGACTAATGCACACATATAGTAAGTTAACTTTGCTAAAGAAACTAAAGGTTCCTCAAAGAATGAATGCTGCAGTCATGAAAAAAATATATTTCTTCTGATTGGTAAAAAGTAAAGCACGCAGGACATGTGAGAATGAACAATACAGTAATTTTGGATTTTACGATGACCGGATGTCAGAAGTATCTGTTTACATATTTGTTGGCCAACAACTATGGCAACTATGAAACAAAAGAAGAGGTGGAAGAAAAGGCCAACATGATGGAGTCTATCACTGAAAGTTCGAAAAAATTCCTTTCTTGAACAGGCTTGTTTTAATTTAGAAGTCCCAGTTTATGGTTTACTCAATTCTCAATCCCATGTTTTTTGTTTGTTTGTTGATTAATCCCAGTCCTCAATCGAAGTTTAAAAAAAGTTTAAATCAATTTCCAAAAGTAGGCAGTCACCTTAACCAATTTATTTTTACTGTACGGTAAACCTTGAACTACAGTGTTCAACATAACAGCCTAAACTGGAACGAAAACTTCATTACCGTACAATAACTACATTCGCATTTACTGCACTGCATTGTACAATTTTATTTTGGGTTGAGTTCTGGAAAATAACATTGCAATGGTATTGCGAGCTTTGTATATTTCATTTATGCTGTAATAGGAACATCCAGAAACTGACAATATATAATCATAAACAAATACAGTAAAGACGTCTTCAAATTTAAAGTGTCTACAATGCGGGATTGATTATGTATGGCAACTGTCATTCAGGTCCTAGAAGTGTGCCCTTTGTACTTATTTACGGGTGTCCTTACAGCGGGTTAATTCAACAGAAAATGTATGGAGCTTTCGTTGGGACTTTGAAACCTGTCCTTAATCATCAAACAGTAATGTTGTCAAGTACTCAGTACATCAGTGCAAGACCTCTACGTACCGGAAATCCAACCTCATCAGGACAACTAAAATATGGAACGTTCTCGCTTATGAACTAAATCTGAACATGGACAAATTCAACACATTTTTAAGGTGGCTACAATCAGTAACGGAAAGTTCCGACCAGTAGCATTCAAAGCGCGCTAAAACAGACTTCTTCTCTTTGTGGCCATTTTATTTTTAAATATAAATTGGTCAATTGATTGAAGTATTAAAATATTGGGTGGCATGTCGATCGTCCTTATCATGCAAAAGTTATGGGGAATTCCCGAAAAACAGTTTTTCGGGTCGTTCTCAAAAATTCCCCCATGGAAAACTGTTTTTCGTGAATTCCCCACCCATTTCCACGATAACCAACCGAGGCTATGCTAAGAAAAAATGATTTATATATTACTGTTTATTATTAAATGATTTATATATTACTGTAATACTAAACTTATTTCTCAAGTGTTCGGTTTTGCTAAAGGTTTCAACAGTTTTAAAGGTCTCACGATTTATATCCGCAAAAAAGAAAAGATATTGGTAAATTAATACGAAAATATCCCCATACATATTTTTCTTATTTGTGGCTGGATCTAACGCCCTTGCTAACATATGTATCTCCAGGGATGGCGGGATCGAGGGGAGGAATTTGTGTGTGTGTGGGGGGGTATACAGGAATTTATTTTGCACGATGTTTAGCACCCTTTTGCACGTACGTTTTTGTGTGCGTTTGCTCGATATTTCTTTTCTGAAAGGGAGGGGGTAAAGTGTTTGCTCGATATTTCTTTTGGGATTTACGCAACCTATATCAATAGACCTCCTCTGCTCTGACGTTATATTTCCCATTTCAGACCACATGTCATTCCCTAGAGCATCATTTCTTTGTTTAAGGTTTGCGCTCGGTTGAGAAGACACATGAATATAATTACAACTCAAACAAAGAATATTTTTATTCTCATAGGAACGGGAAATTGGACAACATTACGGAGGTCTTTAAGGAGGTCTATTATATAACGGTCCCCTAAAGTTCGCTTACGGGAGGTTGTCGCTCTTACTAGAGAGTTAACACAGGAAGCCCAAACAATGGGAATCCCAACACAGGAAGTCTAAGTTATTTACATTTTGTAAATCACGTGCTAAAACTACTGTATTAACGATTAAACTGTTTTAATCAAAGCTTCGGTTGCAGTACTGTAATTGTCAGTATTTAGCCGGGTTTTTAACACCAGATGACTCTATGTTCTTAATTTATTGTTAAAGGGTCTGTCAAAATTAGTGGCTTTTGGGTGGTCGCTTACGGGAGAGGAAAAACAATGAAAAATTCAAAAAAGGTTAACCCCAAAGGTTGTCGCGGTCGCTTACGAGAGTGGTCGCTTGTGAAAGAGTCGAATGTATTCTTTATAAAATGGAAAAATAGTAATGACGATGTGAAGTTGATATAAAGTTTACATCATTTTAGTATTCTTTTAAAGATGACTTTTTAACCATATTCATCTTACAACCCGATTTACATGTAAGAATTATAAATTATAAATATAATTGGATCTAAGAGAGACAAATAAGAAAGTACATGGCATCCTGATACTTTTACACGATAGTATTTTAATAAGCTTTACTTCGAATCTTCAAAGAGCAGATCAAATTCTTCGTTTGCACGTTAAGTCATCGCGGCCATGTTGGAACCATTTAAAAAAAAAGTCTCAATTGTTAACGCTACCACAATGGCCGCCATGCTTTTGTCTTTTAACTCTCTTGGGAATGCTTGCAACAATCAATATGATTAGGAACACAAAGTTCCAAAGTAGAAACATTGCTTTTAGAATCAGTTTATTATTATAAATCTATCACCATCCTGACAAAGGATTAACAATTAAATGAGCCCTTCTTACCTATCTTACAACTTTACTTGCGACACAACTATGTTTTTCTATATCTTCGGAACAACTATAGAATACCGCCAAAGCGTTCCCAATCCTAACCCTAAACCTAGCCCCAAGGTACTCGATTGTTTATTCCTAAAAAGCGTTCTCCAATCCTAACTCTAAACCTAACCCCAAGGTACTCGATTGTTTATTCCTACAACGAACGCGTAAGCGCGTAGGCAGCCCACTACGTATAATGTTAATACTTTTCCTAACGGGGTATTCTATAGTTGTACGTTCCAAGATGAGGATTAAACATAGTCACTCTACAAAAATAACTGAGAGAACAAAGAAAATATTTAAAGTCTGAGATGAACGATTTGTTTTGATTCTTGCTAGTTGTGCAATTCAATCTTTCGTAGTAAAAGACAAGTAATAGTGCATAAGAAAATATTCGCAAACTGAATTTTAATCAAATGCATGACGTGTATTCCTAAGTGATTTCTTAGATATCTAGCGTACTTGGGACGTCTAAGTACTAGTATTTACATGGCTGGCTTGGAAAGATCCTGTGAACAGAACAACCGTTTAATTTCCGATAAGTCGACATATGGAATTCAATGAAGTGATTAGCTTTGTCTATAGACTCTTCAGAAAAAAATGGCTTTGTAGTTCACGCATTAGGTTTTACCGTTAACTAAAACTACACAATTTGATAGGATAACTAGATTTACACAGAGTAATTTTCATCCAGGCCCTTTCTAGATGGAATTAGAATTTAGAAGAGTTAATTTTTGCGCAGGGAAGAAATCCGGAAAACCAACCAAAGCTCTCGAAACGCAGGAGGGAACCAACGAACGACTCCACTCACATAGGACGAGCACGATAATCTAGTCTGGATCGCATGGGTGAGAGGCGAGCCCATCACCGCTACGCCACCCATGCTTCCCATATTGTCGGCTTAGTATTTTTTGTAGTATAGTTTGCGCATTTGATTAATCGTTAGGCATTCAAATAAGAACATACGTAATAGGTATAGGTTAGGCATTCAAATAAGAACATACGTAATAGGTATAGGTTAGGCATTCAAATAAGAACATACGTAATAGGTATAGGTTAGGCATTCAAGATAGCGCGGGCAGTTCCATGATTTCACTTAGATCTGTCGTAACACAACATGGAAGCTGTTCACCCACTACATGTGTGTGTATATATATATACAGCTTACTGGGGGGAAAAACGTTGTCGGGTTCACAAAAAGGTTACATTATCAAAGCTAAGACCAAAGGGGAGCATGGGAAGACAAACAATTATGCTAATTTCGTGCGTATTGCAGTTTTCCCTTCCTGTGCACATTTTATGCATCATGGCTTTGGCATGTTGTTAATCTAGGTTGACCGATTTTGCTCTACTGTTTATTTTTACATGTCTATATGCAAATAAAATACACATTTCGGAGTACCCAAAATCCTTTTCGGTCTTAGCTTCGATGATATGACCTTCTCGAACCTGACTACGTTTTTTCAATTAGGTGTATACGGAACGATGCAGTATGATTTTTATAGCGGGAATTGAAATCATTTTCTGTTAGCCTAACATTGGTTTCGCACTCGTTGGTGTGTTGGGCTTACAGAAAATGATTCTTAGATCAGCTATAGAAATAATACTGCATCGTTCCTTAACCAGCCATTGACTAGTTATTGTATCTCTACAACCGAACGCTGTTTCGTGAAGGTGAAGTTAACTCACTCATCAGTAGTTTAAAGTCCAACACCATAAATATAAGATATTTACATGTGCTTGCAGCGTAGCAATAAAGTAAACTTAAAGGCGCCTCTTATGTAAATCCCTCCCCCCCCCCCCCGTCTTAAGGACGTTCACGGGCATTGTTCGCGCGTATCCTACGCATGAACTTAGTGAGCGCGCGCTCATCGTGATAAAGTCATTCCAATGTTTTGATAAGCAAAATCTCATAAAAACGTTTTTGATCTCTTATAGCTCTTAAAAGAAATCGGGCACCCCTTTTCTATTTAGCTTTTGGAAAGTACTCGGTGTATAATTGGATATGGATTTTTCACGTCACACGAAGGCTTCAAGTCCACACTTATAGCAAAATAACATTTTATATTTCTAACTTTTAACACAAATTTCAAAAGCTAACTAGTTATTATATATTTTTTATATTCTTCAGTAAAAATGACTTATTTTTGATGGCTTTCCATGTTCGCGCTTTTAAACCCTAAAAAGGGTTAACTTCCATGCATTCTGACGGCTAAACGAAGTCGGGGGTCCCCATTTTTTATTTCCTTATTTTACTCCTAGTATGATGTTTTTACATTGCGTAAAATTTAAAAAAAAACTGGCGATGGGATCTTTGCCCATGAACGTCCATAATTAATATGATAAATGTCACATACAGCTTTGAATACTTTTATAACGAATATCAAAATTTCATCCTTATTAATTCAAGACCAAAGCACTTTCAGTATTTTTAAAGCATCAAAGGAGCACCGCATGCGTTACCACACAATTGCGCATATTTCGAGACATAATTCATCTTCGTTAAGGCGGAACCAAACTAATACAGAGCGAATTTTGGACAATTCTATTCTCGCTCCCTTCACAAAACTATCACATTAATTTAAGAGTGTGTCCATGATAGGATCAGGCATACATACATAGGGGTTCACCGATTTTGCTGAAACTTGGCACAGTTCTAGGTCTTGGCGAGTTATTTACTATCCTAGAGTATTTGTTGGAATCCGCCATTTTGTTGATGAGTTAGGGTAACCCCCCTAAAAATACCCATTTTGACCCAAAAACCAAATATAAATCTGCCTCATTTTTACTGAAGCAGAAAACTTTAATATTAATTGCAAAGATGTAAAAAAAAAAAAATTCTCTATAAAATAGAGATGAACTTTTTTTTGAAGGTGTACCAAAAGAGTTAATTAACGTAATAGTTTTGAGAAGAGAGCGATAATAAAATTGTCCAAAATTCGTTCCGAATCAGTTTGTTTCTACCTTAAGGTTGGTATAGACAGCGTATTTCAGAGCAAAAGAATATCATAGTTATCTATAAAACATACCTTCAACTTTTGCTTATCTTTTGACAATTAAAAATAAATAACGTCCGGCGTTGGTTTATCGGTGCAATTCTCTTGGTCTGGAAGGCTAAGCAAAATGACATTAAGAATATGAGATAAACGAGCAGAACAAAAGGAAAGAGAAAATAAATGACCCACAAACTAACCAAGCTTTAAAAACTAACTAGTTCTGACAGCCTTTTATATCATTATTACTGATTGGCACTTGCCCAACACAGTAGTTAAGTCTGACAACAGTTGGCGTCAAGCATATGATTCAAAGATGAGAGTATATGGACCGCGTGGCACTAATGAAATAGTCAAAGATATAGAAGTAAGTTATAGTGCTTGGGAACGAGGTTATTCCGGGCGAAAGGACTAACATTTATTTCACCCCGGCCTGCTCTCAGTCTGACCTCTAGCTCAGCTGGAAGAGCATCAGTAGTACAATTCCGAAGGTCGGAAATTAATTTTTTTTCGCCCTGAATAACCTCGTTCCCAAGCACTATAACTTACTTCTATATCTTTGATTCAAACTAAGTGGAGCCACGAAGTATGGATTGCCGAGTTTGATTGTCGAGTTTGGATTTCCGATAGAATAAGACAAAAGAAACCAATGAGAACAAGGTAGGCAAGGAAACAAAATCAAACAATTAAAAGACAAAAGAAAAGGTTAGTTAAAAGTAAAGCGTTCATTAATCCCGTTGGGACTATGAGTGCCCAATAGGTGAATAAGCCGCATTTCTTTGGTCTTGCGACAATCATTGGTGCCGGTAATCAAAGAAAGACCGAAAACAATGAAGTCAGAAAGAGAATGGTTAGCTAGATTAAAATGGTGGGAAACTGGTTTGGTGGGATCGTTATTACGAATATCATAAAGATGATTGCAAATGCGATCACCAAGACGGCGGCCAGTCTCACCCACATACAAAAGATTACAGCGGGTACATTTAATACAGTATACAACATTAGAAGTGGTACAAACAAAATGGTCAGTGATATTAACAGTTGATTTAGGACCGACAACTGAAGTGTGAGAAGCTATGTGAGGACAAGTGTAACAACGTTTACGAGAACAGCGAAAAGTACCAGGTTCTTTGTTAGAGGGAAGAACTCCCTTGACCAAGAAAGAACGAAGATTACGATCACGTTTATAAGAAAAAAGAGGGCGGTTGTTGAAAATAGCAGAAGTGCGAGTATCAGAGTCAAGCAGAGAAACGTTGCGGTTAACAATATGTTTAATGGAATTATTAATAGGATGATACATAAGAGTGAAAGGAATGCGATCATTAGAGGCACGAGTGTGAGGAGTGAGAGCGGTGGTACGATCAATAGTAGAAAGTTTACGAATGGCGTGATCAATAACATGAGCAGGATAATTACGCTTGAGGAAGAAGGAACGCATTTCAGAACATTTAACAGAAAAATCAAGATCATCACTACACAAACGACGAAGACGAAGAAATTGCGAGAACGGAATAGCGTTAAGGGTGTGCTTAGGATGAGAAGACGAGTAGAGTAAATAAGAATGAGAGTCAGTAGGTTGAGAAAAGCTCACTAATGATGTTGTGGGCGTTAACAGCATTACTTACCATTCATTGTCGTCTTGGTCCTAAAGTAAATCCATAAAAATAGAAATGAGTAAAGTAGATGTTTTGGGGTTGCATACAAGGAAAGATTCAAATCAGTTTATATATATTTTAAAAATCAATCACTGCATGTACCTGCTCTTGACATGGCATGTTGGCTGGGGGGAAAAATGTTGCTTGATCAGCTGCCAACCAACAAAAACAAATTGCCAGAATCACTTAAAGTTAGTAATGTCTCCTTGACCGGCGCTAAAACATTGTCCAAACTTGTTAAAGAATGTTAGCTAGCAATTCAAATACTGTACTGACTTGCCTTTAGTCTCACTGGTTTCCTTATCGTCTTTGCTCTTGCTTCGAATTGACCAACTTTTCCCGCTTCCCCCGCTCCCTCTTCTTTTATGTTTCGTAAGAGGACTTCCAGTATCAGGAGAGGAGGCAGCAGTTGCACCGGGAAGTTGCCTGTTGTAGCTTCTTCCAGTGCGTTCAGTCTTCATTGACTGTGCTCTGTTAACTGCCTGTTCAGCACCGACAAGTTTCAATTTATTGTCAAAGGCGCTGAAAGTTTCAGCACGTTTAAAGCCAACTTCATCAGGGTCACCAGATGAACTCGTAGTCTCATTGCATTGACCCTCTTCAATACTAGACAGCGTAGCGTGCACTTGATTCATGACCTGGGTGAGGGACTCCCTGAAAAAGTCGGGAAAGCATAATCGAATTGACAAGTAGCAAAATAGATAGGCTTCCAATGCGCTTGCGTTTATTGTTTTGAGTTGAAAAACTCGAAATGTATGATATATATAATGATGATATAATAATGATGATATATGATTTATATAATAACTTTCCTCTAATTGATTCCAATCCTCTGAAAATCACGCAATAAACTTACATTGCTTTACTAAGCCCAGTGCAAGAGGTTTAAACATTCTATCATGCATATTCGGACTTTTATGATGCCCTGAATCCAGAAGGTTTATAATTTTCTACCGAATTCAAGATTTAATAACTCTTCGCTGATTTCTTTATTCCTTCTCGTTTCACCTTTAATTAATACACGCTAAAGCGAACAACGATACCACTGCAAGCTTTTTATCTTCTAGGCTTTGAACTTTGAAAACCGAAAAAACCGCGCACCCTTGAGCCCACTGCAAGTTCACTTCCAAACTAGAAATATTTATCGGAAGTTGAAAGATATAGTACAGGTGCGTGCAACTTAACAAATCACGTACAAAGGACGAAACTACCCTGCGCTTCCTACACTCCAAGTTAAAGCAATCGAAGAGGCACAAAGCATTCCTTAAACGATTACGCGAAGAAATCGATCGCGGACGGCCGAAATGCTAGGAGTGGCACATCTTGGAGATAACGTAGTTGACTCCATTCGAGAAACAGTTATCAAGATGTTCCCGGCACTAACTAACGATATAACTGATTTTCGTCCAGAGCTGAAAAACATGCGATACGTTAATAAGGTATTGGCCAGCGAAGCAGTTCTAAAGTATATAATGGATAAAGAACAATGTAGTATGAACGGGCAGAGAAATTGGCACTCCGAAAGGAATAAGTATTACAACCAAACTGAAAAAGCTTTAAGGGAAATTGAAAATTATTACTATGTCATAGTTTTTAGCGAAAGCCCAATAAGATTCAAGTAATACGTGTACTGAGTTTCCTAAGTTTAATGCTGTTCATTCATTTACACAAACGAGTACAGAAGAATTTTCATTCAAATTTTTTATTATTATTTTCAATTATGAATGATACCGTAAATGTATAGTTCTCGTAGGGTTCTACTAATTGCATTCTCTAGTAGTTTTACTTATAGTATTATTTCACACATTATGAAAGATTTTCATAGACATTCCGTTATTATGATTGCTATATATACTTATGTACTTCATAATCCGATATGGGTTTGTGAAATTCAATAAAGATTTGATTTCATCAACATCATCATGCAACATCGTAATCATTATTCTTATTACATCGTAAAATTATCCTATTTATAATACATTTTCATATTGAACCGCATCAGTTGCAGTTGCCTTCATACAAAAGCTAGAATATTTTAGGAAACTGCATTTATTTCCAAATCCCCCTTGTCTAATTAGGGTATAGATAAAAAGATAAAAAGACCTGAACGTCGTGGGTCGATTGAGCGTGCCTTGCTTTCACTTGATGTTATTGAAAAGTTAAAATCTAAGCTATGCATCATACAAAGAAAATTTAAATAAAAACGAAGGTTGAATTTGTGTCACGCAATGCACCCACGTTGATCTAAATAACCTCTATGTTGAACATCGGTTTAATAACACTTTGAGCATCTTTCTATATATATTTATTTCAACTTAAACTTCCATAAAAACATCTAAATTAGAGGAAAAAACGGGCACACAACAAATCAATTATGTAGAGTAAAGGTTAAGATGCCAACGTGGTGACCAGAGATCGGATGCGATCACGTTTCATGATCGCTGCGCTCTCACTCCAACAACTCACTCCTCCCTAGTAAAAAGAAGATATAACTAGCTAAAAACTAGTGTGAGCCGCGTCGGTGTTTCTAATGAAACAGTAATGATGAAAAGGTAAATTATACACCGTGAAAAAGATGAAAAAACTTACTGACGTTTCGGACGCTAGTCCTTCGTCGAAGGAGTTCTTTTACTCCGACGAAGGACTAGCGTCCGAAACGTCAGTAAGTTTTTTCATCTTTTTCACGGTGTATAATTTACCTTTCCATCATTACCCTCCCTAGTAAGTTGTGTCTTCGAGAAACCACGCTCTGCGGGAGACTAGCTATTGCATTCAACGTCAAGCTAGACCGATGGATATTTAGCTATTCCATTCAACATCAAGCTAGACCGATGGATATTTAGCTATTCCATTCAACATCAAGCTAGACCGATCGACAGTTCAAAGCTATTCCATTCAACATCAAGCTAGACCGATCGACAGTTTAAAGCTATTCCATTTAACATCAAGCTAGACCGATCGACAGTTTAAAGCTATTCCATTTAACATCAAGCTAGACCGATCGACAGTTTAAAGCTATGCCATTTAACATCAAGCTAGACCGATCGACAGTTTAAAGCTATTCCATTTAACATCAAGCTAGACCGATCGACAGTTTAAAGCTATTCCATTTAACATTAAGTTAGACCGATCGTCAGTTTAAAGCTATTCCATTTAACATCAAGCTAGACCGATCGACAGTTTAAAGCTATTCCATTTAACATTAAGTTAGACCGATCGACAGTTTAAAGCTATTCCATTTAACATTAAGTTAGACCGATCGACAGTTTAAAGCTATTCCATTTAACATCAAGCTAGACCGATCGACAGTTTAAAGCTATTCCATTTAACATCAAGCTAGACCGATCGACAGTTTAAAGCTATGCCATTTAACATTAAGTTAGACCGATCGTCAGTTTAAAGCTATGCCATTTAACATTAAGCTAGACCGATCGACAGTTTAAAGCTATTCCATTCAACATTAAGCTAGACCGATTGACAGTTTAAAGCTATGCCATTCAGCATCAAGCTAGACCGATCGACAGTTTAAAGCTATGCCATTCAACATTAAGCTAGACCGATCGACAGTTTAAAGCTATGCCATTCAACATCAAGCTAGACCGATCGACAGTTTAAAGCTATTCCATTTAACATCAAGCTAGACCGATCGACAGTTTAAAGCTATTCCATTTAACATTAAGTTAGACCGATCGTCAGTTTAAAGCTATTCCATTTAACATCAAGCTAGACCGATCGACAGTTTAAAGCTATTCCATTTAACATTAAGTTAGACCGATCGACAGTTTAAAGCTATTCCATTTAACATTAAGTTAGACCGATCGTCAGTTTAAAGCTATTCCATTTAACATCAAGCTAGACCGATCGACAGTTTAAAGCTATTCCATTTAACATCAAGCTAGACCGATCGACAGTTTAAAGCTATGCCATTTAACATTAAGTTAGACCGATCGTCAGTTTAAAGCTATGCCATTTAACATTAAGCTAGACCGATCGACAGTTTAAAGCTATTCCATTCAACATTAAGCTAGACCGATTGACAGTTTAAAGCTATGCCATTCAGCATCAAGCTAGACCGATCGACAGTTTAAAGCTATGCCATTCAACATTAAGCTAGACCGATCGACAGTTTAAAGCTATGCCATTCAACATTAAGCTAGACCGATCGACAGTTTAAAGCTATGCCATTCAGCATCAAGCTAGACCGATCGACAGTTTAAAGCTATTCCATTTAACATTAAGTTAGACCGATCGACAGTTTAAAGCTATTCCATTTAACATCAAGCTAGACCGATCGACAGTTTAAAGCTATTCCATTTAACATTAAGTTAGACCGATCGACAGTTTAAAGCTATTCCATTTAACATTAAGTTAGACCGATCGTCAGTTTAAAGCTATTCCATTTAACATCAAGCTAGACCGATCGACAGTTTAAAGCTATTCCATTTAACATCAAGCTAGACCGATCGACAGTTTAAAGCTATGCCATTTAACATTAAGTTAGACCGATCGTCAGTTTAAAGCTATGCCATTTAACATTAAGCTAGACCGATCGACAGTTTAAAGCTATTCCATTCAACATTAAGCTAGACCGATTGACAGTTTAAAGCTATGCCATTCAGCATCAAGCTAGACCGATCGACAGTTTAAAGCTATGCCATTCAACATTAAGCTAGACCGATCGACAGTTTAAAGCTATGCCATTCAACATTAAGCTAGACCGATCGACAGTTTAAAGCTATGCCATTCAACATCAAGCTAGACCGATCGACAGTTTAAAGCTATGCCATTCAACATTAAGCTAGACCGATTGATAGTTAGCTATACCATTTGACATCGATAGCTAGACCATTCGACACTTTAGAGCTATTCCATTCAACATTAAGCTAGACCAATCGACGTACGATGTATTTTTGGTGGTGTCGGCCGCCCATAGTCATGTAAGTTTATTAATTGCGTGATTTTCAGAGGAATGGAATCAATTGGAGGAAAGATATTAAGGTTTGAATAATTAAAATTTGAGTAAACGTGCTAAGTGTCGAGTGTTATAATATGTGTTCTAAAAAGTAGATTGATCGCCACACATTACAAGATTACAAATAGCCGAAGAAATGCTCATATTGTATTTTGAAATGTGCGAAGGTCTAACAAGAATTCGCTCCAATAAATAATCATTAATTTACAGACTTGGATGAAGACAAAAATAAATAGCATTTCTAAACGAATTTCTATAATATCTTTGCTGATAAGTAGTAACGTATCAATAATCACAGTAATCATAACGCAACCGTTTCTATCATAAATGGCCGATTATCTTGTATATTCAGTTTTGTGCTCGTAGGTCGAATGATTCATGGAATAAAACACACAGTCCGTCTTTGAAATTAAAGACAGAGAAAGCGTGTTCAAATAGATCTTCTTTCAATTATACATTTAATCAGACATTTAATTCATCACAGAATTCGCTTCCAAACTCAACAAAATAACAATGAAAGAACTAGGTGTTAAAAGGAAAATAAAAAAGGACGATTACTCATCTTACTAGATAAATTGAGTATTTAAAATATTACATCGAGCGAAATACTTGGAATCCTCCTTTGAGAATGTCAACAAGCATAAGGAAGGGGGGGGGGGGGGGTTCTACCACCCCAACTTGGGTAAGGGTGTGCCGCAAGGACCTCAAAACCCTGACCCTATCCCAGACCTAAAATTTTGATTTTACATACCCTACCTCAGAACAAAACTAAGAGTTGTAGACTCTATCCCAGACCAAAAGACGGAAAATACGGTTTTACAATCGATTGCAATCAATATTTTCTAACATTTTCATTGTTTTTGGTCGGCAGAAAGCGTAGCCTATTCGCCAGACAAAAACGACCAAATCGTTAACCCTATCCCAGACTAAAATCTTCGAAAAGTGCAACAAATTATCCACGAGTTCGCCAAAACGAGGTAACGAATGACGACTTTTGTTTATCGCAATTCTCCAGCCGCGATGGGTTCCGAAGTTTATATATTGCTCTCGAATAGTTCGCGAGAGGATCCGACTAGGTATTGACAGTTTCGTTTTGACGGGGGATCAGCACTCGGGGGATCCTGATTGATTATTAAAGTAAGTTGATTTAGTTCCTTGGGGTTCCTGTGTACGTTTACTTAAAAGACTTACTCACGGACACTACACGATAGTATAGTGGCTGCTCATCTCTTCGAGGCGACAGTAGCCACAAAAATGTATACAAACGTTAAACAAGAAAGTTCAAATTCAATGTCACTCTACTATTGCCCGTTCAGGGTAGGGATGTGCCGCTATTTAAGCTGAAAAAGGAGATGGGTAACTCTTTTCAATATGACCCTCATCTCATCATGAAACTTTTTGACTCACTACGGTAAAACCTGCTCTGTTATACGACAGTGAAGTCTGGGGTTCTGAGGTTTCTAAAAATGATCCTATAGAACTTGTTCATACCAAATTTTGCAAAATGTTACTCGGAGTGGGAAAATATGCAACCAATTCTGTCTGTTATGTAGAATTAGGTCAACTCCGTCTGCATGTAGCCGCAAACTTAAGATGCAAAGGATACTGGCTCAATCTAGTTACACCTACATCGAGCCATAAAATTACATTCTTAGTATATAAAGAAATGCTAAGCTACAGCCGTAAAATTTTGTGGAGCCAAAAAGTAAAAGAGTCATTACTGTATTAAAAAATGGGCTGGGTGATATATGGATGGCTAGAGGTAAATTTCAATACCTCTCGCCAGCCAAAAGTCTTTGTTACTATCAAAACGAGACTTGGAGACATAGAGAAACAAAACTGGCTCGGGGAGATCTTTAATGATAAAAGGGACACCCCTGGCCAAAAGAAGAGCAGAAGAGCTTTAACTAAGCTAAGAATAAGTAACTATGACCTAGAAATTGAAAGAGGCAGATACTCTAGTTACAAGAAGGTAGAGGAAAGGAAGTGATTTCATTGTACTGATACTGTGCGGGGCTTATTTGATGGGGGAGTTTATCGGGGGTCAAGCTTATACCAGCAAATACGGTATACTGACGAAAAAATACCACTTGCTCATCTACCTTTCGTCTGTTCGCAAAGAGAATTATAGAGTTTATTTTTAGGCACCCTACGCTTCAAGTGAATTTTTTAAACTCATGAATAGGGTCAACTTTTAACCGGTTCTAAAAAAACTCGAACACTTAACACATACCTTGTTTTGGCCAATTCCTCTCTCGTGCGACCTTTTACATTACCCTTAAACAAGAAGATTAGCGAAACATTAATAATATTGATACTATACAAATCCTTTGCATTATTTTCGAGCGGTGTAAAAGTCATGTTTTATCATTTTTAAACAGGCAAAAAATTCCAATTTTGGTTAGTTTTCTCAGTTCTATATCGGGACGTGCGCTCATGTTATCAGCAAAATAAACTAGAGAATACGACCGAGTGTCCACATTAAGAATGTAAAATATAGCGTTGAGTAGTTTTTGATGGGTTATCACTACAAAAAAACCCTGATTATCTGAGTATCCTCACCAGTGGAGGAAAAAACATTAAAACTGATTAATTCCAAAATCTAAATACGCAATTGACGATTTTGTTGAGGTTTTTAATCATTGCAACACATTTTCTTATTATAATATGACAACACAGAAACCTAGCTTGGGCTACCTGTGGTGACAGAGCGTTGCGTTTCCTTGCACTGAAATTTTCAGAATCTTATTACCTAGTACCATTGCAGTCTGCGTATAATTTTGGATGGAAAGTCTTGGGCAGAAAAAATTTTTATTACGCCACTTGAAAATTCGATCCAAAATGTGAAGCGCATATATAAGACATCGCGCTGTAGAAACACCACCATTGAATGGATTGCCTTGACGTTTTCACATACCTATTTCCAAGTATTGCGGATGAGCCTTACGAAAAATCAGCATCAAATCTTAAAAACTCATCGAATAAATGAATTTTTACTAATTGTCGTTGTAAACCTTAAAAATGGGAGTTTTGCTAAAAATCATATTTTCGCCGTTTCCTTCAAAACAGCTCCAAGTTTTTTCTTTAAAACGTTTAAAACGTTTTCTCCAAAATTTGGATAGGACGAGCTGTAGAAATTACACTACCATCTAGATAAAGCTCTGGTCTATTGATGTAGGAAGTTTAAAGAAAAAACTTGGAGCAAGTTGCAAATTGTCAATACGGTCGTACGGATTCGTACGCCCCTGCTCGCTCAAAGCCGTACGGCCCTGCTTACGCCATTTCCCGAAGGTTTTTCTAAGAGCCCGCGCCCGGGCAGATACGGGTCATACGAAAAATCATCTTATGTGTAGGAAGGGTGATAGGCACTTTAATTGGAAATCAAGACATACCTCTTCTGTCTCTAGTTGAGTAATTAATTCTTGCATTTCTGGTAAGCACTTTTCCTGGTCTTCAACTTCTTTACTTTGAATTTGTTCTACATGAATGCAAAGACAAAGGAAAAAGTTATTATATAGGTGCCAATGATACTACACATTATGCTGGACCCATATATAAACCTTCTATTCATCCGTTTAGTGGTTCATATAAGTTTATCATTGAGGCATATTAGCCGTAATACGATGGATGCTCACAACAAACGCAAAAACAAACCGGGCAAAACAACTTCTAACATTAATGATTTTCCTTATCCTAGTTTAGTATAAATACACAGGTGATTATTAAAAATCTCGCGCGCTGATTGGTCGAAAAACTCATACTATCACACGATAATCACCTCCAGCGATAATCCAAAATGGCGGCCAGTCGCTTTGTTATTGTTACCGGGGAAAATGTGTCTTTTATCTTCTTTTTTTCCCTTCTTTCTTTGAAAGAATCACCTGTGTATTTATACTAAAACAATTATTCAGCTCAAGCTAAGTGAATATCGGGAATAATAACATCAACTTTATTTCGGTTATTATTCCCCGATATTCACTTCGCCTTCGGCGAATAATAAGCCTGAAGCGAGATGACGTTTTACCCCCGTCTCTAGACCATAATCCTTTTCACATTGCTTTTGTTCTTTAATTATGACTATTGTTCCTTTATTCTCTAAGGAATCAAAAATTTTAATATGAAAGAATTTTAAAAACTAATATGGTATAGAGTCGGGGGTAAAACGTCATCTCGCTTCAGGTTTATTGTTAAACAACTTTGTTTTTGCACTTAGTTCGCTTCTTACCTAATAGGGCTTCCGCGCGACGCATAAGGAGTTTTCGTTTCTCTCCCGCAGCAGTAGTGATAAGCTCTCCAGTACCTAAGGGCAAAAGAAAAAACTTAGGAATTTTTGATCTTGCATTATATTTGCGCTTCAACAAGCAATTTTATTTTAGATCAGAAAAATAAGAGTTTGTTTTGATGGGCGCGACATGCAACATGAAACAATCCTTCGCAAATCGTTTTTTGATAAAGCTGTATACCCAACGTGTTTCCTCCCCTCATCACTTTCAAAGTCACTGTCAGCAAAGTGTAAAGCATTATTTAAAAAAAACGTTATTCAAATGAAACCGTGCGCTCTGGTTGGTCAACTACATTTTACATTACTCATGTAAATAAAGAATCAATGATATTTAACCCTTAAGTAGAGAAAAACCAGAGAGTCTGACATAAGATAGGAATAGGTAAACAACAAGAAACCGACATGTCAAAGATAATGGAAGAACGGCAAATGTTGATTGACATTTCGATAGACAGGAAGAAGCAGCAACAGGATTTGTGGCTACAATTTTTGAGTTAGATTTTGTTGTCTAAGTAACGATGGTAGGTGCCTGCCCCAATCTCAACTGAATATTTTAAAAGTAACTGTATGCTGTCAAATCTCAATTAATTTTGATTAACCGCTAATTCTTATTCCAGTAACTGTTAGAAAACTACGTAGTCTAGCGACTGTAAGTTACGGGACGTTTTCTTATAAGATCAATATGGAAATTTATATTAATTCAAAGTAATTGGGAACTAGTTACGTATGTTCTTTATTTTTAGTTAACCAATGAAAATCGTTGTAAGAGATGTCAATCAATCTTCTGCTTCACGTCATCTCGTTAAGTTTACCAACACTACTTTTAAAATTAAGTACATGCGGCACAGCTTTTAGTTCAGTTCAGAGTTGGTCAGATAGATTGAGTTAGTTGGCCAGAGAGTTGCAGTTGGAACCAGAGTGAATCAAGAGATAAGTAACAGTTACAATCCTAAGTTACAGATGAAGAAATAAAGAAGAAAGCCGCAAAGAAGACTTACAATCTATGTGTCCGTAGGGAAGTAATACTCCCCCACTTCTCTTTCGTGACACTCAATATTCCAAAACGAAACGGTCCAAAACGAAAAGCAGTTCTAAAAAGAATTTTTAAATGCTTATTCTTCATGACAGGATTTCTGATTAAAGTTCTAATTATTTCAGGTGAAGGATAAATTATTGAAAACTTTTTCAGTTCGCTTTAAAGAGCATGTGACAAGAAAAAATCTTAATGTTAAAAATGTGTAGTTTATTGGCATTAATAAGAATTTAATTGTTAAATTTGTTTAAAAAACGTGTTTCTCTAGAAAGTTAAGAAAATTTAGCACCAGTCTCCAGATTTAGTTGCAAATACACGAAATATGTACACTTTTCAGTTTCCCAACATTTGAAGATACTACGTTAGCTATTAAATGAAGCTGAATAGAATATATGTCTTTTGTTGTTATTTTATACGAATTACAATTTATATTAGTGCATTACTGCCGAATCTAGAGTACGTGTCAACAAGATGACGTCACAACTGATTGGGCAAAATTTTCTCAATTATCTCAAGAAATAAGCTTTTGAAGCAAATTTCATTACGATATATTTACTATTACTAGCAACCTATACATTTTAAACATATACACTTTAATTAAGCGTTTTTTGTGAGCAGTTGGGCCCGGAAATGCGTTGACTTAGCAACTTTATAGGTCGTGAGAAAAAGACGTCAGCAAGTGCAAGGATTTTTCAAAAAAAAAGGGGATTCTGCTCCGGTTCATTTGAAACCAAATCAAGTTCTAAAAAAAAAACGCCTTTGGCAAACTCGTGGATACAACCCTATGCCCTTACTGTGCATTTTGTTGACATTAATAGTTACGCAGATCAAGTTGATTCGCTTGATTTACAAGCGCATTGGACCTTTTATATTATGCTACCAATTTGTACTTTGTTTAGTTCTTTTGTTTTATTGAGTTTTGAATTAACCACTGTAATAATCGATGTTTCAGAACTTCACACTAAGTGTGATAGACGGCTTTGACCGCTTATCACCAAGAAAGCATAAATAAGAGAAGGACAATTCTTAATTACGAGCGCGCATGTAAATTCCCGCGGTAGGGCTATTTTTAGTAGACTGATGCAGTTTAAATTTCGCATTGCCCTACTCCCATGCGTCAACTTGCGCATGCGCGCCCTTTCCGTTTCGTTTTTGGTGATCAAAACAATAAACAGAAAAAGCAAGCGCAAAGCTGATCATGCATGGAAAGTGTATAGCGAAATTTAAACGTTATCCGGTTACTAAAAATAGTCCAACCGGGAATATACATGGCGAGCGCGTTATTAAGAAGTTTCCCTCATTTTCATTCTCTTATTTGTGCTCTTATTTATGCAGACTTTTGCTTTGACAGAATTTATTCTCCATGAAAGGTCAGAAATGAGTGATAATCACTTGTTTTGCTCATTGTCACTTTCTGATCTTTCATGGAGAATAAAATATTCCAAAGCAAAAGCCTGGCATTCGCTTTTTAATGTGTACTGAAGAGTGCTTTTTTCATGAATCTTTCGACCATTTCTTCGTTTTCAAAGTAAAACCCTCCAAAACAAGAGACCATTATAAGGTCAAGATAGTTCTCTTTAATATGTCCTTGACCTGGGGGAGAGAATCGTGTCAAAAGATGTTTCATAGGGAGGGGTGAGGGAAACACAAAACACTAGTGCCCAGTGTTTGGGGAATCACATAAGGGGAACACAAATCCCCGTGACACCGTCAATCAAGCTCCTGTCAGAGTCACTTACCGTCATCTTTGGGTGCAGACTGAATAGCATCTCTGAGATTCACGATCCACCTAAATAAAAACAGGATAGTAAGTCGCATTCAATGTCGCTTTAGAAAAGAGTAAGCCTTGCTAGACTTATAGATAATTATTGGATGAGGTTTTGATGATACACTTAATTATCAATGTCAAGGCAAGTGTTTTGGCTGAGGCCAATAACATTTGCCAAGACATTGAAGTTCGGATATCATCAAAACCGAAATCAATAAAAATAGATAAAATGTTCAAACAGATCAACTGATAATACAAAAATAAGTGTGAAAATTGAATGGGCTGAACTGTGGTGGAATAATGATAGATGTGTTGATCATCACAGTGAATGAGCGATCTAAGCGAACGCTGTAAAGAAAGACTTGAAAAAGTGATTTCAAGCTTCAACGGGAATCGAACCCATGACCTCCGCGATGCCGGTGCGATGCTTTGCCAACTGAGCTATGAAGCCAATCATGTTGGCGAGCGGTCATTTTTGTTGGGTTCTTCAAGTCCCCATAGATAATAAGTGTGAAAATTGAATGGGCTGAACTGTGGTGGAATAATGATAGATGTGTTGATCATCACAGTGAATGAGCGATCTAAGCGAGCGCTGTAAAGAAAGACTTGAAAAAGTGATTTCAAGCTTCAACGGGAATCGAACCCATGACCTCCGCGATGCCGGTGCGATGCTCTGCCAACTGAGCTATGAAGCCAATCATGTTGGCGAGCGGTCATTTTTGTTGGGTTCTTCAAGCCCCCATAGATAATAAGTGTGAAAATTGAATGGGCTGAACTGTGGTGGAATAATGATAGATGTGTTGATCATCACAGTGAATGAGCGATCTAAGCGAACGCTGTAAAGAAAGACTTATTCAAAGACAAATTCAAATTCATAAAACCATTCTACAGATAACTGCCATCCGCTGATCTACGCAGGCTCCTTTGTGCAGATAACTGCAGATAACTGCCAACAGTTAACTATTGACCGCTGAAAAATCGCTAGCACACGCTGATAGTTAGAATTATCTGTAGGTTCTTGACCAATGAGAATTCAGATAGTGAGTAGTACGATGCATAATAATCAAAGTTGGCTGACTAAAATAATGCCTTACGTTCGTTTCTCGGAAGCTGTATTGCACACCATCTCATACATCTCTGGTCCATCTTTAGAGGTACTCACTAAAAAGATAGCTTTGGTGTCTGTGGCTACTTCACGAACAAATAAGTTATTGAGTCGAATGACAGGAGCCTGAAAAATGAAAACGATGGATTTTAAGTTTGTAATGCAATATTCAGCGTTACGCGATTTGGATGAAATTTTAATATAATAATAATATATTCATTTCTATAGCGCTTTTTTATATGGTTGTTTTTATTTTTTCTTGAAAAAATCCAAACTAGTATACTGTCTTGCATCCTGAGGAAGAGCATTGCAGAGTAATTGCCCACAATAGTATTTTATGTATTGTATATTTATGTATTGTAGCCCAAGCTTGGTTTCTGTGGTGTCATGTTATAATATGATCATACATTCAAAAATTAACCACACAGAGCTAAAGAAGTGCTATTGATGGGTTGCAAGCATTCCCAAGAGAGTTTAAAGACAAAAGCATGGCGGCCATTGTGGTACCGTTAACAATGGTGCTAATTAGAAATCTTTTGTTAAATGGCACCAACATGGCCGCGATGACGTAACGTGCAATCGAAGAATTTATCAATGATCGAATAAAATTTCGAGGTTTTATTTCACGTTTCGATGATTTTATTGAAATTTTTGCGGAGCGTTCTACCCTGGCTCATTCTGACCAACATTAGTAACTTCTCTTTCCGGATCAGCAACAGGAAGAACTGCCTGTCTTACATCTCCTGGTAATAACCGAAGAGGAACCTGTTCTTGAACTTCCAAGAAATGGGCGAGCAAGCGGGATGGGTAATTCAAACAAAGCCGTCTGTACTCTTCCCGTTAATAATGAAGTGGCACCAGAGGGACCACGCTTCCTTTTATATATACGCTATTTGCATATTACAATTCCCTAGGGTATTCATCATAACATTCACAACAAGACCCTGCTTGCAGGGTAAGCTGGGATACCTGGAGGACCTGGTATCAACATGCATGGAGGATTTAGTTCGTTGAGCTTCCAAAAATATTGATAAATCATTTCGTGACGTCTCAAAGTAATGATAAACCACACCCTGGTTGGGATGGTTTACTAATATCAGTCTCGAAGAGCCTAAAGCAGAAGTAAACATAAGTTGCAAAATTTCGAACAACAGTGTTAAAGACCGTTTGCAGGCAGAGCGTTTATGCCATACAGCTGTACTCATCAAAGTCAATCTGGAACTCGCAATTTTTAAGTTGAAGAAAATTTAAAGGAGATCATACACTCAATTGAAAAATCGTAGAACATAGAACTTAGAAGCTGAGACCGTAATGGCACATGGGAAGTACGTTAATTAGATGCATGCTGTGACCGGCGACCCGTGGCATCATCCACTGTTTTTTATAAGCGTTTATGGCATTCTAAACAGACTGCATGGATGCTGCAAATGAATAAATTATAATATAATTATGTCATTTCCCATGTGCCATTTCGGTCTCAGCTTTTAAGTTCTATGTTTCTGAGCACGACAACGATTCTTCAATACTCCATTTTACAGTTCCATTAAGTGACCACGAATAATAGTTCCTAGCCGAGGCTGGAGTTTCCATCATTTCATCATTTCATCATTTCATCAGTTTATTATGCGTGGTAACGCCGCTTCGAACGGCAAAGATCATACTCTAGAATGAGCGTAGAAAATTATTTATTTTGCTTCTGAAATGAAATAGGATCTTAAAATAAATATTGCTATGTACCTCATGTTTAGTGAATATACTTTGAAGCCAAAACAGTTAATATAAATACATAAGTATAGGTTATAAGACTATATTGTCAAGTGCCATTTGCCCATGGAGTTCATTGAAAATCCTTAGAAATAATCGCTTTGAAATCATCCCGCTATCTTCTGGGCTTGAAAAATTGATAAATTAATATTTCTAGTTCGGCTGTCTTGAATATTACGGCGGTCAACGATATAGAGCATGCGTAGATATGTGTCACCTGTGCCACGTGATCTCCTAGCTCCGCCCTCTCATAATCACTTGAAAACTTAGTGACATTGATTGACATCTGGTACATAATAATTGATTGAAGTATAGACGGGAACCCCATAGAAGATGCCCGCAAAGGTCTCTTGGGTAAGTTCCTGAGGACCCCTGGGTAACTATTGCGCAACTTTGCCATTTTGTCGCGGATGGGAAAAAAATACAAAAATACAAAGGCATTTTACAGCTGGTATACAACAGGTATCCCAGCAATGACTGAGAATGACTCTAGCGCCATATATTTGTAAGCTGAACGTAGAGAACGTGATGGAACGTAATAGAAATTAGAACAATAATATGAGTATGCGCATTGCCATTAATTGCCTTGAAGACAAAAAGAAGAATCTCATTCTTAATGCTCTGCTCTACTGGGAGCCAATTTATCTGAGAGCGTTTAGTACTGTGCTATAGTGTTCATTTCGAACACTATCAATTCAGTTGTATCAAGTGATAGAGATTTTAAAAAAAAGCGTCTAAAATAAAAAACATTCCACCGTCAGATTTTTAATTTTTTTCTCTAAAGTTAGCTATTAAAAAGTATCATATAACTCGTAAGGCCCTGCTGACGCGTGTACGTGAGTGGGCCTGAAAAACCCATGGCCTTCTTCTCTTCTTCAATCTTACCAGGATTTTCCGGCTTTTTTGAGTTAGATCAGGCCGGACGGGAAAACATTTACCCTCGTTCATTTGTACGGACCTTTTAGCCTGCGTTGCATCCGGAATTTTTCTTTGTTAAGCTTTCGTAAGAAAATTCCGGATGCAACGCAGGCTACGGAACGCCCTGCTGCGCTCGGTCAGTAGTGCCTAAATTTATATATTTTTCTTTTAAAAAAAAATTGCAAAAAGAAAAGGCGTTTCTGGCCGCCCGGACCTTGGACTTTGTTTCAGGCAACGCTATAAAGTCAATCAAAAGCATATTTTATGTCAGTGTGAAAACTGAAGTGGTTTACCTTTTGGTCCAGTGAAAGTAATGACAACTTTTGGTCTTTTTCTTGTAAAAATACCAGCATGTCTTCTAAAATAACCACTAAACTCTCTGTGAAGACATAGAACGAACAAATGAAGTTCAATTATATTGTTGGTTGAATCCCAAGATTGTTATCAAAGTTATCTAGCTTCTTCTGCCACGAGCCGGGACAGAAAGAACACTTACCAGTTAACTTTCCACGCGCAGTTTTCCAAAATAACATGCCATTATAACGAAGTGTGCTGGTGTTGGAAGCAAAGTCGATGTTCTGTGAATACAAAAACATGTACTCATCAATAAGTACATATTTAATGACACCGAATATTTTTTTCTTTACCTTGACCTCCTTGCCACCTTTGTACGTTATGACCGTTTTCAGATCCATCCTCATTCTTATATCTTGCAGCGTCTAAAATAAACGATAAAACCAAATAAACCAACAAGAAACTATAACAGACATGTGTAAAATTTACTGGCATGTTTACCTTCTGTTTTTCGTATTCTTTTATTGCATCATCCACAGTATGCAGGACCCCCTAATAGCATTAACAGGAAACGAAACTGGTGAAAATCCTTTTTACACTTAATATTCGTCAAGGAAACTCGTATGACGATGGTCAAGAAAGCATAGAAATGTTACATCACAACCTAGGTACAACAAATGAGCGGAGATCCCGCACCAGTTTGTCTCTGAAAGGCCGTGACTTGCAATTATTAGAAAGCTACTCTATTCTTTGTCTATGTATCACTGTTATTATATCATATTATCATTGTATACTACTAGTATCATTTAATTACCTTAACTAGTTCAAGAGCTTTTTTGAGTAAACCATAGTCTTGTTTCGATTCTAAAATAATGAGATAGATGGCAATGATTCTGTAATTTGAGTATAAAATATAGCAATACAATTGAAAGTGTTTTAAATAAAGAAAGGTGAAGTTCTTTTTTCTTGGATAACGCGGGGAGTGGTTGCTCAATTTTCCCGAGCCAGGAGCTCATGTATAAGGCCGCTGGAAGATACCCACTTCCCCCTTCTCAGACTATTAGTACTCCTTATTACGGGTATTTAAAGCTAAAACGACAAAGGACAGAGAGAAGTCGGAAGGTACTTGGAGATTCTCAGGATTGAGCCGTGGACCTCTAGCTCTGAAGCCAGAGCTTCGTATCTTCGAGAAGTAGAGCGAGATGAGAGAGAAAGAGGATGTTCAAATACCTTTAGTCGTCTTAATAATCGCCTCAAACAACAAAGGGTACTTGGTCAATCTCTGTGTTACGAGGGTAATGCATTCTGGGATAGACAAACGTCTACACATCTTATTTACGCTACACCTCTACAAAAGAACAAACAACAAACATAGTTTTGTCTTGTACTACAAGTTAAAACGGAGTGCAGTAACAAGTAAGAAATTATTGACCATATTTTCAGGTATCAAGAATCCCATAAAGAACTCACTATACTAACCTTAACGAAATCTGCAAACCGCTTGTCATTTTTCAATTTCTTCTGTTGATTGATAAGCAAAGAAATCAGAAATTTTTCGCGAAATTAAAGTGCGCAAAATAAGTGACCTCCAAAATCACGAAAATCACGAAATTAACAACACGTGGCAAACATTTCACGGCAGAACGCTTGTCCCCTGTAAATTGGAGTCGCTTTAGCCGGACACATCCTTACAATCTTTACATCTTGGAATGTCAATTAAATAAAAATTAAAAATTCGCCTTAGTCGCTTGCTAATTTCTATAGTAAATGGCTTGTAAAGTAGTTGCAATTGGTGATGTTACGAAGAGACCAAACTTCGAGTTACGGTGCATTTGAAAATATTTCAGCAGAAAATTGAAACGCTTATATATTGTATCCTTCTGTATCACTGATATTCTGAGGAGAATCGCGAAAAAATAAACGGTTTATCCGTGACACATTCCGAAATAAACATGCATGGGACTGGGTTAAGTTCATTCTCCTTTAAATAGTGGCTGCGTAGGAGACTGGGGTAAGTTATGAGCACGATTTATTTATTTTTTGTTCTAGATTTCCGATTTTTTAATTATACAGATATCTCCATTTTTGTCTATCTTACAATTTTTGAAATAGAAAGCAATGATTTTTTGTAGCACATAACATTTTAAAAGTCTAATTCACTGAAGTATTGCCAGTTAAGGTTGCGTTCATAATGTATGGCGGGGGAGGGGGCAGGTGAAATTGAGGGGGAAGCGGGGAAATTTTGGTAGGAAAAAGGAGGGGGGGGTAAATTGTTATCAGTTTTCACCTGCTCCCCCCCCCCCCCCCCCCCCCCCCGCCATACATTATGAACGCAGCCTAAATTCTTGTCGAATTTTCCTCTACCAAAAATAGTTGATTGTAGTATATAAGGATCTCGCCGGGCTTTGTCGTTCGTCGGTGATAATTGTTAGGGCAATGGTTCACTTAGCACTTTTACTATACCTTGTACAGATCCACTGCTTCTATATGATGGCTACAGAAGTCTCCGTACGCAGTTTTTATGCGTTGCCCTGTCTTGCCACTGAACTGCAAGGCAACAAACATCAGTAACAGCAAAGATTCAATTATGAAATGCTTTATTCCTATTTAATATTGAATACCTGTTCTTCCAAAACGTCGCCTACTTTCTCGACTATTGTCTCTTCGTCCTCTTTTTCTCTAAGTCGGGTTAAAAACCAAGCTGGAAATACAAGATGTTGGTCAAGCACATAATACGTAGATACAATAAGACGAATCCAATTCATTTAGTATCGATCGCCATGTTTTATCTAGAAAATCTCAAGTTTTGGTCGTGAACATATTATTGAGACGTTGTGTTAACATAAATTCGACTTACTATGTATGTCAAGTAGTTCTTCTATCTGTGGGAACATTCTGTCCACTGTCCCTTTCGTCATATGAAGTGAGTTAATCATCCCACCATAGAAGATCTGTCAGTGTTTCATACACATGAGTATTTGCTCTCGACTAGATAACTTGCTGATGTGTTCAATTAGTAAAGGTAATAACACGGTTTCAAGTTCAATTTGGGATTAACGGCACGAGTGTGTTTTTCAAAGAGTTGAAATTGAACGAGACCGCACCACGAGTGCAAATCATCCCAAATCGGACGATAAATCGTGTTTATTACTTAGTAATGAAAACATGAAAAAATTACAAAAGAAATAAACGAAAATATGTGAAATATTTACCGCGTAATATTTTATGAAATTCGTTCGTTCCCAATCTGGCTATTAGTGTTGATTTACCCTCAAAATACAGTAAAGGTAACCTTTTATTTGTGAGAATTTTTTTTAAAAACTGTATTTTGAGGACAAATCAACACTAATAGCCAGCTTGGTCTACCTGTGGCTAAACGTGCTTTATTCATACAACATTACATTTATAACGATAATTTTAAACTTAGCTATTTACAATCGATTCTATAGCCTCTCTCCTTCTTCACTCAAACTCACCTATACAACACCATACAATCTTTTCTTACCTTAAACATTATTTTTAGGGTTCGAACATAATGAACTTCTGTTTGTATTAGTTCTGTAATAGAAAAGAATTTAATGGAAGAGATATTTAATTACTCTATTTGAAAGAAATAAAACGAGATACTCAACTATAATGACTAGTGGACTAACATTGGTAGTCAAAAACGTACAGTACACAGTAAATTTGAGGGGACCCCAAAGAGCAATTTTGGCTTTTTCAAAGTAGTGCTATTTCAGCCCAGGCTAGGGCCAAAATAGAACAAAATGCCATTTTAGCTCCACAGAAGCCATTTTGGTATGGGTCTATCAGTATTCTTTTGGCTCCCTCAACTAGGCCAAATGAGGGGGGAAATCCATCTTGGCTGTCCAAGTGTAAATTTGATAGAACTGCAGCTAGTGTCATTTTGGCCCCATGGAAGGCCAAAATGGCATAAGGGGCCAATTTAGATTACAAGAGCTATTTTGGCCCTCGGACATTAAGTGCTGTTTTGGCCTCATGGAAGGCCAAAATGGTATGAGGGGCCAATTTAGATTACAAGAGCTCTTTTGGACTGGCCAATAATTTTCTCACCCCAAACTTCATTAATGAGATGATGCGTGATATATGCATTAGTGAGCAAAACTTTACGAGAAGCCCTAACATCAGGGAAAGAAAAGCCGTGGCTAAGTTAATTGTAGAAAGTTATCCTTTTTTGAAAGCCCCTCAACTCAGCAAATATGCCAAGCCTTGGGTAAGCAAATACGATTACATTTTCAGGTTAAATTGTGTAATGCAATTAAAAAATTTTCTTAAGAACTTAGGTATATTTAATTATTGAAGATATAGAAGTAATTTATAGTGCTTGGGAACGAGGTCATTCCGGGCGAAAGCCCTTGGAATTAAATTCGGAAAAATTAATTTCCGACCTCGCTGGGATTCGAATCCACGACCTTTGGAATTGTACTACCGATGCTCTTCGCTGATGATGGGTTATACATAAGTGTTGCATCTCATGCGAGTAGAGTTATTTGTTGGTTCTCTCCACCATGCTTTAAGGGTTTGTTCTCTGGGTTCTCTGATGATTCTTTACTCCATAAAATCAACTTATAACTTCTAATTGGATCTAATTCAGTTGCCTCTTTAGTGGACCTAAACCTGTAAGAATAATAGCTGCCGCAGTTTGATTTCAGGTTATGTTCTCTACCTCTATTTCTTCCTCTCACTAATCCATGTAGCAAATTTATTTTTAGCAGTTTGAATACTCTTCAATGAGAGAGATGAGTCTAAATTGATTTATTTTTAAATATCTGAACTAACAGATTAAAGCTGACTTTGGGAAATCCAGACCTGACTAGACTACCCAGATAAAGAGCAGCTTCAAAGATGTTTGGAGCTGCAGGATCACATAAATCAATAGAAAATTCTAAAGTTTGGCTTCATTTTGTCTATATTATGTTTTATGTTTCAATCATGGTATTTTGTTGACATGGGTGTTTTGTTCCCATGTTTTCCCTTTGTGTTGTTTCCATTCATTAGGGCAGTTAATCAATGAACATAAATGAATAAATTATGACTTTTAAAAAAACTAATTCATGAAAAAGAAGAAAAAAAGGAATGATGACTCATCAGTTAATTGAGAGAAAACAAAGATAACGGTCAGCTTCTTAGTACATTGCTTTGTTTAAATTTTTTTTAGAATGCAAAGAAAGATCAGCCTTGAAGTTGGCCTCAATTATCTTGAGGCCTCCAAATAGAAAAGGAATCCAAAGCGAGGATCATGAAGAGGCTGTGATCAAGGTCATTCAAGTAAGTGCAATAAAATATCAGCTGTGAGTGTTATGAAGTGAAATAACTATATTGCCCCCTCCCAACCTTCACAATGATAAAGAAATGATTTTTAAAAAGTTGCAAATTGTTATTTTCACAGGACCATCAGTCACTGGATGAGGCCATCAAGGGTTTGCGGCAGCTATACTTATAGTTGCTAAATGACCTCGACTACAATTCAGATTTGTGGCTGCAGAGGGCATCTTGCTCTCGCGCCCATCACAACAAACAAGATTGCCATAGTAATCCTATTGGCAACATACTATCTTTTCAATCTTGATTATGTAGTTGGAAAAAATATTTTGTTTTTTTTAGAAAAAACCTTAATGGGTGTCACAGATGACAAAAGCCCTGTGTCTGTTGACACCCTTATTGGAACATTATCAAATTTAGATGTGAATGAATAAGTGTGTAAACTCTAATATACCTAGGCAGCAATATATTACATTGCATTCTATATACTATTTTATAATGGAATGCATTATATTTCATGAGAAAAGCATGCAACTTTCATTCATTATGTAATTGCATTGGCTAGAGAGTAATCTGAGTAAATGCTGCTTAGGTTTATTCGGAGTAGACTGTGTTTTTTGGTCTAGTTTTCTTATTCATGTTACATTAGGTTATAAGTAAAGGTTTATTTTATGTATGTATAGTTTATTTATTTTATTTTATTACTTAAAGATTTATTTTATCACTATTAAAAAGGTTTCGTCCTGCTTTATTTATGTTTAAGTTGAATATTAAATATGCCAAAGCCATTTTCATAACAAATTACCCGCAATATAAGTGCCAAAAATAAAAACAGCCCCAAATTCAGAGCCAGAATGGTTACCGTTTCAGAAGTGCCAAAGGAGCCCTAGCTACCATTTCTGAAGTGCTAAAAAAAACTATTAATAAGGGACAATTTTAGGGTCAGCCCCAAAATCAGAGCTAAAATAGCTCCAATTCCTGAAGTGCCAAAATGGCCCTTTTTGGCTCTTGCGTTACTATTTTCATAATTCATGCAGTAGTACCCTCTACAAACTATCTTCATATGAACAAAAAGTGTTTGAAATATAGATCTGTATAAAGAATGGAGATGTAGAAATTTCCCTTACCATGTATCACATCCTGTCGTTTTATTTCCTTTGCAGTCATTTTTTTAAGGATCTAATAAAGAATAAATATACAACATCAAAGTTGAAGTAGTATTCTGCATCAGGTTTATTATTAAGCACAGCAATTTATTCCGAGCAGATCATGAAAGCTTAGGGCTTCTCATTGTACCTTCTTATCAACGGTTAAATTCCAAGCATCAGGTTCTTCTTTCATGTCAAGATCAGAGTCTGTCCAGCCTTCTCCTGTGAAAACTACAAACCAAATGCAAAGAAGATAAATCAACTGTAAACTAAATAAAATATGACTACCATGAAAGAAAAAAGTAAAAAAACAAGATAATTTGTACCCCCTTCTTCATCGTCTTCATCTCCTGAACCTTCAAGTGACACACCAGACCTTCAAATAGAAAGGGGTACAGAGATTCATTTAATGCTGGTGAAATCATATTTAACAGTATCTGCCCTAGGAATTTTATTACATACATGCTTTTGTCATCCCCCTCATCTTGGCTTGGATTGAGACTCCTATTCAAAGGAAAAAAATGCAGCTCAAGATTTAAAGTTAAACACATGCACAATAACATGCATCATGTTACCTTCTAAATGGCAGTGGCGATGTTGATCTTAAAGAATGTGATGCAGCAACAGTCTTGTTACCATGGTTACCCATCTTGGTTAACATCCCTGGGTTTGGGAAAGTAGGTGCCTGAAAATGGACATATCTTTTACCCATGACATTTGAGTGAAAGTAAACAGTTACAAAAGTCATATGGTAGATAATTAAAAAAGTTCTCCAGTACCTCTCCAGCTCTATAACCCTTCTGAGATAAGCCTGATGCACGCCTAGCAAGTGCTGTCTTGCTTCCAGAGTCTTTATTTTCCTTGCTTTCTCCTCTTAAATCAGCATCTTTGACTGATAAGTTTGTCATAGCTTAAAAAAATACAGGGAATATTTGTAACACCGTGGAAGCCACTTCATATACAACTTAACATACTCACATTGTCCTTTTTCTTTTCTCATGCTACCACGAATACTTGTCTTTGAATGTCCAGCCTAATGAATGAAATGAAGTGGAACCTTTATTTATCCAGGACAATCTCTTCAATAACCCTAAGGACACTGTTATGAATGGGAGGCGAATGAATAATATAAAATCCTGAGAACATGAGTGTAAAAAGTTGAAGCTGCTGTGGCATAGGAAATCCTACATCAGCTGCGTACTGCAAGGATAGTTATATTCTAATACAAACTGGTTAGTAGTAGAGATATCCTAGTTAAATTTTCGGTGCATAAAATATCGATTTTCGGTTCAAATTTGAACAACATTTCAGTTGAGTTGGAGTACAAGTCCAGTTAATGGTTTGAAAATTCGAAAGTTCGAAAAATCTAAGTTGATTGGTGTTTTGAAACAATTACCATGGGAAGCAATGGACTTCAGTTCTAAGATAAGTTTAAAAATACATGCAGCAAATCAGCAGAGAATCTAATAATAAAATTTCATCTGATGTTTTTGGTTTACCGTGTTGGTGTTCAGTTGGCTAGACAATAAAGCTAGACACATAAAATACTGGAAGGAACAGAAGCAGTCCATGGCCGCTATAACTTCAATACCATTTTTGATAATTTTCACAAGAGATATTGTAATTTATCTTATTTGACTCATGACTCACAGACTCACGACTCATTGACTCACTGGACTCATAAAACATACGACCTCCCTTAGATGCAGTTAAATGGCCCTCATTACAAAGTAGGCAGGATGATCACGTGTTTAAACATATTAAGAATGTATCAATGGTAGTTGCCAGCAATTTTTTCCAAAAAATGTTTACTTTTAACAACACTATGTAAAATATATTTCAAAGCCAACAATCGAGGACTGGATGGGATTTCGAGTCCGCACAATTAGTTCCAGTCCGAGGAGAAGCAGATCAGAGGACATGAACTAATCCCGTGCAGTCCCTTATTGGAGGCATTGAAATTTATTAATCGACTAAGAGTAAGTGCACCAAAATTAATTCATTCCTAACTGAATTAATTTTGTTCCAGTTACTACAGACTGAATTCAGTACTTTCACATGACTTTACCAGGTTTCAGTAACATCATGTGACCAAAAAATAGCCTATTAATTGGCTGAGAAACAATTTGGCAATTGTGTGCGTAAAAATGAATAACTAGACTTTAATTAAGCTTAGATAAGAATATTCTGCCCTACCTTTGGTAGTTCTCTCTTGCCATGCTATTAAAAAATAGGAATAAAAAATTATTATTTTACTACATTTCCAGAAAAATCATAGCCTTTGTCGTCTTTAACCTGTAGGGATCAGCAGTTATAGGATAAGGGATAAGCATAGATTATAATCAGCATAGATTTTTATCCCTAACAGACACTGCTTAGTGGTGGTAATAAATGTTCCAGTCGTGTTGGTACAATTGGAAGTGTTTTTGCTGATTGCACTTAATCAGCGACTATACAAACCGATGTTGAAAAAATATTGCTTGGATTATAAGATCAGGCAAGGTCATGACAAGATTCCTGCCAGAATAATGACATGAACATGACAAAATGCTAACAAGTATCTTGCCAAATCTTGCAAGATTTTGCATGATATCTGAAGGATCTTGCAGTGTTTTGCTGGGACCTTGTCTAGTTTCTTGGGTATTCCTGTCACGGTCATGGCATGAACTTGGCAAGATCCTGACAAAAACCTTGCCCCCAAAATCTACAAGATTTTGCACAAGATACTTTAAGGATCTTGCAGGTCATTGCCAGAGAATAGATCCTGGCATGCCTTTTTAAGAATTAGCGCGCACAAAAACCTGGAGAAGTATTATTGTTTCTCTTCTCAATTAATTCCTACCAGTTTTTTTATATTAATAGATACAGCTAATAGTATCTTATGATAAGCTTTTTTAACATCTTCATAAAGATGACTCAAGTGGGGTTTGATCCTACTTAACCTTGCGTGCCCTATCCTAAATCTTTATTACTCATCGCAGAACAACAAAACCCAAAACAATCACTTTGCTCATGATTAGAACATTGTTTTAACTTCTTAATTTGTAAATAACGTTTTATCTTATATATTCACATGGTTAAAATATTTTTGGAAAGTTCTGTATACTTCATGACATGCTAACTAAAAAAGTAACTTGGCAATAAAAAAAATTCCGCCAACATAAATGATGTATTAGAAAATAATAACATTTCACAGATTTAAAGCCTAGACAATGTTAAAAAATGCTTTTCAGCTATGAAGCCCATATGAATTTTTGCACAGACACACAAGGCTCTTGAAGTTGGATGATATCTTGGCTCTCTCAGAGGCCCCATCCACACTGTGCCAGATAAATTTGAATCCACATCTTTCACACCGAAATCGAAAAAAAGTTCTCCATCCACTCATGAAAACAGATAAAATGTTTCGCGCTCACACTAGTACGATCAGAGGCGACAAAAACGCTTCATTGCACATCTGAGCTTGTGCATCGAAGCTGAAATTGAGCCCGCCGTGAATTTTTAGCCTTCCCGCCATGTTCCCATGACAATCATAACGTCATTGTAATCGAAAAATTTCAGATAAAATGTTCTCCGTCCACACCAATAATACGGCTAGCCAGCATTTTCAAATTGTTCCACTCTGGAGACCGTATTCGAAAAAATTCGTTTACGGTGAAGAATTGTTCCGGATTTCCCAGGACTAGCGTGGACGGTAGAACTAACCGAATAAATAAAAATTGGGATTCAAATTTTCCCAGCATAGTGGGGACAGGACAAGGTCTTCCAATATTAAAATATGAGCAAATTCGATTTTTCGACTGTTGCCGGAGTATGCTACATTTTTGCTGACATTCTCTCTTTAGGTAATTCCCTCGTTTTGCAACGCACATTTTTCTGTGCATGCAACTAAAATAATGCATGGAGCTAACACAACTTAATAACTAAATAAGAAACATGTTCAAAATCAATTTTCGTAATTTCCTCTTGTTTGAGTGGAGAAATTGCGATTTTTATCTGTTTTGTCCTAGTCTCCACTCATAGATGTGTCAGTTTTCGACTATTTCGAGATGTTTTTTTTTTCAAGAATGGTGACCCCCAGTTTTTATTTCAGATTTTTCATAAATGCGATGAAGGAAAGTTTGGACGTTCGTAGGTGCACGTACCTACATTTTTCACTAACAGTTCAAGAATCATAGTCTTCCAATGACTTTTGATGGATTTAATAGTATAGATTATCTAGTAAACTTCAAGTTACATGAAAGTACTTAAGTAAAATAATGCTCTTGATTACAGCTTCCAGTTGTAACCGCATTTCACTATAAAACCTGTAAATTGCCATTATTTGGAGAGCATCTAGCGAAAAAACGAGAATGGTGACCCCATCTTTTTTTTTGCAGTTTTTAAATGCCCATTACATAATTAATTTCCATGCAAAGTTTCAGGACAAAGTTATTGGCAAATATTATTTCAAGGGAATTATCTTCAGAACTCATCAGGTTAAGGAAAGAAAATCATGGAACTGACATCTTTCCCTAAACCCTCCAAGATCTTAATAAGATCTTGTATATTCAAGAGTTGCCTAAGAAAATCCACGAAAAAGATTTTGGAAGATTTTTCGACAATGTTTTTTCAACAAGATGTTCAACCTGACACATCTTTCTTCCGTGTTTCATGTTTAATAAAGAAAATCAAAGAAATGTAACAGCTTCAGATAACACAGCCTTCATCTTGATAATTTACGTTATCATGCTCAACCTCATCCAATAATTGCTTAATATTATATCATGATAAAATACAATGCACTGCATTTTTCTAAATCCATAATCCCCCCACCGTAAACTATGTCCCTCCTATATCCAATGAGTTCTCCTTGAAACATGCCTGAAATAAATAAGTCCCTAGGGCTAACTAGAGGATTTATGAGTTCGAACCCCCAAAAAGATGACAAGAAAATATTTTTAACCCTAAAAGTACTGTCGATCACTTCTACCACTTTTTCTTTCCGCAGAAAAGGAAAAACCCACCCCACTCAAGAAGAGGGGCAGACTATGCTAGTAGGGTAGAAAAATTAAGTAAGAGAAAGTGAAATGCAACAATTAATAATAATATAGTACCTTTGCAGATTTGCTACCACCAAAGAGCATACTCAGACGTCTTAAACCCTTTTCTTGTTGCGGCTTATCCTGCTAAAAATCATATCCAGTAAAATGATAATTTTAATATATAGTGTAGAGTTATTTCCCTTATTTCAATACACCTGGGCCCAGTGGTACTAAGCCTGGATAGCTCAATCTGGCAGATAAATCCTTATCCAGTCGATAAGCCTATTCTGTTATCCAGTTATTAAAATAATTACTGGATAAGATTTATCCATTGGATAGCACTATCCAGGCTTTGTACAACCGAGACCTAAATCACAAATGAAAATTTGAGTTTTCTTGGACCTCAATCAAAAGGGGGTTTCTTTTGGATATTTCTCTTTGGATATTGACTCCGAAATTCAAATAACTTTACAAATCAAGCTTTGAAATTCGGAGCCGATATCCTGTGTAATTTTCGAGAAAATTTGTCCAGAGCAAGAAATTTGCAGCGACAAGAAGCGTGAGATAAGAGCAACAGGTCTGCAGGTGTTCATGTAAGTCCGGGTCAGTGTAGAAACCAATAGGAATGATAGAAACCTTTTCGTATGGATGTCCACCAAAACTCAATCCTTCGTCTGTAATGAAGATCAAGTGAAGATCTGGTGGCATGAGACTTAGAATCGCAGTAAAGACGTAAAAAGAATGATGACAAAGCAAAAAAGGTCATAGCCCTCCTCCTTTTTTTCAGTATCAAGTTAATAAGAAAACACATTTTGTAAAAATAAAGAGGTTCTATAAAAGTTCAAAATTTTACTAATGACCACCTTCTCCCCACCCATAAAAATGCATCTTTATAATAATAATAATAATATAAAGAGGCTTGTAAAGCGCCTATACAAGCCAGTTCTAGGCGCTGTAAAAAATAATAGATAAATGCAATACAAACATAGATTACAAATCATAAGCAAGTCTAAATAAATAGGTATTAATTTAAGTTTTAAAAGATTCAAGAGAGGTATTGTTCCTCATAGGATTAGGCAGAAAGTTCCACAACACAAGAGCAGCAACAGGTGAACGAACGATAACCATAACTCTTTAGATTATACGGTTTTGCAGACAGCAATACTTGAGACGACGAACGGAGACTACGAGCAGGACACTATCTATTTATTAATTCTTGAATGCACATAGGAGCAGAGCCATGTAGAGCTTTGAAGGTTAGTAGGAGAATTTTAAACCTTATTCGATATTCAATAGGAAGCCAGTGCAGGTTGATGGGAGTAGGAGTAATGTGGTCACATTTCTTGGTTAGAGTTACAAGGCGGGCAGATGCATTTTGTACAGATTGAAGACGGTTAATGAGGTATTTCGGAGTTATAATTATTGTCAAGTTTTGAAGTTACGAAAGCATGAACAAGGATTTCAGTGGACTTTACGGAGAGATATTTACGAAGTTTAGCAATGTTACGAAGATGAAAGAAGGAAGTTTTGCAGGTGTTCATTATATGAGGTACCATGGTGAGAGCAGAATCAAATGTGACACCAATATTTCTAGCTTGAGTAGAAGGGACAATTTCATCAGAACCAAAAAGAAGATTTTGACTATAGTGTCGAGGATTGTTTAAGGAAGAAGATGAGAAATTCTGTTTTTCTCTTGTTTAATTTCAACTTATTGAGAGTCATCCAAGAATCAATTTCAGATAAATAATCATTGATGTGCTTCATAGTTTCTTTAAGACAGGTCATCATTACAGGAGAAAGGGATGTAAATTTGTGAATCACCAGCATACAGGTGGAAGGATATCTTGTGCTTTTGAAGGATATTAGAAAAAGGAGACGTATACGAATATAAAGAAGAGGACCAAGCACAGAGCCTTGAGGAACACCACAATTAAGAGGAAGAGAATTGGAGGATACACCATCAACAGAAACAAATTGGTAACGGTCGGACAGTTAAGATTTAAACCATTGGAGAGCAGAACCACAGATGCCAAATTTGGAGCGAAGACGTCGTAGGAGAATAGTGTGGTCGACTGTGCCAAAGGCGACAGACAAAACAAGCAACAACATAGCAACACGGTTACGTTTAATCAGGGACTGAAGAATGTCATTATAAACACGTAGAAGAGCAGACTCACAACTGTGATTACGTTTATAACCAGATTGAAATGGCTCGTGAAGGGAGTAGCTGACAAATAGTTGTTGAGTTGCACTGCAACAGCTTTCTCTATACCTTAGAGACCATTTTTAAATTTGAAATAGGGCGATGGTTGGCAAGAATTTCTTTATTTAGGGAAGGCTTTTTTAACAGGTTACGAAGAACTGCAGTTTTAAAACAAAACGGCACAATACCAGATAAGAGCGATTGATTGACAATGTTACAGATTACGGGCAACAACAAACCAAGATTATGACGTAATAGGTCAGCAGGAATGGGATCTAGGCTACACGACTTGGACAACAGCTTCTTACACATGACGGATAAATCTTCAGTAGACTAAGGCAAAAAAGAACCAAGAGTACGATTTTGAGACGGCAGATCGAGCTCAGCAAAGACATCAGGATCAGAGGGGATTCAGGATGACAACTCATCTCTGATGTTTATAATTAAATCGTTGTAGAAATTCACAAGCAAATTTGCCAGAACTTCAGGCGAAGGAGCAGACGGTAGTTGTGGTTCAGCAGAGCGATGGAGAAGTTTATCAACAATAGAGAATAGTATTTTATTGTAACAGTCAGAGTCATCAATAATTTTAGAATGATAAGACATCTTAGAGGAAAAAAATCAGTTCTTTAACGACATTACATTGAGCGACATAAAGTTCACGGTCAACAGACAAATTAGTTTTACGCCAGCGTCTTTCAAGTCTTCGTCTTTTTGTTTTGTTTACACGGATTACGTCATTGTACCAGGGTGCACGTGGACGAGACGATATCGTTTTAGTACGAAGTGGAGCATGTTTATTAAGAATATTGGACAGCAAAGAATCATATTGAAAACATAAACCAGACAAATCAGCTACAGGAGATTTACAAAACGACGAATTAGCAATATCATGACGAAAAGCGTCCAATTCAATAGAACGGATCTTGCGGTACGACACAGTACAGGATTTAGCAGAAAACTTGACGACAGACAGCAAACAATGCAAACAAGATTTCGTTCAACAATTTCATCTTACATCCAAATACTGCAAAGTGATCTCCGCCACCCATAGCTGCATCTCAGACCAAACTTGTGATACATTTCTCAAAATCTTCTTACCTTATTACACCAGTTTCAGTATAAGAAACACTAGAAAATAATATGCAGTAGCACTTTAATACGTATATCATTGAGGTCGATTGTTGCGCCCTGCCGATCTCATAATCCCTAGCAAAAGTCGAAAATTTTGTTGGAGGCCTGAGAACCGGCAACCTATTTATTGGGGAGATTTATTATTCAAGGATCTTGAATTTAGAAGACAAAAACGAATAAAATCCAGTGTAATTTGAGGAATGGGAAGTTGACTTGAACAAGTTTTTGACGTATTGTTTGACAAACAACGAGAACGACCAGCACGCCTTACACAAAAACGAAAAATATTTAATTCTTTCAGTAATGAACAACAATCAGGAGTAACCTTAGAAGACTAACGACGAATTTTGTAGAGATCAGAAGTAGAATATGTAATATCTGGAACTCGGCGAATCAGGATGGAGGAACGTAAAGAATTCAAATTTGAACAACCAACAGACACATCGACGGTAAAGCGTAGAGAAATTATAAAGAAATCTTGCGAATTTAGGAACATTTAGCAATGGGAAATAATATGTACTACCAGGACCAATAATTGACGATGAACAATCCAACGAAGAACGAAGTGAAGACAATAAATTGTAGGACGAAAAAGACAACATAGATGTGGAATTCAAACTTAACAGTAATTGATGACAGTCATTTACAGATGTTGTGGGGCCAGGAATTAGTTATACATCCATACAAATTGTAATGACAGTCGGAGGATCATGTAACATGTGATCAGATCACAACTAGTTATTTAGTAGAAATGTCATTATGATTATAAAAATTCTGGGTCAAAATGAATTCTTTGTTCCCCAAAAATATACCTCTGCAGTTTTTGTACATAAAAATGTACGGTCTTACTGATAAAGGAAGAAACGTCATGGCTCTTAAAATCACTTTTAAAATGATGTTCAAACTTCAAAACTTAACCCTACTGTCATACCCTGTTGATGTTTTTGGAAAGTGTGCTAAAACAACACCCACAACTTACAATATGTTGAACTCTCGGCATGTTGTAAGAGGTTGACTGGACTGGACTGACAAAACATTGACTCACAAAACATGGACTGACAAAACATGGACTGACAAAACATGGACTCACAAAACATGGACTGGCAAAACATGGACTCACAAACATGGACTCACAAAACATGGACTCGCAAAACATGGACTCACAAAACATGGACTCACAAAACATTAAAAATTATAGATTTAAATATTATGATTGATGAATCAGGAGTTTCAGATTAGTAAAATTGCCTTGAATGGTAACCTATTTTTACCAACCTTTTACAGCATGCCTGAACTCTCAGGTCAATGTTAATATTTCTAGACTACAGATAACGGTTGTTAATGTATAATACCTCTTTTGTAGGCTCTTCTGAGTCTTCACTGTCATCAGGGCTGATTTAAAAAATAAGGATAGATATTAGATTAAATATTTTAATTTAAATCTGGTGAACATAATGGTAAAAAACCGGCTTCCTCATGCAAGCAGGGAATCTAATGATGACGCAGAAATAATTGTGATTTGTTAAAATTATGTTACCTTGTATTAACTGGTATTATCTTGCTTTATACCAGGTTTGATTCCTGGACTGGGCCATATGCTAGTTCAGTTACTTAGATGTGCTACTGACTCATTCAATTTTTTCTATCCTTGAATGTTATTATGATTCAAGTGTTTAGGTTTTGCTAAATAATACAAAATGGAAATGTAATGCAAAGTGTTGAGCTTGTATACTTCACCCTTTTTTATTTATTTGGTAAATTCAGTGTTGATTTTTAGTCAATTATACAATATAACATTGTCATCCTCTATCAGATGCCCTGACATGCATGACAAGGAAACAGTGAGTTATAAGGCTTTCAACTACACCCTGATTCACAATTTGGAACGTTTATATATGTAACCTAATCTTAGCACATTATGCAAAGTTTCATTCAAAGCAACATTTATAATGGTTCCAATGAGCCTTCTGCTGGTTGTTTATTAAACTATTTTAATTTTACTTCAATATAGGGGCACAGTAACTATGATAATGCAACAGACAGTTTCCTCAAGGTTGCGTGCACATCCAACTTGACGGGCCAAAAAACAGAAAAACAAAAATTTAGTGAAATTGAGAAATCAGTTTCTTTATTCAAAGAGGAGAATAAACAATTTTATGAATTACTTTTGAAAAAAAAAATCATAGCAATGCATGATAAAACTCATCAAAAACCTCATGTTCTGGTATCGTGGTCCGTCAAGTTCCTTAAATTTGGATGCGCACGAAACCTTAAAAAATGGCCTAGTACATAAAATTATAAATTTTACTTACTAACTGGCCTCTGATTGCAATGATTTATTTTATAAACCTTTCTGGAATTGAGCAAGGGACCGGGAATAAATGTACAAATATCAAAACTCACACTAAACAGGGGTTAAAAAATGGTCAGTAAGTCGGCAGTCATGATTATCGACCAAATTAGTTTTAGCTCGCTCATACCTGTACCTAATTTCTTAAACCAGCCATATATTCTCTCTTATTTTTGCGACTTTTAAAAACTTGCTACTCAGTACTAGGTATTTATCTGAACGTGCTCAAACTTAGTAGTAATGCTCATTTTAGTTTGATCTTTTTTGTGGTGGGCATCATTTATTAATTATATTAATATTGTTACTCAGCCCCAGCCCCTTCCTCAATTCTGGAAAGGCCACACACATAAAAAATCACATAAACTATCTGAATTGAAATCTTAGGTAAATTTTACATTTTTATTTTAAAACTATTTAAATTGAGTTTGGTTGTAGGTTAGTTTAAAATTGAACATTAAGTTGTATTTCAAATAAAAACATAACAAACAGATGTAATGTGATTCTGTCATCATATCTTCAAAAATTGGAAGCTTGAATTTTACATTTTTGCTTATTTTTTAAGGAAATACAATCATCTTTACTTTCATTTTCACCACAATCTACATTTACTGCCATTGTTCAAGACTTAATATTTCAATAGAATGATGAGATTGATATCAAAGAGTTACCAGGAATATTACTTACTTATTAACAAGAAGTTCTTCAAGGGTTAAAATTCTTTTAACAACTTTATCATGATATCCCAAGCTTCATTAAGAATTTATATTAAGGAGTTTTAAAACATGATTATTATAGCTAAAAACTTAAAACACAACCATTTTGGAAAATAATTTTTTCTGACTTAAGGAAACTTCAATATCTTGGTTTTATATGCATTGCAATTAATAATATAATTTTTAAAATTTAAAATTTATTTTCTTATACTTTTTAATTCATGCTATCAACATCCTACCAACACTGATTTGTATTGTTTATTTTTACCATCCTTAGGGCAAATCCTAGTATTGAACCTGTGACCACAGCCATAACAGGCATAAATTAGCTTAATTTCTCAACGAATGCCCATGATGTATAAATTATTGGTATAAAAAGGCAATCAGTGCTACTAATATATATATATATTTATCAAACTCATTAATAATTCATGAGGACAACACAACAGAAATCACGACCGTGAAGGGTGTTGTAAATCTAATACAAAACTGTGTTCAGTTGCATAAACTTTAAGTTGGATTTTATTGGCCAGATTCACTTTAATTTTGAAAAATTTAGTGAAACACAAAGGAACTAACCTAGAAGTTTGACAAGTCATATACAGTATTCGTGTCCGTGTTTTATCAGATATACAATCACTCTGCTACGCCTCGTGGTTGTATATCTGATACAACACAGCCACTCATACTGTATATATTACATATATAGTTTTAAAGCTAAAATAAGTATTGATTAGAATAAATGTTTTTGAATAACTTAGCTCATATGTACGGTGGCCAAGAGCAGTCAAAAGTCAAAATCCAAATTTCAAAAGTTCAAAAGTCAAAGTGATTTAGGACCACATTACAAAGTGAGTTTGTCTTTTAAATTAATTTCCTATTGTTATTTTATCACAAGACATTTTGACATTTCGTCTCAAGCGACTTTGTCCTCCAGCATTTTGTCATGAAAGACTTTGGCTTTTCACATTTTATCGTCCTGGATTTTGTCATGAAAGACTTTGGCTTTTCACATTTTATCGTCCTGCATTTTGTCATGAAAGACTTTCGCTTTTGACATATCTCCGTTTGGCCTCTGACATTTTGTCTTCAGGCGATTTGTCAAACGACCAAAAGCAAAACAGCAAAAAGTCAAACTCAGATTCAAAGCTCCCAGGCGTTCCTCTTAATAAACGAAGGTATATATGTATGTATGGTATGTATGTATATATGTGTGTAAAGAAAAGTGAAATTTCTTCAGGCATAAACTTTTTAATTTGTAGTTAAACCTTTCAACAGTTAGGGCTTTATCAAAAACTTGCATGAGTGTTGATTAACAATTGGCATTATTTATATGACTCAATATGCAAATTGAGTTATGATGAGAAAACGATCATTCTCAATCCTAGGCAGGTTGAAAAGTTTTGTTCTGCTTTGAAGAAGCGGAGTTTGTTTTGAAAGGTAACTTATCTTATGGCGAAATGCCATCGAACACTTGGGCTTTCAATCCTGCAATTCAATTACCCATAATGCATATATATACTTGGTTGGATCAGAATTTCTGCATATGGCTGTATATAGATTATATATATATATATAACTCTCATTAATAATTCATAAGCTTATGGTCCAATTGGAGCTCCCATACATGTCACATGCATGGACCTTTATACCCGATATAGTCCTCTTTATTAGTATTCAAGTGATTTTGTATAAAGACACATGGGTCTTTATATAAAGACCACTGGATTACTATGAGGATGACTTCATTAGGGATGAAGTATGCATCCAAATTTAGATGAAGACTTAGAGCGCCTCATCAGGGTCATAGTCAGCCCTAAAATTCTTTGACTTATGTGCCTGACTTTGCCTTGGCACGCAATATCCAATGTGTGGGAGCTTCTACTTAATCTGGTGACATCAAATCTCTTTCTAAGTATAAAAAGCCATGTTTGTGAGGTGTATGGTAGCTCCAGTTGAACCAAAATCCTATAGATTGTTGACTTCAAGAATGTCTTAAGCAGTTCAAAAAACTTGTGGATCATGTTTTATTAGGTATAAAAGCACTCGGCTACGCCTCATGCTCCCATACCTGAAAAAACACTCCTACTCATTTAAAAAAAAAACACTACATATACGCTTGATTGCAAAAAGGTTGTAGTGTGCACTTATACATTTATATTCTGTACCAATATATCTAATAAGATACAAGATATCAAATGAGATGCAGAACGTAAAAAAATAATTTATATTTGGTCTCATTTAACTTCTATTATATATCAGAGACAAAGTATTGCACAAAGTCAAGTTAAAAAATATTTTACACAAAATGTAGTGGCTCGGCAATGGTATTTAAGCATGTTTTACGTTCTGCATCTCATTTGATATCTTGCAACTCATTAGGTATCTGTATAAATTTATACTGAAACCTTTTTGCAATCAAGTGTATATATTTAAAACACTCATTAATAATTCATAAGCTTATGGACCAATTGGTGCCACCATACACGTCACGTGCATGAACCTTTATACCCAATAAAGTCCTGTTCATTAGTATTCAAGTGGTTTTATATAAAGACATGTGTCTTTATATAAAGACACATGTGATCTTTATATAAAGACCACTTGAATACTATGAGGATGACTTCATCAGGGATGAAGTATGCATTCAAGTTTAGAAGAAGGCAGAGAGCTTCATCAAGGTCATAGTCAACCCAAACAATCTTTGACTAACGTGCCTGTCTTTGCCTTGGCACGCAATATCCAACGTGTGGGAGCATCCATTAAACCTGGTTGCGCATGCCCGTGACGTCAAATCTCTATCAAAGTATAAAAATCAAGTTCGTGACGAGTATGGTGACTCCAGTTGAACCTTAAAATCTTATAAATTGTTCATGACTGTTTTAAGCAGTTCAAAAAACTTGTAGATAGGGTTTTATCTGGTATAAAAGCACTCGGCTACGCCTCATGTTTTATACCTGATAAAACACTCCTACTCGTTTATTAAACACTACATCATATTGTATTATATTATCATGTATTATATATATAGATTGCAGCATTCATTTATACAGATAGAACCTAATGAGATGCAAGATATCAAATGAGATGCAGATGCAAACATAAAAAAGAATTTTTAAGTTAACTATTAGTAAGTGTGATTACCTTATTGAGCCCAAGTGAGTGGTTGATGCCCACTTCCTTGGTTTCTTGGTGCTAGTTTGAGAGCCTTTCTTTTTATCACTGAATGAAAATTTATAATTTTAACTAATATCAAAAGCAAATAGACTATATTTTGAACTGCTGCAGCATAATATGTGTTTCAAATGCACTAAATGGTGTAAGTAATCTGACACAATTTACAATACATTAAAAAATGCATATTATTATTGTTTATTTTACATTATTGTTTATTTAAATTTATTTCTTTGTTACTTATTAATTTTCCTATTGAAATAAATGTGGTTTCAATGAAGTCCCTAAAATTTTAAAGACAAATTATATTTAGTTTATGTCTTAAATTCTACACTGACAAACATTGCAGACTAATGAACAGTTAGATAAAATAAAATACGAAAAATGTTAATGGGAGTGTCAATACAGCAAGAAGGCCAATATCAGCCAATATAACCAGTAATCAATTAAATGATGAAATTCATGAAACGTTAACGAGATGGAAAACAAGAGATGAGATATATGCTTCAATGCAAATAATAAATCATGAACTAAGATCATGATTCATTTCAAGACAGATGGCAAACTTATAACACGATTCAAACTTATATCATGATTCAATATGAGACAGATAAGTAAATGACATCATGATTCATTACAAGACAGATAAGGAAATGACATCATGATTCATTACAAGACAGATAAGGAAATGACATTATGATTCATTACAAGACAGATAAGGAAATGACATCATGATTCATTACAAGACAGATAAGGAAATGACATGATTCATTACAAGACAGATAAGGAAATGACATCATGATTCATTACAAGACAGATAAGGAAATGACATTATGATTCTATACAAGACAGATAAGGAAATGACATCATGATTCATTACAAGACAGATAAGGAAATGACATTATGATTCATTACAAGACAGATAAGGAAATGACTACATGATTCATTACAAGATAGATAAGGAAATGACATCATGATTCATTACAAGACAGATAAGGAAATGACATCATGATTCATTACAAGACAGATAAGGAAATGACATTATGATTCTATACAAGACAGATAAGGAAATGACATCATGATTCATTACAAGACAGATAAGGAAATGACATCATGATTCATTACAAGACAGATAAGGAAATGACATTATGATTCATAAGACAAAATAATGAACTGACATAAAGATTCCTAACAAGGCAAGATGATGAATGGCATCATGACCGTATACAAGATTTTATTGGGAGTCAGGATGGCGAAGTTGCCTCTCATCTCTGAGGTCCAGGTTTCAAACATCAGTTGCCCTATGTGAGCTGTGGGTTGCTTGGTTCTCTTTCTGACTCCGAAATGATATCATGATTCATTGTACAACACAAAATGATGATGAAATGACATGGATCATGATTCATATAAGACAAATGATGCAATGACATCATATCAAATAACATCATATGATTTAGTACATCAATATACATGGTAAACTGACATCATGATCCATTCCGATGACAAAATGACATAATCATGATTCATAAATAGGCCAAAAGCCTGACTTACCTTTAAACTATTTTGGTTTTAAAATAAGTTTACCTCGGGTTTAAGTGATGTAAAAATTATTATGAAAAAAAGTATTTTAGTGGTATGAACTATTATAGTATCATAAATTTCTAATAACATGATGATACTACTAAATCTGATAGTTAAAATTACTTACTTATCAAGGAAATCCAAGAGGGATATTTTCTCATCTCTAGAGGTTTTGGTGTCAAATGAGGCAGTTTCTCCCCTGATGATTACATAAGCATGACCATTTTACAGAAAATTAAACAGATGTTCCATAAATTCTATGGATATATATAAAGTGAAACCGCAAAATCAATATCAGTAATGATGAAAAGGTAAATTATACACCGTGAAAAGAATAAAAAACTTTACTGAGGTTTTGGACACTAGTCCTTCATCGAAGTAAAAGAGAAGGAGGTGGTAGAAGATAGTGTATATATGATAGAATAAGACAAAAGAAACCAATAGGAACAAGGTAGGCAATGAAACAAAAACAAACAATCAAAAGACAAAAGAAAGGGTCGGTTGAAACCAGTTGGGACTAAGAGTGCCCATTAGGTGAATAAGCCGCATTTCTTTGGTGTTGTGACAATCATTGGTGCCATTAATCAAAGAAAGACCGAAAACAATGAAGTCAGAAATAAATTCACAGTTACTCTAATCTTTCTAAGGACGACTCGTTGGCTTTACATCAATTATGCAATCGTTCTGACATTGTTATCAAGCCTGCTGATAAAGGCGGTGCAGTTGTTGTCTGGCACTCTGACCTGTATAAACAGGAGGCTTTACGTCAACTCTCAAACACTAATTTTTATTGTGAAGTGGATAAGGATCTTACCCCTGACAATCAAAAATTAGTTAAAGACACTGTTAACTCTTTCATTTCTGATGGCTCTTTACCTTCCACTGCTAAAACCTCTTTGTTATTACTCCTCGTACTTCTCACGTCTATTTTCTTCCTAAGATTCACAAAGCTAACAATCCTGGTCATCCTATTGTTTCTGCTTGTTGCTGTCCTACCGAACTCATCTCTAGCTATCTAGATTCTCTCATGCTGCCTATTGTTCATTTGTTACAGTACCTACTTACGTTAAGGATACTAATCACGCTATTAGCATTTTTAATGATTATCGTTTTCCTGATAATTCTTCTGAGCTATTGTTTAGTATGGATGTCAAATCTTTGTATACTGTCATTCCTAATGATGAGGGCCTTCGTGCTATTAAGCATTTTTTCGATCTTCTTCCTGTCCTCGAGCCCAACACTCCCACTTTGTTACGCTTAGCTGAACTTTTTCTTATCCTTAATTGTTTTTCTTTCGGTGATCGGTACTATCGGCAGGTAAACGGTGCTGCTATGGGTACTAAGATGGGCCTAGTTACGCCAATTTGAAATTTGTTTGTTGGTTATATAGAAAACCTTGTTTTTCAACAATATACCGGTCCTAAACCTGAGTTTTTTGAACGGTATATTGATGATTGTATTGGTGCTACTTCTTGTTCTGGTAATGAGCTAGATTCTTTCATTTCTTTTGTTAACTCTTTTCACCCTGCCTTAGACTTTAAGTGGGAGGTTAGAGCAACATCAGTCACTTTCCTTGACATGTTGCTTAGTGTTAATGACGACCGTCTTAGCACTAGTGTCCATTACAAACCTACTGACTCTCATTCTTATTTACTCTACTCGTCTTCTCATCCTAAGCACACTCTTAACGCTATTCCATTCTCGCAATTTCTTCATCTTCATCGTTTGTGTAGTGATGATCTTGATTTTTCTGTTAAATGTTCTGAGATGCGTTCTTTCTTCCTTAAGCGTAATTATCCTGCTCATGTTTATGATCACGGTATTCGCAAAGTTTCTACTATAATTGATCATACCATCACTCTTACTCCTCACACTCGTGCCTCTAATGATCGCATTCCTTTCACTCTTACGTATCATCCTATTAACAATTCCATTAAACCCATTGTTAACCACAACCTTTCTCTGCTGATAAGCGCACTTCTGCTATTTTCAACAACCACCCTCTTTTTTCTTATAAATGTGATCGTAATCTTTGTTCTTTCTTGGTCAAGGGAGTTCTTCCCTCTAACAAAGAACCTGGTACTTTTCGCTGTTCTTGTAAACGTTGCTATACTTGGTCCTAAATCCACTGTTAAAATCACTGACCTTTTTGTTTGTACCACTTCTAATGTCGTATATTGTATTAAATGTACCAGCTGTAAACTTTTATGTGTGGGCGAGACTGGCCGCCTTCTTGGTGATCGCATTTGCAATCATCTTTATGATATTTGTAATAACAATCCCACCAAACCAGTTTCCCGCTATTTTAATCTAGCTAACCATTCTCTTTCTGATTTCATTGTTTTCAGTCTTTCTTTGATTAACGGGAACAATGATTGTCACAAGACCAAAGAAATGCGGCTTATTCACCTATTGGGCACTCTTAGTCCCAAACAGGTTTCAACTGACCCTGTTTCATTGACTTCCAAAACGTCAGTATGTTTTTTCATCTTTTCACAGGTGTATAATTTACCATCATTACTGTTTCATTAGAAACACCGACACAGCTCACACTAGTTTTTAGCTAGTTATATCTTCAAAATCAATATCAGTAGAGTTCCAATAGAAAGAGTACCAGTGCATTATCAGTAGGGTGTCCTAGGGAGATTTTGGGTTAGTCATTGGAAGATTGTTGGTCTACAGGTTAACAGTAGAACGTTGCTAGGTCAATGGTAGTCAGTAGGTGGCCAGGTCAAAATAACAAAAGTTTCAATTGGCATTTGCAGAAACAATTTGTTGTTTTGGTTTAAAAAGTTGACACCAAGGATCATTGGATGCTTGACCTTGTTTATAGTAAAAATAGTGATCACTGGATTTTGAGCAACTGTGATAGACCTTTTCCAACCCCCAATCATTCATACAAATGTCAATTTGGCCACTTTAGAAACAAGCAAGAGACTAGAGGAAGTTTTTTGTATTGTACTCTTATTAGGAAAAAGCTTTAAAATTTGGTTTTTAGAAATCATCTCAAGATTAGTAAGTCTGGCAAATTTGAACAAGATTAGATGAAAAGAACAAGAAATCTTGGTTTTCGAAAATGTAAAAAAGTTACAAACTCACAGTACTAGTATATGAAGCAATTTATGCAGCCGCAAATTGAGACACTCAGAAAAATTCTGAGTCTAGGTACGTAAGAATGCATGGTTTACAGGGGACACTTTTACCCAGTAAAAACAACACACTTTTTATAAATTTTCACACTTTTGAAGGCTTTTAACTCTCAGCGACTGGTTATTTTTTTACAAAACATGTTGTGTAAAAAATGTAAGACAATGATATGATGTCTGAGAGGGTTAATTGTAAGGTTTTGGATGATACTTTACTGACACTGACTTCAAGGTCACAATCTACACTATTACCTATTTCATGGCCTGTATTACTGGACTATTAACAAAACTACATGAATTCTCTTGTTTTGTACTGCACATTTTTCTGCACATGCAAAGTTTTTAAATGTCCCTTACATAGATAATGTCCATGCAAAGTTTCAGGACAAAGTTATTGGTAAAATTTCTTTCAAGGGAATTACCTTAAGGCTCATGAATACCAACGTTCTACTTTAGTTGAGCCGACATAAAAGAATGCATGCCACTCGTGAAGCTCAAGATTTGGCCTGAGCCTTGCGTTAGTTTGTTGAATCAAAGCTGCTGGTTCATTAAGAGCTGTTACAGACTATTGATCATTGGTTTCTCACCATATATCAAATTCATTACAAGTAATAATAGCAAGTTAAGCAATTAGTGCAATATGTCTATATTAAGTGAAATGTAACATCATTATTTACGACAGATTTAGTCATTGCTTTTAGCTTTTCCATCAGTCTACATAAATATTGCAATTCATAATTATAAGAAATATCAAAACTTAGATATGGAGATCATTAATTAAGTTTAATTTATTGTAATTATTATCTCTCACAAATCTAAACATAATTTAATAAAAGTCAACTTCTGAATCGGTATTCTAGATGATCAGACATTATATTTTCACAACTATCACTATAATCAATTAGTTATAATCGGTATTCTAGATGATCAGACATTATATTTCACAACTATCACTATAACAATTAGTTATGTTAATATATTATAATATATGTTGTGTTATATGTTAAAAAGATTACAATTGAATGGGCAAACAGCAGCACAGAAAATGCTATAAAAGCACCATTAACTTCTAAGCCATCCATGTCACATAATGGATTTTTCCAGGGGAAATCAGGCAATACATTGCACTTAGGCCTGAAAACAGCAATATCTCAACAGGCATTATTATTGAGCATTTATTCAGTACTTTGTTTTGGCGTCTGGTTAAATCACCCAAGTCAACTCGCAAAAAAAAAACACACACAAAGCAAACATAATTTAATATAGGTTGATCAATTTTAATTCCTTATGTTGAGAGGTTTCCTTGACCAAAATTGAAATAAAGAAATTTCTCCTGCCACAAAAAAAAAAAAATCAAGAATAGACTTGTTTGCATGGACTGGATCTAAAATGTGATACTTTCAACTTCTTAGTCAAATTAACAGCTAAAGGTTTCAAGTTACAATCCTTATTTTTCCCAAATCAGTGATATTATTATTAATCTTGGCGTTAGTAGCATGCTAACACAACAATGAAGTTGAAGTATACTAAGAGCTATATTTGAGAATCATCTATAGTAACATATCATATGAGATGCTGCATTTTTATGTGCAAAACAAATAATAATTAACATATGTTTCCACACACAAAAAATAATTGTTTAAGGGTGCATGAAGTTCAAAAAAAGTATGTTTTATTTATTTAATAAATTTAAAAAATAAACTATTCTAACAGGTCTAATCATTGAATATTAAAGCATTTTGTAATATTTTTACTTACCCATTAGTATTTATTGCTCCTCTGAAAAGAAAAAATCAAAACATTTTTTAAATTGTATATTTAATTGTTAAGGAACAAAAATTCCAAAACTTACTAATCAAATGGAATATATAATTCAATTACAGCAATCTTTTCTGGATGCCTCCACAGACTAAACTTCACAATTCTGCCCGGGTAACATTTTGGTTTTTTTTCCACAGGAATGCTAGCAGATGCCCATAAAGGTCTCTAAACTTGTAAGGTCCTTAAGACCTGGATAGCATTGTGGAATTTTTTCATTTTGATGGAAAGGAATTAGGAAGGGAAAAAAAAGGGAAAAGATATAAAGGTAAATTACTATCAGTTATAAGTCTTTTAAAGTTAGTACTTTATTTTGATAGTCAATGAAGGAATTACAGTGAAGTCACTGGTGAGCCCAGGCCAAAATTAATTTAAAATTCCTTTCAAATGTTTTATAAAGCATTATTACTGCTTAATAAATCATATTTGTGTTATTTGTTTGACAATTCCCTTCAGTAGTGAACGGCCTTGAACTCCGGGTGTCTGAACCATGCATCAGGAGCGACCAAATCAATTTGGGTGCCTCGAGTCTGAGCGATCAAATTTATAGGTGACGTTACTGGCTATCCAATGAATTGTTTTGAAATGAAATAGTTAACTTACCTATTTCCTGAATCCACACCTTAATAAAAACAAAACATATTATAAGTTAATATTTCACAATGATGTCCATGGGTATGAAAGTTTACTAAATATTGTAAAAAATAGATTTCTAACAAGTTGTTCAAGCTTTCTTCAATTAGACACTAACTCTTATGAATTAACTGAATTCAAATATACATTGCAGGTGCCACAAAAATTCTTACACTCATTAAAAGTGTGTGAACAAAACTTATCCCACTTACCATCATCCAATTTGAGGTTGGCTAAGCAAGAATATGAATATGACTTTCCTTGCATGCTAACAATATTAGCATTTCTGCTACTTGAGTCTTTGTGGAATGTTTCATGATTTGGTGTTTCTTCTTGCGAATGTTTAATTGAGTCAATTATATCAGCCAGTTTGTTACTTTCTTCTTCCTTTGTTAAGTGTTTAGGAAGATCAATAACTTGAGTTCTACTGCGAGATGGTTCTCTAGTCTTTCTTATATACTCAGTGCTTGTTAGATCATCCAGACTTGAACTGACCCTATCATGGAAGCCAGATTTCCCTTCATCTTTTATCTTCTCACCCCAACTCCGCCTTCGCATATCAGATGAGGCATCAACATCTAGATAGGTACTTTTGTCAAGATCTTCATTTATGGAGTTGCAAGATATTTCTTTCTCATTTTTTGTATTTATCATTCCTGCCATTTTATCACTGGGAAGCCTTTCCTCTTGCTTTACAGGTTTGCCTTTATTAAACAAATAACCAACATACAAAATATTTTTAATTTGACATCAAATTTGCATTCTCATCAGTAAAAAAAAGTAATGCCCACTTCTTATAGGTTGTGATTGGCTGAGCTATTACACCTACTTTCAAAATTAACAAGAGGCTCTAAGAGCGTATACTGGGTTGCCTAGTTATGACATCATTCCAGCGTCTTGGTAAGCAAAATGTCATAAAATTAAAGTTTGTAATCTCCGTGGATGCATAAGCGAAGTCATCCACCCTCCTTTTTTATTTCATTTTTTGAAAATACTTTGTAATACCTGACTTTACAGGAATAAATTTTAAAATCTGACTATGGGATCAAATCGAAACAAGACAAAATTGACTCAGCACTTACACTCATAAAATTCTTATTTACTCTATGAAATAAGACAAGCTTTTCTACAAATTCCTTACTTATTTTATTCTGGACATCAAAGCTCCGAGTTTAGCTGCTGGTTTGACAGATTTGATATCAATCAAGCCGTCGAACGCAAATAAACAGTGTTGCGTTATGCATGTCACACTACTTAATTTTACCTTAGCTTGCCCAAACTTGCCCGCGGTAAATGAAGTTATGAGAAGTTATGTCAGTATTTCACTCATAAAACACTCATTTAACTCACTTAAATAAGACAACTTTTTCTAGGAATTTCCTTAGAAATATTATTTGGCTTGCCTCTGTTCGGGTTCGTATATCACTGGTTGTTTTTCTAGAGTAAATCTTCGAGTTTTGACCGAGACAGCGTTTATGGTCTCGTTTATAGCCTAGTTAACAGAGTTCATTGAATGAGAAACAGTTGATTTATATGGTAAGTTAGGCTGCTTTGTCCTCAAGATTCCATCTTCTTGTTCTTTAGTATTTTTTCAAGTTCTTCTTTTGTTGTTTATTATTTTATTGAAGAAATCATTGCATAGAGTTGATTGCCCTTTACAAAATTATTTTAGTATTCGTTCGAATCAAAATTGTAACTCAAACAAACCCTTTTATGCTTTCTATGTTCGTTTATAGCATTTACAAATCTCCTCTCTGAATCAGTGAACACAAATGAGAATAAATGACTTACTAGTAAAACTCCGCGATGAAAGTCTACAGCGTCATATTGAAGGTCGCCAACTTTATTTAATGATGGACTTTGCTCATGTCCCAATTTTGGCCACATATATTCTCAAAGAACATGCAAATTCGATTCCACAATAGCCAGCATGTGAACTCGCACATGACACATCATGCTTTCCATATATGGGTAATATTGTGCAATTTTTCCATTTTGTCGAGGAGGAAAAAAACATGTATTTTAAAACTGGTTTGCCACAGGCAACCGAGTAATTACGTGATCTAGATATGTCTTTAAGCATTTGGTGTTTTGGCTTCTGTAAATTGAAGTTGGCATGGCTAAGTTTAAAGAAATCACCTCTCAACCAATCAGAAACAACTATTCCCATTTCGATTATGTTAATCGAAGTAATATAAAAGCTTAAGAAAATGCCATTCAATAATTAAAATATGCTTGAGTTTGTTGTAAAACCTGATCTTTAAGGTTATGGAATTTTTGCACTTATTCCAAATCAGTCTAGGCTCTTACAAACATTAATTTTAGCAATGATTGACAATTATAACAATTACTCAACAACAACAAAAATGGAAAATAAAGTCAATAATATTGTTTGAACTATAGCACAGCCATTAACTTTGTAACATAGATCTCAGAAACTTACCAATTATCATATGAGCTTGTGTAATGTCTTGACCTCTGAATGATGGACAAGATAGTCGACGTATTTGCCTCCTGTCTGCAGGCCCTTTTGTCCCAGTCTTTTTTAAAAAAATATATCAGAACAAAATATCAATATGGTACAGAGTTGGCAAGATTAACCCCTTTCCTACCAAGGAAATATAAATATGTCAACAAATTTTTGACTGAGCTACCACAGATGTATACATACAACTTTGATACTCATGAATTATCTCAGTCTATAATTCCTAGTCATTGGTGATTGTGCTAACAAAAAATCTGTGAATTGAGAATGAACTGAGTGTTGGTCTTGGTGTTTAGCACATGTCCCTTTAAACATGTCCCTTTGGCTACTTGGAACACTGGGCGGAAAGGCTTTTTAAACTCTTGTTTAGCTTTTCATACCTCTCTATGATTTCTTTGTGAAGTGACACGAAGCCTTTGAATCTCCTCATTTATGTCTCTTAATCTCTTAAGATTTTGCTCTAAAGAGAGTAAAAGAAGATTAGCATGGAAACTGCCATCAAATAACATATGAGAATATTTGAAATGTCAATTTTCTAAAAGTTGAAACACAGGTGTTATGATTACTTTTCACTCTATAGAGATTGACTATTGGAAACCATTCTTCAATATAGCATTTTAATCAAGATCAGAGGCCATGAACGAAGTTCTTTGAAACATATTCTACCAAGAGACAAATATCATGTAGATGGTGAATTACTAGAAAACAAACAGTCAATATTTTTACACACCTGTGTAATTAGGGTTTTAGAAATACTTTACGAAAAAATAATTTGTTTTGAATTTTTTGTTGCTTAGGGTTAGCCTTGCTTTCAAGTTTATGTTTTTTAACATCCAAACAACGATTTGAGGTGGAATGAGACTCAATAAGTAAAAGGATTCATGAAAATAAGCAGATGGAGTGGCTGAGGAACCACATTACATTACTGACATGACATGATTACTCTTCATATCGTATTATGACACAAACAAAGTGCAGCAGTTGAGGATTCTCAGAGGAGGTTAACTTGTAACTGGTAGAAGATATTAAGTCCATCAACAATTATGAAGTTGAAACATGTAAAATGTATCTACCCATAATCAGTCTTAGCTTTGTAGCTTTTCTGCTGACTAATTTTATTGAAATAAGCATGTTTCAGAAATTTCTGAACAATGAATGTGGTATATATATGTTACAGTAAGAGATGTTTAGAAATTTCTGAACATTGAATGTTGTATATATATATATTACGATAAGAGATGTTCAGAAAATTCTGAATATTGAATGTGATACCATATATATTACGGTAAGAGATGTTCAGAAATTTCTGAACATTGAATGTTGTATATATATATATGTATTACTATATTAGATGTTCAGAAATTTCTGAATATTGAATGTGGTACCATATATATTACGGTAAGAGATGTTCAGAAATTTCTGAACATTGAATGTTGTATATATATATATATGTATTACTATATTAGATGTTCAGATAAAAAGCGATGACATGGTACATATATGATAAATCAGAAATTTTCTGAAGTTCTAAATACCCTTTTCTCAAGACGTCACTCAGTAAATACAACTGTTAATTATCAGTAATAAAACTTCGCTCGATCGAGTTTATAAGATTTTTTTGCGGAATATCGTCGTGACTTTGAGCTGTCTCTATGGAGAATAAAGTCCTCTAGAGCTTGATATCAGACTTTCTCCTTGAGTTCTAATTGAAATAGCTTTTATGATATATAGCCGGCCCGATCTACAAGTCTTCAGAAAAAAATCTAAATGTCGTTGTTGTACATAAGCGTTTTTGTTTACTTTTAAATGCAATTGAAATTTTAATTATTTATTTATTTTTTATTGTATAATTTTACTTCAACTTGCATCTTTTCTTGACTTTTTTCAATCTCGTACCCAGAGCCTGCGTTTTTTCTGGCCTGCGGCGAAGAACAAGGGCTCTGGCATAATCCATATTTTGGCGCATGCGCAATTTTAAGAAAGTGAGATATAAACGGTCAAAATAAGCAAAGAAAAAATTAAATCGAAGTCAAAAACAAAGTAAAAATCAAAGTACAAACCAAAAATCGGTGAAAAAATATATTCCTTTCTTTTGGCAAGTTTTTCACGCGTGCGCTGTTATACCGGAAGTCCAAGAAATCCTGGTCTCAAAAAATGGATTATGCCAGAGCCCTCGTTCTCCGCCGCAGGCCAGAAGAAATGCAGGCTCTGGGTACGAGATTGGACTTTTTTAATATAAATAATCCCAATCTCGTACCCAGAGCCCTTATTTCTTACTGCACATGCTTGACGAAATAATTATTTCGTTGAACATGCGCTGTAAAAAATAAGGGCTCTGGGTACGAGATTGGAATAATCCGAAGATAAAACTATGTGCGAGACTGCGCATGCACAGTGGGACCCCATGGCGTTCACAAGTGCTAGAAACTATCCCACATGGATCATCAGCATTCCATTTCCTCATGTAAAATATCAAAGCAATATATGGTGTATAACAGCTTTGTGATTGTTAGTGTCGTGTAACGTTCATAATCAGATGACATAAGACGATGAATAAATGATCTGCTAACATCTTAGTGAGTGAGTGACACATTTGCATATTCAGACCCCTTACAATAACTCGTTTCTACGCTTCGCGTATCCACAAGTTAAAAAATGATATATAATTAAAAGCATATCATATAATTACAGCCTGTTTTATATTCCTGCAACCTAATTTACTCTGAATTAAGGTCTTTTCAATACCTTTTGCTACTGTGCTTTCGCTACTATTAGAAGTCGATTTGCTACTTAATAGATTAAGTCGATTTGCTACCTTGAGGTAGCACAATTGTTCTTTATCTCAAGTTGCCTGTTAACCTCCTCTATAACATTTTGGATCGTTTATTATCAGTAATTTGTTATTATTTGAATGTTCTTTTAAGAAAGAAATTTTAATGCTTATTTAGCGCAATGGACAAGTCGGCCAAATATCCGTCTCGTAATGTCATATAGAACAGGTTTGTTGCTTTCGCTCTTTTCTTAGGAAAGTTTTTGAAGGATATTAATTATGTCAAGGAAGAGTTTTAGTTACAAAACAAGCAATCTAGTGGGGTTATTTTAGCTTCGTTGTAAAGTAGCAAAAGGACTTACGGCATTGCGTTACAACCCAACGAACAAATCGAAAGCTATGAGAAACGAGAAACGAAGGCTTATTTTTATGACTAACAGCATATCTCATCAAAAGCATACTTTTAGTCATTGAGCAAAAGCATGGATAAAAATAAGCCTTTGTTTCTCATAGCTTTTGATTTGTTTGTTGTCACACAACTCCACACCGATAGTATTTTCACTATTTTGCTACGATGCCAGTCAAAATAACTCTGAAAAACTTGATTTCTTCTTTGTAACTAAAACTTTTTATTTTTCTTCATTGAACACAAGATTCTATTAGTTAGTTGTTGTTAACTTGTATGAAATAAGGAGATGTAAACATCCTATCTTCACTAGGTTTACACTTCTCGATCGACATCTGACCAGAAAATTTATAAGTTTCGATGCCGTAAAACACAATTTAAATTTATCGATATAGACTCAAAGTTAATATAATTATATGCAACATATGTTCCTGATATTGTGATATTTAACATTTTGAGATGAGGTAGCAAATCGTCTTATATTAAGTAGCAAATTGACCTTTTAGGTAAGTAGCGAAAGTGCAAGGTAGCGAAAAGACCGGATACTTTTACTCCTGTCCAGAGCTCTAGGACTTTGGCTCCTGTCAATCAAATTTCAAATAAAATCAATGGGTAGTCATAGGGATATTTGTGGCTCATGATTGAAATGCACTTGACCTGTTGCATATTTTATTGACAGATGCCAAAAAGTCAGACATCTGGAGTTGGTTAGGTTGCAAAAATATGAAAGAGAGTGTTATATATTGACATATTGACATATTGACATATTGACTTTTACCAAGAAGCAGTCTGTTTGACCCAGGTATCCTACATTGACTTTTTATATCTTTCTTTCCTGCATGTTCATTATTGTTTGTAGTGGATCCCCTTTCTTGAAAAAAAAAAGTTTTGTACAATTAATAGATAGAAGATGTTCAGTAATTTAAAAATCTAAGTGAACAGTATTAATTTTCAAATGTCTTAAAAGGGAGACAAGTATATGATATAGAAATTGTCTGAATTTTAATCCGCCTGAGTTAATAGAATATGTTTTTTAAGCTTCATAGAAAATGTTTTTAAGTATTCAGATGAAATGTAATATAATTATATTTTTATAATCATATATTAATCTTTAAAGGAGTCATGAACGTCAGCACCTCTCCAACACATTTCTTCACAGGAAATTTTTTTAAATATTCAGAGGGAATGGAATGTAATTATATTTTTATAATTATATAATCTTAAAAGGAATCATCAACATCAGCACCTCTTCAACACATTTCTTTGTATTTTGTGATCACAATATCTGCGGGTTTCATGCTTAGTATGGAAATAGCAGATATCTTGATCACAAAATAGTCTGATCTCTAATTTTGATAAAAAATCTAAAAAAAGACAAAGTCCAAAAGTCTTTTCGATCCAGGTTTTTTCGAACTACCGATATAAACTTTCGATCCACCTTATAGACTCAATTGAATAATAGCTGTCGGGTTTAGAAACATAGAAGCTGTGACCGAAATGGCAACATGGGAAGTACATTAATTAAATGCACGCTGTGACGGGCGACTGGGTGCGCCTCGTGGCATCATCCACTGTTTTTTTTTTAAATACGCTTTTGGCATTCTAAACCGACTGCACGGATGGCACAAATGAATATGTCGTGTCAATTTCCATGTGCCATTTCTGTCTCAGTATTTATGTTCTATGTTTCTAAACCCTACAAGGATTCTTCAATCGAGTGCATACACCTTTGATCCACATATGTAACAAGCATATAACAAGTCCTGTTACATGCTGTGTACATGCAAAATGTAAAAGAGCATATTTAAAAAAGCTGTTATGAGTACCGACTAAAAGGTTATGATCAAAAAAGAAACTATGCATGTTGTACTATGCGTTTGGCTGGGCATGATGATTACATATTGGTGCCACAGACTTTTTCAAACAAACGCCTTCCAAATGTCTTTAAAAGTAGGACATTATTTTAAATTCTTGTCTATAGTATCTGATAACTGTATCTAAACATGAAGTGGAAATATCATTGGCTAAGTTTAGCGTATAATAGAGCGGATGCAATTAAACTGTGAAATAAAATCAAACTAGATACTAGCTAATAGTATCTATTTAGTTGCTATTATTCAACCAGAACATTTATTAAACAAAAGACACAAATGGACTCTTGTGTATTGTCTGTGTATGATGAATGTTCTGGTTGAGTGATTAAGCAACTATTAGTGGTAACCAGTCGTTTCGCACAATTGCCTTTTCGCACGAACCCGTTCGCACGTCTATGACCTGTTCGCACAATTCCAAGAGTCGTTTAGCACAACTTTAAATTACAGTAAGTGGTCACTAAAAAGTGGTGTAAATATCTTTCCTCTGTTCCTATAGATGGGTTTTCATCCCCAATAATTCCGTTTCAAGACTTTATTAGCACCCGAGTTGATCGTAAATTGCACGAAATGAACAGCGCCATTGCTTCCAGTGTGCCAAAGTGTAATCTTTCCTTGACTTGCCAACTTCATCGCCATTGAACTTTTTTTATATTTATTTGCTTGTCAAAGCTTGAGCATATATCTATTTTCTCCAAAGTGTTAAAATGAGAATCTCAAGGTGACTACCACCAAAGTGAAAAAAGAGTCAGGCTAACGAACTGGTACAAGCGTAAAAATAAGAGTTTTACGACTAGTCAACAATATAATCGACAACTAGCTACCACGTACTTTCGCAACCGTCAGTTCGCTACCAAAACAAAACTTCGATGAGACTTGTTAAAAAAAGGCATACGCTCTTGAAAGACATTCGTATATGATTTTGAAACATGTTTGGAGCGATCGTTTCATTGAAAGTGGAGAACTAAACGCGACTGAGGACAGCGTTCAGTTAGTTACCATTATTGGCAGCGTTTCTACCAACTTATGACTCCGATGACTTTATCTTCCCATATCTAATCTATGAAATGTGTGTTTTGGGTAGCTTTATCATTCTTTATCATTGTTTGCTTGTCAAAGTTCAAGGGGGGAAAAACCTTATACGAGAAACATCGATCAACAAGCGACGCCGTATTCGTGTAATCAATAAGCTTCCTAGTCGTTTACTGACGATTTCTTTTCTTGAAATCCATTAGACTTTATTATTTGCACTAAAAAACCAAGACGAAATAATCTATTAACTTTACCTGGAATAAATTTGAGGTAGCTTGTTGATCGATGTTTTGCGTATAAGGTTTTGTTTTCCCTTGAACTTTGGCAAGTAAACACTGATAAAGAATGATAAAGCTACTCAAAACACACAATGCATAGATTAGAGTATGGGAAAATAAAGTCATTCTCGTCATAAGTTGGTAGAAACGCAGTCGATATGTTAACTAAGAGAACGCTGTCCTCGGTCGCATTTGGATCTCCACTTTCATTGGAATGATCGCTTCAAACATGCTTCAAAATCATATACAAATGTTTTTCAAGAGAGTATCTGGGTTTTTCTAAACAAGTCTCATCGAAGTTTTGTTTGGTGGCGAAAGTACGTAGTAGCTATTTGTCGATTTCATTGTTGACTAGTCGTAAAACTCTTATTTTTACGCTTGTACCAGTTCGTTAGCCTGACTCTTTTTTCACTTTGGTGGTAGTCACCTTGAGATTCTCATTAACACTTTGGAGAAAATAGATATATGCTCAAGCTTTCGACAAGCAAATAAATAAACAAAAAGTTTAATGGCAATTAAGTTGGCAAGTCAAGGAAAGATTACACTTTGGCACACTGGAAGCAATGGAGCTGTTGGTTTCATGCATTTTTTGATCAACTCGGGTGCTAATAAAGTCTTGAAACAGAGTTATTGGGGATGAAAACCCATCTACAGGAACAGATGAAAGATGTTTTCACGACTTCTTAGTGGCCATATACTGTATATAAAAGTTGTGCTAAACGACTCTTGGAATTGTGCGAACAGGTCATAGTTGTGCGAACGGGTTTGTGCGAAAAGGCAATTGTGAGAAACGACTGGTAACCCTATTAGTCACTAAATAGATACTATTAATTAGTATTTAGTTTGATTTAATTTCACGGTTCAATTGCATTCGCTTCGGTGCTAACTGTTTTTGTAATCGATCAAATTGTTTTGGATTGCTATTATGAATTCAAAACACTGTTCAGTTCTGATTAATAAGCTTATTTATGTGTTTCACATACTTGAACAGCTTTTTCTAAAGTTAATCAATATCTAAATTATAATGAAAACCTGTTGACTTTTGAACCTATTTATTAGCAAAAAACTTCTAGAAATCGGTTCAGTTGAAAGAAACTCCGCTTCCTTTGGAACCACCAAACAAGCATTTGTATATCTAAGTATTTAAGTGCTCTTTTACTCCGACGAAGGACTAGCGTCCGAAACGTCAGTTCACGGTGTATAATTTACCTTTTCATCATTACTGTTTCATTAGAAACACCGACGCAGCTCACACTAGTTTTTAGCTAGTTATATCTTCTGTGAATCTAAGTTGATAGGTGAATCTTGTCACACAACATTTTAACTCATTCGCTATGTGGTTTCCTTACTTCATATAAGATTTTTTGCTTAATAAGACAGGTTTTATGTTTTATCATGAATTACACCATTTTTTAATGTATTGTTATTATAACCACAGTGTTGTGTGGCAACAAGAAGTTAGCCAGGGATTCAGCCGGTGTGTTGTATTATGTATCGTTCCTTTAATTCATGAATAATCTGTCTTCTCTTTATTCTTTCATGATGATGTTTCAGCTCTATTTTTATTCATTTGAAAGGTATTTCAAAGCTTCTTTGATATTAAAAATGTTTTTTCAGAAGATTCCAAAAATCGATAAATAACGTGTTACCAAATATAAGATTTATACTGGTTTCACTGACGAGAGGGTAACAACACAAACGCTAATTGTCACATGCTGAGCGTCACACAACAGTAATCATTCGCTTCTAAAGTTTTTTATTCCTTCTTGATATTCCTTAACTTTCTTCTCTTTTTTCTATGAGATTCATATTCATGAAGGAGGAAAAGATTTTCTCTTGGCTTAAGACTTTACGTAAACAAGAAGAGGCAATGGGGGCTAACTTAACTTTGTAAGCGACAACACATATCACACACAATACTTGGCTCCCTCAGTTGGTTTATTTCTGAAATATTTCCGAAAGAAAACACTAAACATCTGTATTGAATCAAATATGTATGTATGTGGATCAAAAGTGTATATATTAGGTGGATAGAAAGTGTATATGAGGTAGATCGAGAGAGTATATAGGTGGTTGGAAAAGACCTGGATCAAAAAGACTTTGGATCAAAAAAGACCGGTGTTTGATGAGAATAGGTCAAACTTCACCTAAGATATGCCCATTTGAATACATAATTTTCCCGTACAAATCACATATTTCCAACTCTGTTCTTAACTTTTAGAAAAGAGTAAAAAACACAATTATTCGTATGGGGAAATCATATACATTCATAGTGACGATCAAATTTCTTACCTGTTTTCTGGTTCTCATTCTTGTTAACTGGCCACAAGTGCATAAAAATAGGGATTCTTTTGCTTAACTATAAAAGATAATCAACAAATATTTATTAAATAACAGCAAGACTGAATTTAGAGCATCTTGCTTTCTGCTTTTCTATTTTTTTGAGGCTGTGACGTCACACACTCATCATCGAACATCGCTTCATACATTTCTTTGTAGTTTATGATCAAAATATCAGTATAATGTAGTAAAGGAAGAAAGAAATACCCAAACACCCCAAAGTATAAATTATAGGCACAAGTAATGTGAAATAAGCACATTAGCCACCCTTTGGGCTTCATAGGAATAAAATAAACTAAGGATTTATATACAAAGAAATATAAGTAGCAATGTTTGATGTTGAGTGTGTGTCGTCACCGACTCCAAAAAATAATCATATAAATATCATACTTTCGTCTGAATTACAGTCAAGTCGCACGGAGTCAAGTTGCCCGGAGTCAAGTTGCCCGGAGTCAAGTCACCCGGAGTTGTGGTCAAGTTGCCCGCAATATATGGTCAAGTCGCCCGGAGGTTTTTAGGGAATTGTCAAACCAGTAACACATATATAACTTATTTAGCAGTAGCAAAGCTTTATTAAACATTTGTAAGGCATCTTAGATTAGTTTTCGGCAATTATAATGACGTACGACCCAAATACGACCTAAGAAAAAGGATTCTAGCCAATTTTTCATAGATTTTATCATATATTGTGTATTTCTTTCTTTCTTTTTATAGATTTTCATATTTATATTTGTAATCTTTATATTTATTTATTTGTATACTTAAGTTTATCAATTTTATATTGAGAATTAAGTATAAGATAAATATTATCTTTATATCTTATTTAAAAAACTCATTAATAATTCATGAAGGAAACACAATAGAAATCATGAGCGTGAAGGAGGTTTTATATCTGATAAAGATTCGTCTTCATTTGCATAAACTTTAACTTGCATTTTCTCTATCAAACTTGGTTCATTTTGTAAAGAATTCGGTACACTATGAGAACATACATAATGAGTTTTTTAAGCCGTTCAATAAACTCACAGATCGTGTTTTATCGGGTATAAAACCACTCGGGTACGCCTCGTGTTTTATACCCGATAAAACACTCCTGCTCGTTTATTAATCATTACGTAATCAGAAGCCAATAATTTAAGAGAGAATTCTCTTTGTATCCAACGGCAGTGAGCGCCCAAAACTATTTTCTTGACTCATCGTCAAAATTTAGGTGATTACGGTCTATTTCTGATTCTTATCCACTAGACAATCCCAGAATCACTATCTGAGTAATCCTCATCATCACTTTTTTGTACAAATGCAATAACTTCTTCTAAATTGAAGACTGAAGATGGTCTCGCTCTATTTGCGTCGGACGGCATCTTAATTGAACTTGACCCTCTGATCGTTACCAGGCAAGGGCTAATTTTTTTTTTCTTACAAAACTCGCCATTTGTTACTTCAAACTTATAAAACACGGCTGTTGATTAAAAGTATTCTACAAAGTCACGAGTGATTCTTAGATTATTCTGACCTAATCTCCTTCGACAAAAAAAATCATTTACGTCATCAGTCCTGCAGGGCCAATATTTAAAGAGACTCAACACTTATTGGTAGCGAAAAGACTCTATACCGTAAACTGAGCTCGATTGTTCCACACAATCGTCAAGTTTTTGGCGTTTACATTGAGGTGATTTATTCCAGATAAAAGCAATAGATCAATTCGTCTTCTTAGTTTTTTAGTGCAAATAATAAAGGCTAATGGATTTCAACGAAAGAAATCGTCAGTAAACGACTAGGAGCCTTGTTGATTACACGAATATGGCGTCGCTTGTCGATCGATGTTTCGCGTATAAGGGCTTTTTTTCCCTCGAACTTTGGCAAGTAAAAAATGATAAAGAATGATAAAGCTACCCAAAACACAAATTTCATAAAGTCATCATAGTCATAAGTTGGTAGAAATGGATTCAATATGTTAGCAAAGTGAATGCTGTCCTTGATCGCATTTAGATCTCCACTTTCACGTGAAATGATCTCTCCAAATATGCTTCAAAATCATATACAAATGTCTTTCAAGAGATTATGTTTCTTTTTAAGAAGTCTCACTGAAGTTTTGTTTTGGTAAATTCCAATGGTGGCAAAAGGACTCTGGGTGGTTAACTCCATTAATGCTTCATCAAATAACGTTTCTTTATTACCGCAGTATCACATGATTGAAGAATGTCATCCCACATTTGCATAAAAAAATTACAATAGATGTCAATCTAAACTTTAACATGGTTTTTCTAGGGCTTGCAGAACGTTTAGGAACAAAAAAAACACTTTAAAAAAAATACCCTCATAAATGCCAAGGTATCAAAGGGTTAAGCTGTAATGTTATGCGTTAGTTTTTAAACATGCTATCCATTTGTGTGGGAAAAAGGTGTACAGCAACCTTACCTCCTCTTTGACAAGGTTATTCATTTCTCTCAGCATTTCAATATCTTTTTCTATGGAAATAAAAAATACAACATTTGTATAAATAATTCATTTTCGATCATTCTTGTTGCAAATGTGGACTAGTAATCAGAATTTTTTAAATGAATAAGTCAGTCTGTCATTCCACGCTGGGAACCAGCTTTACGTTTTTTTCGCCTACGCATTGGTTCGTCTACTGAAGTTCGCTTGGAGAAAATGGCGTGAGCAGGGCCGTATGAATCCGTATGGCCCAGCTCCAATCCTGCGACCATACTGACATAATTTGCAACTTTTAAAATATCTTTTTTATTTAGGATCATATGACAAAATGCTTATTGACTCAGGTAGGTCGGGCCGTACAGGAAAATATTTGGCTCTCGGACAGTACGTTACGGCATCACTCAGTCAATAAATATATAATACCTCGAGCCAAATATTTTCCCATGCAGCCATCCCACTAAGTCAATGAGTACATAATATTTATTTCAAGAGCAACAATGCACTTTTCGCGAGATGGAGAAGACAAAAAAACTTAGGCATTTTACACTAAAAATTCCAGCAATACCCGCTCTTCCTATGGTGCTTGTGACGAACCCACCAGCTTTTTTCACATTCTGATCATGTGCACTGGTTTATTTTTACCATTCCAGAATATTCACTTACTTACAGACTTACACAGCTTGATGACATAGTGCAGAAGACATAGATATATTGCAAGGAACTCCAAAGTGGGTGTCACATTGTCGTTACAAAGTACCAAAGTCCAGGTACCCAAGTCTGCCAGGGAGACTGTTTGCCTACTCCACAGTGGAATGAAGACGTAGTGTCGCAGCTGGTAATAGCGTGGAAAACAGGGAGGGAGCGCAACTTCTGTACACTCAGGGAAGCACAAGTCCTGTTAATGCTAAGAATTTGAAGTTTCTTCCCATTCCAAAGGCTACCTAGATATCCACATCTGAATTGACGGCTTTCATGTCATGGAACTTCCCAACAAGAACCACCATGACATTTGTATCCACAGTTCTGACAAGAGTTGTGACGGTATCTTCAGTGTTCAATGAATGACGCATTTCTACACTATTACCGGCTGCAACACTACATATGCATTCTGTGGAAAAGGCAAACAGTCTGCCTGGCGTGCTTGGGTACCCGGGTGGAGGCACTCCCATATATTGAAGACTACGGGCGGGGATGCAGGCTTGGGTACTTTGTAACGACAAAAATTCAACCCACTTCCATAAGCTTGAAAGAATGACTGTCGTCATGTACGATAAGTCAAGCCCCATGAGCTCCATCAACGATGTGAGAATGGAGAGAGCAATAGGCGATACTCCTACTGCTTCAGGTAAGACAATTTAAAATAATATAACTTAGAAATATAACCAATGTAATGCCAACGTTTTTGTCTCTAGAATGCACTATTACAGCATATTAAGAGAGTTATCCTCCAGAAGGTATCTGGACGAGTGACATAAGCGACCAGGATATTCCTTTGGGCCTGATCAATTTGACCATCAATTGACCACAGGGAGCCCATAATTGACATATTTCAGAAAAATAATGTCTAATTAATATAGAATTCTGAAGAGATTGAAATGGGCACCGGTCCTAATATTGATTACCATACTCTAATCTACATTTTTGCAAATCTTGGTGCTTTTGTCCGCTGTGTATAGATCTGACCACATAGCCACCTGACTAGTGGCGCAGGAAACAGGAAAAAACAAATGCATTTTATGACTGCGACACCACAGGTATCCCAGTAATTATAACCTACCGATGACATTTTCCTGATCTGTTCTCGTATGCGAAATAGTAGTGGTACCAATCTCACTCTTGGTGACACGTGACTTGGACATTTCTTTTGATTTTGGCTTTGCATTTTTCTCCACAGCTCCTCTGCAGTATAGAAAAAATCTTTTATGTAATGATTACGACTGAAATACTATCCCCAGTTATTGTATTTTCCTTAGGAAAGCAACTCCCTCCTTTTCTTGCTTAGCAAAGCTAACATCGTAGTAATAATACATAATTTTATTATACACCAGTACACACTCAGATTTACTCATTAAAACGTGTTTAATATATTTAACCGATTCCAAAGTATTTTGGACTCTTCCATTTTAGGAAATTTTAAATTAGAAAGGTTTTATTTGCCATACTGACATATTGATTATTTTTTTCAAACACTAGTAAACTTCAGCAAAAATGTCTGATAAATTTCTGGTTCAAAAACCTAAGAAAGGGACTTTGGACTACAATAAATAGACAATACGCAAGTATGGTTCTCCTTTACTTTAATCATCAGGCAAAATATCTGTGTTTACAATATGTACATTATGAAGGCATGGATAAGGATAAACAAAATGAAGGGTTTTTCAGTGGTCGCTTGCCATGGTTATTACAAAGCTTCATCTTAAATCAGGCTTAAATATATTTAATCCTTCACGTCCATCTGTATGATTTTTTGTTTCTAAACGAGCTGTATAAATCTTGTCATAGGTCCTATAGAAGCTATTTGGCATGAATATGTTAAATCTTACCACCAGATGGATCAAAAAAGTTTTACCATAACTTGGAAATGTTTTTGCGAGCTTATTGGCTCAGAACCATTTTTTATTAGAGGCTTGTGCTTACGACATTCATCACGCACGAACTGAGCGAACGAATGAAACAGCTTTTTCAAACGATTTACTTGTCTTTTTGTCCAATTTTTTCGACTTTGTTATGGTAAAAAACGAATTAAAGTCACTTTACTATGGGTCTGTAATGTAATTGAACATGAAATTACGTCAAAAATGATCCAAACTTTGCAGTGAAACTTTCCACTTGAGTTTGGATCATTTTTGAAGTCATTTCATGTTTGATTACAATGCAGACCCATAGAAAACTGACTTTGATTTGTTATGTTTACTATACGGGGACGTTCTACCAAATAGGGTATGGTTTTTTGCCTTCACGTCTTGAATAGGGTACATCATTTACAAGTTGTCTTAAACTATGTCTTGTACAGGGTGTCAATATTCTTTTAATAGAACATAAAGTCAGGCTATGTCAACATCTCACTCATATACAGATTCCCCTTAAGTTGTGGATAGGGTCTACATTTTGCCAATGTCTTGAATAGAGTATGGATTTTGCTGTCTTAAATAGGGTGAGTGTTTATAGGCACCAGCGGAACCCCCCGTGAGAAACTGGATCAATCAACGAAATATAATCATTCGGAAAGGACGATCTTCATTTACCATGCATGCATAAAAGTAAACAAAGGTGTGTTTTTATCAAAAAAAATGGTTAATATAATAAATAAGTTCTTGTGAGAAAAGTTTTATTAGTTAGTATTTATTTAGCTTACTGTCGATTTTACCTTCACATTTTCATATCATTGTAGTGCATGTTTTAATATTTTTTAGTTTAGCGAAACCAGTAATTTGATAATTGAGGTGGTTTTTCCAGCATTATCGGATGGATTTTTGCAACTAGTCCATGTAAAAAGTTGAAAAGCCGTGGAAGGAACTATTTGTCACATCAATAATAGTTTACCCATATAAAAAATTTATATCAAAATTCTTCATAATTGGTCATTATTTCTGTGGGGGTGATCCAACGTTTTGAGCATTGCTGCGAAAAAATTATGACAATAAGCATAACTTTCATTAGAGTGCTCAAAATTTGGGAGCATTGCCGTGGACAAATGACAAGAAGCTTGACTTTCCACCAGAGTGCTCAAAAATTTTGAGCATTGCCATAAACAAATGATTACAAGAAGCATACCTTCCACCAGAATGCTCTTTTTTCCCCCATAAAAACTACTGATTAGAAATGAAAAACCTAAATTTTTTGTTGCAAAATGAAGTGCAAAAAGATTTGTACTGAAAACACACACATAAAAAATTATTTGATTGCCATGGTTAACTTAAAGCTGCGATAATGATTAATAATAATAATAATGATAATAATGTCTTTATTAAAGAAATGATAAAATACATATCATTAACATGATTATAATCATAAAACTAAAAACTGATTAAAAGATTACTAATTACTAAAGATTATTCTATTTACAAATGAGTTTTTAAAACGTTGAGAATTAACTCTAGGTCTAATAAAATATGATTTCCTTAAATTATATTTGGACGTTTGTATTTTAGGCGCTATGCTATGCAAAGGATGGTCACTACTAACCGATTTCTTATATAACCTTGTGTCAAATTTATTTAAAAGATCCTGAATATTATAATGGCATGTTGTATAATTTCGTTTGTAACAGCGATCTAAAAAGTTTTGTACGGTGGTAAGCTCCGGAGGTGATGCTCCATAAACACTAAGACCATAAATTAGTTTTGATATAACAATTGTTGAAAATAAATGGTCAACTTCTTTTTGTATATATCCTTCCTTCCTAAGGGATCTTATAACAAATAAAGATTTGTTTATAGCTATAATGGTATCTTTTACATGAAGGTCAAATCTACTATCACTCTGGAAAGTAATACCTAAGATTTTAAGACTGCTACACTGAGGAATATTAGAAATAGGCTGAAAACTAAATTGGTCCATTCCTTTCTTAGTAAAAATTATTTCTTTGCACTTAGTAGGATTACATGACATACTATTATTTGAGGACCATAACATGAAAGAATTAACATAACTGACTGAATTATCAGTTAGATTTCCATTAACACAGAAAACAGGAGATACAATAGTACTATCGTCTGCATATTTGATTAACACTCATCAGGACTGGATGAATCAAATATCTCTAAATCATTAATAAAAATACTGAATAGATATGGTCCACTAACTGTTCCTTGTAATGTCCCTCTATTTATGTTTTTCCAAACTGTTAAATGATTGTTACATATAGTTCGCTGTTTCCGATTATATAAGAAATTTATAAACCAGTTGATTAAGTATGGGTTCAGCGGCATTTGTTTGAGTTTTTCAGAAAGTTTATGATGATTAACGTAATCAAAGGCTTTGGAAAAGTCCATACTAAAGACTCTCACAGCTTTACATGTTGTATCATCTAAGGCAGCTAAGACACGATGTTGTAATTTAATCAAAGCGTTAATACAATTTCCTCCTCTCCTGTAAGCAAATTGGTTATTATTCAGATATTCTTCCAATGTATCTCTGCAAAATTTTCTGTAAACCGCTTTTTCAAACTGTCTTGCAATGACAGGGGTAATGTTGATACCTCTGTAGTCTGCATTACTGGTAGGGATGTCTACTTTAGGTAGCGGATTGATGTTCGCTTTTTTCCATATGTCCGGCCAAATAGATGTTTTTAATGATAGATTCCAGCATCTTGTTACCACAGGTGCAAATATATCTGCGAAATCTTTCCAGACCCAGAACGGAATTTGATCTGGCCCGGTTGCAGTTCGTTGTATGTTAGTTAAAGTTTTAAATGCTTCCATAACAGATAAAGTTGGTGGTACTACCGCATGATTGCTAGTGTTAATAACAAATTGCTTCTAATTTTCTAAAATGGAAAAGCCCAAAATACTTTAGAACCGGTCATTTATGTTCAACCACTGTTCCTAACCAATCACAATGCAGGTATCACTTTTTCACCAAGTAAAAAACATGATATGTCACACAAACAAAATATGGCTTTTCTTCACATCATTGTAAGTTAGAGAAATGATACCTTCAGTCAGAAGTCAGCAGCAACAGGCTGTTGTTTAGTGTTTTTTGCAACTAATCCAGAAAGTTTGAGTTCCAAACATGAATAAAACTACAGTCAATTCAAAAAACATTGTCGTCAACCGGCTCAAGCCTACATGACTGGACCGAAAGGAATATGGGTTAAAAACCACTGAAACGGTTCAATATTCGCTCTGAATTAATTGTTCCCGCTAGAAATAAGATAATAATGGCAAGAATCAATCCATCAAATGCATGTCTTCGGGTTTAGGGAAAGAAAAACAGAAAGTAGTTATGATTCAGTTCTAAATTACGAAAGTATGAAAGCATTTTAAAATGTTTCCTTCAACACTTCCCGCTTGGCTGCAAAGGTTCGTGCTGTAAACAAGGCATAACTAGTCAGATATAATTATTGTTGACGCGCTTTCGTTTTTGACGTTACATTTATTCGTTTCGATTCAAATCGTTTATAGCGGTAGAAAAACTAGAAAATTACAAAAATAAAGTGTCAGTACTAGAAACAAAAAATGGAAAAGAAAAGCTAAGAAAGAAGAAAAAAGGGTTACTTACATCTGTTTCCTAAGGTACACTCGACGACTAATAAAATATTCAGAAAACCGAACTTAACTGTTAAAGCTAAACAAAAGAAGGATTAAAGTGAAAAGAAAAAATACTCAAGGAAGAAAATATTAACGTTACTTAGTGAGCTCAAGTTTGTATAAACATTGTTCATGTATAATTAATGTTCTTTTCAGTTCTGCTGCAACATTTCCCGGCTCCTAAACTTTGCTTTGTAAAATTTATATCTCTTTTCCTTCTGATGGTAGTAGAAGAACCAACTTGTTAATCGGTCTTCGCAATGTTGAATCTTGAGTTCTTACTCTTGTGGTCCTGACATACCCTTTTGAATCGTTCTCTATATCTTGCACGATGCCCATTGGCCAGTTGTTTCTTGTAACGTTGTCTTCTTTCAGAAGGACTATATCTCCAACTTGTAGGTTTCGTCTCTTCTGAGTCCACTTTGGTCGTACTTGTAGCGTGGTGAGATATTCTTTCTTCCATCTGGACCAGAATAGGTTTGCTAAGTATTGGATTCTGCGCCAGCGACGTCGAAGGTAGATGTCGTTGTGCTGGAATTCTCCAGGTGGATATCCTACTATGTTTGTTTTCATATTTAAGAGCTGATTTGGTGTTAAAGGGTTCATGTCACCTGGCTCACTTGATAGCAAGGTTAAAGGTCTTGAATTAATGATAGCTTCGACTTCACATAACAGGGTGTGAAGACATTCATCGTCCATGCGATCACCATGTTCTTTGAGTAGACCAGAAAGAATCTTTCTTATGGATCTGATCTGTCTTTCCCAGCTTCCGCCCATGTGGCTTGCATGAGGTGTGTTGAACTTCCAATCGGTACCTTGTTGGAGCAGCTTTTCTTGGATCTGTTTGTTGTGGATTTCTTGGATGGCTTGACGCAACTCTTTATCTGCACCAACGAAGTTAGTTCCATTATTGGAATAGATCTCTCTTGCAGGTCCTCTGCGGGCTATAAAGCGTCTTAGAGCTTGCATGCATGAGTCTGTGTCGAGTGAAGAAGCCAATTCAATGTGTACAGCTCTACAGGTTAAACAGGTGAAGATAGCGCCATAACAATTATGATGCTTTCGTCCTTCTTTAACGTTGAATGGCCCAAAGTAATCTAAGCCAACATATGTGAATGGTGGTGCGGGATAAACATGTGCACTTGGAAGGTCTGCCATCTTCTGTTCATTCACTGGGGCTTGGATACGACGACACGTTACACACTTGAATATCAGCTGTCGCGTGGCGGAATTGCCACCTATGATCCAGTACTTTTGTCTTAACTCGGATAGTACGTGTGCTCTTCCAGCATGTCCCAATCGTTCATGTACCTGACGGATAATGAGGGTTGTTATATGGCTTTTCCTTTGCAGGATAATGGGGTGTTTCACTTCGTCGGGAATGTCGGTGCGGTGAAGGCGTCCACCCACACGTAACAAACCTTGGCTGATGAATGGATCGAGTCGTCTGATATTGCTTGACTTTGGTATGCTTGACTTTCCTTCTTTTAGATGATGGCTAGTGAACACTAGCGTGGACTGCGTCGGTGTTTCTAATGAAACAAGTTATCGTAGAATTATAAGTTGAACACCGTAGTGAAAATAGAAACTGACGTTTCGGACGTTAGTCCTTCGTCGGCGTCAATGATTGTTCAACTCATAATTCTACGATAACTTGTTTCCTTCTTTTACCCGGCTCCGTGTGTCAACCTCTCTGTTGCTGTTAACCTCATGAGAAAGTGCATTCATTTCTTTGCCAAAATACTGGAGTTGTACAAACTTTAAGATAGATAGCTCTTTCAGCATCCTCTAGGTCAGCAACGGTAGGTTTCGGGACCTGCTTGATCTCTTCTTCCTTGTTACACTCTGTATTCTTCGTACTTCTCCTCCTTAGCAAGGTCTTCAATCGCAGAAACACGAACACTACCCCGTTTAACTTGTACCAGCTTGAGAAGTATGAAAACAACTTGCATATGCTCTTGACTGAATCGTCTATCCTTGTTGCGTGACTGACGGTAGTGTGCTTTACCTCAATATCATCTTTGGACCTGGACCATTTAACCAACGTTGTCCGTTGATTAGGGTTGAGGTGTCGAGTCCTCTTGAGGCATCGTCGGCTGGATTTTCAGATGAAGGAACGTATTTCCATTGTCTTGAGTTGGTATGATTTCTGATTTCTTGAATTCGGTTAGCAACAAAGACCTTGAACCTTTTTTGTTCGTTGATGATGTAACGAAGGATTGTAGTGGAATCAGTATAGTAAGTCATGAGAGTTTTTTCCACATCAAGCTCTCTCATCAACAGTTGTCCAATACGAACGGAAATAGTCGCTGCGGTAAGTTCTAGTCTTGGTACCGTTGTAACTTTGATGGGCGCAAGGCATGCTTTCCCAAACAGAAAAGTGCAATGAATTTGGTTCTTGTTATTTTCAAGCGTAGATATGCAACTGATCCGTAGCCCATTGTGCTGACGTCTGAAAATATGTGGATTTGCTTGGACACGGTGACTCCAAAACCGGGTGGTTTGTAACAACGATTGACTGTCACTTGATCCAGCAACGGTAGTTGCTTGCGCCATTTTGTCCATTGTACTTGATGTTCACTAGGTATTTCGTCGTCCCATCCTAAGTCAGCTTCTTTGAACAGATCTTGGAGGATTTTCTTAGCTGGCAAGATGAAAGGTGCCACAAAACCAAGCGGATCGTAAACGGATGAAACAGTTGACAATATGCCTCTTCTCGTTGTAGGTTTATCGCTCAACGTGATCTTAAATCCAAATGTGTCAGATTCAACACACCATTGTACACCAAGGGCTCGTTCGATTGGTAGACTATCTTGACCCAAGTCTAATGATACAAACTTGCTTGCACATTCTTGAATAGGGATGGACTGCAAGACGTTTCGATGATTACACACGAACTTGGTCAGACGAAATCCACAATAAGTACAGGTCTTGCGAAGATCATCAATAAGCTTGACAGCAGTCTCTTCTTCTTTTACAGATGTTAAACAGTCATCCACATAGAAGTTTCTTCTCACTGTTTCTGCGGCAAGATTACCGTACATGGTTCTGCATCATTTGCGCTTTTCTTTAGAGCATAGTTCGAGCAGCTAGGCGATGATGTGGCGCCAAATAAATGAACAAGCATCAAGCTCGAAAAACCCATCGTTTGAAAGCTTGTTACTCCAATACTACATTCAGCCAATATTTTAGCGGTAAATGTCTTAAAACAGTAATTTTTTCAGAAATTTCTGGCGATGACTCTTGTATTTCTGCTTCAAGATTGCCATCTGGCCACCAAAGCAACCTAAGAAAATCGCACTGCTGGGGTGGAACACGAACCTGGTGGAACATAGCTTCTATATCTGTCATTATAGCTATTTTCTCTTCTGAATCTTCTCTTCAGGTTCTCTTCTGAATCGTTGAAGAACTCCAATTAGCGAGTTTGTAAGATTCTGGACCCTGTAAAAGCTGGCTGTTTAACGATGTGCCGTTGTACTTTGCCCTACAGTTGAATACGACTCTTATCTTGTTGGGCTTGTGCGGGTGATAGACTCCGTGATGAAGATACAACACTTTTTCAGGCTCAGTTACGAGGTTTTCCTCTGGAACCTTCTGGGCGTAGCCTTTTTGAAGAGTGCCATCGATGAATACTTTGTAATCGGCGAAGTATCGGTCGTTACTTGCGAACTTTCCTTTCAGCCATATTGCTTTCTTCAAGGCTTGTTCCTTGTTGTTTGGCATTCTGACTGCAGATTGACGAAATGGAAGTGGGACTTGGTAATGACCATCAACGCGTATAGTACCTTCTTCTACTATCTTCAGGAACTGCATGTCTTCTTGTGAATAACCTTGGACACTGTGATCTTGACTTGGATGATCATTAAAATCAAGTTCAAACATTCTTACTAATGTCTCTGGAGCGATGATTTCCTTCATATCTTCAGTTTCTTGTACAGCTATGCGGTTACTGGTTATGCTCTGTGTTTGCGATCCGGTAGCCATCCGCAAAGGGGTACTTATGGTCCAACCATGACGAAGACGAACAGCAAACGGTCCTACTTGTTGACTTGGGAGTACTTCCAGGGGCTCAAATGCGGCTGGGCAGTTGCTACCAATCAGCAATCTGATCTTTAAGTTGGGTCTGTATTTGGGTACTTGACTTGAAATCTCTCGTAAATGGTTCCAACGACGAACAACTTCTGGTTTCGGTATTTGTTGATGACTTACTGGAATGAGGTCTATCGTAAATGTTCTCGGAAGTTCAATTGCATTCTCGTCATTCAAATCTGTCACGATGAGATCTTTCAATGCTGTAGTCTTTATAGTCAGTGCTTTACCATGCATAGTTCCTAACTGAAGAGTTGTTTCAAATCCTGTTGCTTCTAGCTGTTGCTTTAGATCCTCTGTTGCAAAACAACCTCCGCTTATCCCATCGTAGAAAGCGTAAGTCATTATTGCCTCGCTGCAACCTTTCTTCTTTACTTTAACTGGAAGGATCGTATGCAAAACAATAGATTCGTTATCTACATCTACACTTCCGTTGTTAACGCCTGAAGACTACTCCTTTACTGTGTCGTTATCTTTAGTCTTTTTGTTTAAGGTAAATCCTTCGATGTGTAAGGCAGTTGGGTGTCCATACTTGTTACATATCTTGCATGTTCTTTTCTTGGTACATCCTTTAGTCACGTGATTGGTTCCGTAGCAGGAGAAACACATCCCGTTTTCTTTCAAGTACTTCTTATTCTCTGGATCTGACAACTTTACAAATCCTTTACAATCATCTATGTCATGCGATTCCTTGCAATAAGCACAGACTGCTGCTTCGTTTGGCCATATCTTGTGTTGGGGTTTAACATTTACTTCCTGCTTGTGATGTTGTATCTCGGTTGCGAAGTTAGAGCTCTTCTGTTTAGGTGTGTTTTGTTTCTGCCATCGTTCGTTGTCTTTGCTTCTGGAAAGTGGTTGTTTCGTTTCTATTTTCATAGCTTGCCTTCCATAGACAGGATGATTGGCGGATTCGGCGGCAGACACAACGAACTCCACAAGATCATTGAAAGCTGAGATCCTTTGATAGCGTTTACTTAGAGCAATAACTTGATCACGCCATTTGTTTTGCAGGGAATATGGGAGCTTGCTAACAATAGTGTGCATATTCGGTGAATGGTTAAGCACTGCAAGATGTCGGATATTCTGCATGGCATTCTTACACTTTACCAAGAACAGGGACAATTTTCTCAGACCAACGCTGTCATCTTGTTTGATCGAAGGCCAGACTAGAGCTTGATTGAGGTACGCCATGGCAATTTTGTAGGGGTCACCGTATTCCTCTTGGAGTAATCTTCTTGCTTCTGCATATCCTTGCGTTGGTTTCAGGTACAAACTTCCTCCGATTAAGTTTTTAGGTTCACCTTCGAGTTGTTGATCAAGGTAATACATTCGATCTGCATCACTAACAGTTCTTGATTCTATGCGGGTGGTAAAGGCCATAATAAACGATGTATACTCCATGGGGTCTCCTTTAAACACTGGTACCTTGGGCTGTGTTAAAGATACTGTAAACGCCTCTGATCTAAGAAGTCGGGTTTGAATTCTTTAACGGTATCTTCTCTTAGAAGTGGGATCTGATTAATGAACGTAGGCGCCTGAAAATCTCTCGCGGTTTCCTCGGTTTCCTCTCCTAGTAGTAGTGGCTGATTGAAGGCGAAAGTTGGAGGTTGGAATTCTTTCGCCATTGGGTTCAATCCTCTAATATCAGTTGACTGGCGTTCAAAGGAGGCTGGAGTGACTAAGACCGCAGAGAAAGGGTTCCTCTTTTCTGTAACAGACGTTTGGTTGGCTTCGGGAAAGGTTCTTTCTCTCGCTTTTGCTTTTTCAATTTCCATTCGTAGTGCTAACTCCTCTTCGGCTGCTTTCAATCGCTGTCTTTGGCTTAACATTTCCCTTTCAACCAACAACTCGGCTACCTGAGCTTTTATCCTAGTTATACTTGTTTTTGAAGATTTCGACGACGCCTTGGACAGATTTGACATCTTGGAGAGTTTGGAGGGTGCTTTGGAGTAACTATCATCGTGAGACAATAAGTTTTCTTCGGACCATGAAATCCAAAACTTGATTCCTGAACTCCAACACTGACTTCTCTTTATCCTCGTAACGTTTTTCCTCTTTCTCTTGTACTTCTTCTGATAATTTCTGCTCGATGTATTGACAGTGGGCGTCAATGTATCTTTCGAATTTATCGTTGAGAACATCTAATTCGGTCTTAACTTCATGTAAATTTTCTTTGTTAGCCATTAACTTCGTGAACTTTGTACGTTGTTTCGATACTGCAGTTAAGGCTGTAGTTTGCTCCTGTTTAAGACGAGCGGCTCGAGTAGCAATATCTTCTTTGATTTCATCGGTTTCTTCGGTCATGACGGTTGAGTCTCGGTGTTCGGTGTTGAATTAGATTTTTTTTACAATGTTGACGCGCTTTCGTTTTTGACGTTACATTTATTCGTTTCGATTCAAAGCGTTTATAGCGGTAGAAAAACTAGAAAATTACAAAAATAAAGTGTCAGTACTAGAAACAAAAAATGGAAAAGAAAAGCTAAGAAAGAAGAAAAAAGGGTTACTTACATCTGTATCCTACGGTATACTCGACGACTAATAAAGAAAACCGAACTTAACTTGTAAAACTAAACAAAAGAAGGATTAAAGTGAAAAGAAAAAATACTCAAAGGAGAAAATATTAACGTTACTTAGTGAGTATGGCGTACATTCGGGGTCAAAAATCGAACTTTGCATTTTACATTGTACTTTCTGTTTTTTTGCCAACATTATGTTTTTGACATTTGTACATTTTGAAGGCAGCTGCTACCTTCTCGGTCACAGAATCGTCAATATCAAGACATACTACCATTCTTTGTAGGTAGTCTAACTTTAAAACCACTGGTTGGAAGTCTGTCGAGACATCTCCTAAGAGCCTCTCAATCTGTCCAAAGCATTGAAAACGCTATGAACGGCTTCAATCAAATGCGTTATGTCGTCCATGTTTACACTCGCTATAAGAAAATTTTAAGTTAATTCGAGTTGTTTGGAAGAATCAAAACTAAAAAAAATAGTATCAACAATGATGTAGAATTAAATATTACGGTAATTTAAGCTTTTAACGCACATTCATTCATTCATTTATTGAACTTACTTGTTACTTAATATGAAAGGAAAACTACGTCCACCATTGCAATTTGTGACAAAAATTTCAAACGTCCAGGATGGAGTGTTGCTTCCTGGCCTGCCCCACTGGGGAGCGTTTTGACATATCCTACTTAGGGGTGGGGGACAACAGTAAATGAGTCCGCGATACATTTATCTCTTGGATTGCGGTTGGATGTCGAATGAGAAATCTTGCATGTCATAACGAAGGTATAGATCGGAATAGCAAAACTAGCAAGTAGAATAAGAAATGTTGGAAGTCGAATATGAAAACTAAGCATTTATATTTTCAAAGTTGTATGTCAAAAACATAATGTTGGCAAAAAAACAGAAAGTACGATGTAAAATGCAACGTTCGATTTTTGGCCCCGAATGTACGCCATAAGTGAGCTCAAGTTTGTATAAACATTGTTCGTGCATAATTAATGTTCTTTTCAGTTCTGCTGCAACAATTATGGAGTCAACTCGGCTTCAATGATTGCTACCCAGAGTTCCTTTTGGTCCAGTTGCATAGACTTGAGTTGGTCGACGACAAAATGTTTTGAATTGACTGTATATTGTAGACCACAAAACCAAGAGAAAAACTAATAAAATATGAAATACAACTAGAAAATGAAGGAAAAGCTGGCCGAGATGTAAATATTTTGAAATTTTCTAAAATACATGTACTGAAACAGAAATAATAGCAGTGATGAGAAATGATACTGTTTCTCTAACAAGAAGGAAAGCATACTAAAGAACTCTGTTAATCTTCCTAGATCATTTCCTGGGTATACTAAAGCTAATTTCAGCAGATATAGAGCCTAGAAGTTGAAAAGATCAGAATTTGATATTTAAAACTTCAAAGAGTTACCCAGATAGGCTTTTTACTATGCTTGTAAAACACGGTTTAAAATATCAAATTATATAGCCTTTGCAAGACTTTTATATTTAACCATACCTTAAAAATACATCAACTAGTGTCTGTGACCCTTTATCTTTAGCAATGTCAACAGGCAGCTTTCCATTTCTATCCTGAATTTCCAAAGCATGACTAGCTCCAGGATGGTCCATTAAAAATGAAGCAAATTGGCTGAAGCCAAGGTGGGCAGACAAATGTAGCAATGTTGTTTTGAAGCCTAACAAAACAAAAACAACAAAGCCTTACATTACAAATACATATATAAACATGATTTATAAGAGATATTTTCCTAAGGTTTAAGTTTTATTGACAAAGAATCATAAACTAAAGCATTTAGAAAACCTATTTTATAAAATTGCAGCTTTATAGTTCTATCAGAAATGACCTCCAAATCCTTTGAATTCAATAATTAAGCCCACTCAACAAAATTACTCGACTCTGATTGGTCGGGAGTAAAATTATAGCGTTAATTGTACTCCGTAGGAGAATCGAATGAAGTTGCTATGGAAACACGACCAAAGCAATGTCAACAGCGGCAAAAAAAGTTGTAAAAACTAATAAGAACTAATCTTTTTTATGCATTTCAGTTGTGCGATGGATTGAAAATCGGCCGCCAAAAAAACAAAGATGAACAGCATCGCTTCAAATTTTTACTGAAAGTTTGTTGAGTGAACTGTAAACAAAAAATCGGCTGATGTCGAGTACAATTTGGAAATTAATAGACACAAGTAATGTTTTGAAAGTTGTTGTAATTGCACAAGCCTTTTCCTATACTAATTACCAGTTATCTACATTTCACCCCATATTTAAGACACAAATAAACAACAAGGAAAACATATCAGACTAAAAATTTACCATTTATTCATATCTTGGTGTGTGATTACAGTTTCACAACTTTCTTTGATTACTGAACATTTTCATTGAGAAAGTCTCGCTTTAAGGTGGCTCAACAAGTTTTTGTTTGTGGCACACCTATGATGTTTGGTCAGGATTCAAGTGTGTTGCTGCCAACGAGCTAATTTCAAAATATATTGTTATCACAATCAGTTCATGATATATAATTCATAAAAATCAGAGTTACCATAACACAGTAACGTCCAACCATTTCTTAAAACATTCTATTTTTTGGAAAATTAGAAATTTGTTGAAAAAATGGTTTAAGCATAGTTAATAGAGGGTTATGGTTCAAGTGGACTTATAGTTCAATGACGGTAGTAGTCCTTCTGACGGTATCCGGACAAGTCGCCCGAGAGTCAAGCCGCCAAGAGTCAAGTCGCCCGTAGTTGTGGTGAAGTCACCCACAATGTATGGTCAAGTCGCTCAGAGCTTTTTACTTAAGGGACACACATATAAAGCATATATTTAGCAGTAGTAAAGGTTTATTTTACAGAACATTTGTAAGGCCTTTTAGACTAGTTTTCTGCGATTATTATGACGTACAACCCCAATTTTGTCATGATCGACTAGTAAAATATTCTTGGTCGACTTTTAATCAGCTTCCAAAGTTACCCAAAAGAACTTCTAACTGTTCGTGTTTAAAGCTCTAGCATTTATCATGTTTACAGATAATTTGCCAAAAAATTTTGGTGGAAGATGTAGTGTCAAAAAGATGCGATGCCATTACTCTCAGACTCTGTTATATTCCCAACAATTAAATTTACGAGTGTGCATTTAATATGTTTGAGCCGTAAACTACAGTTGATCCTGTCATTGCAGAGTTGTTTCTAAAAGTTTAATACAAATAAAAAGATTTTGTGGTTTTTGCTGATAAATGTTTTACCTATCTTAAATGAAGAGTGTTTACAGTCTGAACTTGATCAAAATGGCGGCGCTTTCTACTTGAAGTTATCTGATTGGCTTATAAGTACGGTAGTCATTTGTTTCAGTTGCTTCGAAATAAGTTAAAAAGTTGGTTAAGTAGAAGTTTTTTTGTAAATTTGGAAGCTGATTAAAAGTTGGCTACGAATATTTTACGAGTCAATCATGACAACTGCCGGATCCTTGTTTAATCTTAAATCTGCAAACGTTTGTTATCTCATTTCTAAAATAAGGCAGTCGCTTTCTTTATTTGAACTTTCTTTCTTTTGTTACTCATCAAATTATATAGCTGAGACGAAATGGAAGAAAGTTAAAATGCCACTATAATCAAAGTTCTGCCTTGCTGTTTTTTTGCCTGGGTTGATAGACCTTTTATAGTGAAGTGAAAAGACGTTTATCAGATATCTTTTTTCCTTCAAAAGATATTTGATAGTTGCAATCAAAAGAATTTGAAGTATACTTAATAATTATTCTCTTGTTGCCATTTTGTCAGATCACATCACATTCTCAATACTTGAGCAGATGTAATACTTAAGGGCCAATGTTCAATGAGGACTTCAAGGTCTGTGAAGGGACTCAAAGTCTGCACAATTCATTCCAAGGTGAGGCCAAGGACTAGAACTAATTGCAAGGACTTTGAAATCCATTCAAGTCTGATTTGAAAGCCTTTTAATAATTTCAAAAATTAATTATTATGGAGGAATCTTTGAATTAAAAGTACGTCTCAAAATCAGCAGGAAAGAGCTTGGAGTGAAGTTTGAAATATTCATGTTTTAAACGTGTTTAATGACAAACTTTGAAAGTTGGTTTTCAGAAAACTGTGAGAGAAAAATTAGAGGAATACAAGAAGGTTGCATTTGAAAGGTTTTTGATATCGAACAAGACGTTCTAATGGCGTATACTGGGTTGCCTTGTTATGACGTCATTCCAGTGTTTTGATAAGCAAAATGTCATAACAATTAGAGTCTGTAACCTCCGTGCAGGTCGTCAACCCTCCTTTTTTTCATTTTTTGAAAATACTTCGTAATACCCAACTTTACAGGAAATGAAAAATCTGACTATGGGGATCAAATCGAAACAAGACAAAATTGACTCAGCACTTACACTCAGAAAATTACTCTACGAAATAAGACGAGCTGTTCTACAAATTCCTTTACTTATTTTATTCTGGACGTCACAGCTCCGAGTTTAGCTTCTGGTTTGACAGATTTGATATCAATCAACCCGTCGAACGCAAATAAACAGTGTTGCGTTATGCATGTTTGTGGTGGCCCATTGTTATCATCCATTTTTTACCCAATATTTTTCATTTTTATTTCAATTTTCATTTTAAATCCTATATTATCTCTTTTTCTATTTTGATTTTGATTTTTTTTGAAAATAATAAAAAAAAAGTTTAATTTAAATTTAAGTTTGATACTAAATTTAAAATTCATAATAATAATAAAGACTCGATCGTTGGTCCAACTTCAAAAAAAAACAACTTCGCGTGGCCCATCGTTATCATTATCAAGGTATCCCATCTACCTTTGCGGGTAACAATAGCTATGGCGGATTGCTGGAAGGACGATGAAAGTTTGCATCGTGACTTAGCAAAGTATGTAAAAGAGAATTTAAAAAGAAGACAAATTATAGACTTCGTAAGAAGGGATTATCCTAATTGCAGCTGGAGTCTCCTACTCTAGACCGGCGTCTTCGTTTCTTCAACATCAAATACATCGACTACGATACCCCTCTTGATGTTGTGACGAATGCCATCGAAAAAGAGCTTAGTGGCCCAGGTAAATTACTTGGCTATAGAGCTCTAACACAAAAATTAAGAATTGAACACGACGTTGAGGTTCCAGGGCATTTGGTATACAACATGCTGACCGAGAAAGACCCACAAGGTCTTGAAGCTAGGATTCTTCAAAAGAAAAAGAAGAAGAAGAAGTACCGTACCAAAGTGAAGTTGGTGTCAGGTTTTTCGAGTCAGATTTTTTAGTCAGGTTTTCGGATCTAGTGTCAGATTATTTCCGGGGGGGGGGGGCGTCACATCATTTAAGTTTGATCTACAAAGTGCTCTATGTTTGAAGAAACGCTTTGATTTACTATAAAACCCACACCAAGCTTTACTCACACGATATTTCACTAACCTCAAAGAAAATAAACAGGGTTTTCCGCTGTAACATGATCACTCTTTCACGCGGCGTGACAGAAAAATCTGACTCAAAAATCTGACAAGTGATATTTCTTTGAGAGACGACATTTTGATTTCCAAATGGATTCATAGAGTTCCCGTAGAAATAACGCTTGGTGGGAGAAGAGGATGAAGTACTGACGTGTTTGAGTTCTTTGGATGTTGCAAAGGCTTGCGGCCCTAACGGTATTCCCCCTCTCCTTCTAAAAGAATGCAGCCAAGAATTTGCACCTAGCATCTGTGCTCTTTTTAATCATTCACTGAGCACTGGTCACCTGCCTCCTGAGTGGAAATCTGCTGATGTCACACCCATCCACAAGAGAGACTCCAAGGAACTAGCTGAAAATTACAGACCAATTTCGCTGCTGCCCATCATAAGCAAGGTGTTTGAACGTTACAACAGAATCTACGACCACATGTTGAAGCTGATCACCTCCGCACAGCATGGATTCCTTAGACATCGCTCTTGTGTCACTCAGCTGCTCTCAGTATTGCACACTATTGAAGAATCCCTTGATAAAAACACTCAAGTTGACATCATCTATCTAGACTTTGCCAAAGCATTCGACAAAGTCGACCATAAGATCTTCTTAAGCAAACTAAGAATGTTAGGCATTGATGGGATGCTCCTCAACTGGTTCAAGGACTATTTAAATAGTCGTTCTCAAAGAGTTGTGGTCGACGGTGTTGCATCTTCCTGGGCTCCAGTCACCTCCGGAGTACCTCAAGGCAGCATTTTGGGTCCTCTTCTATTGTTTATAAACGATCTTCCTGATGTCATTCCCAAGGAAACTACGGCTGCTATGTACGCTGACGACACCAAGATATTTCATAGTTACTTCCCATCGCGACTGCGAAGACCTTAAGAATGCGCTGTTTAGGCTTAATGTTTGGAGCTACAACAACAACATCAAATTCAATGGCTCCAAGTGTAAGCTGTTGACAGTGACACGCAAGAAAAGTCCAATCCTACATGATTATCACCTTGGCGCAGACGTAATCCAACATGCGCAAAAGGAAAAAGATCTCGGAGTCACCATCAAAAGTAACCTTAACTGGGACGAGCATATTAGAACCATCACAGCCAAAGCTAACAAGCTTCTTGGTATGCTTAAGAGGACATGCCCTCAACTGACTGATATAAGATGCAGAAAAACACTATACCTAGCACACGTAAAATCTCAACTAGTGACTGCTTCTGAGGTATAGTCACCGAGCCTATCTAAACTAAAAGAACAGATCGAAAGAGTACAACGACGTGCCACCAGATGGATCCTCAGGACCAAGATTGGGGAAACCACTTATAAAGAAAGACTAAAGGACTTGAACTTGCTCCCTCTCTGCTATGATAGAGAGATTAAGGATGTAATGTTCTTTTATGAATCATTATATGGGCAGACAAATGTTAATGTTCACGATTTTGTCAAATTCTCCAAACATAGACGTACTCGTCTTACTCAAAATCCTAGTATGTTTCTTGAAACATCTTTTTGTAAAACCACTACTTTTAAAGCATCTTACTTTAAAAGGATAGTTTGCCTTTGGAACACCGTCTGTAAAGAGGCGCCAACTAGTGTTTTTTCTAGTCAATCTCAATTCAAATTGTTTCTAAGGCAAAGTTACTTTTCTTTGCTTGAGGATACATTTGATGTTGATGTGACATGTACTTGGTCATTAGTTCGTAAGTGTCCTTGTCATCGTACTCGATAATAACTGAACCTCAGGGACTTTTGTTTGTTTGAACTCCACTGATTATTTTTTTACCGTTCTCGGTTCACTAGTTATCAGTTTTTACTAATATAACTGTATTAATTTCCAAGACAATTCTCTATTGATTTATATCGTTAGTCAAAAGGAAATGCCTAGCATGGGTCCTAGAGTCCCGTTCGCACTTTCCGCTTTGGGTAGCATGAGGTTCTGTAATTTTCCTTTCTGATTGATACCCAATAAAGTTGTAAAGAAATATGTTTGACTGGTCATTTAAATTGTTTAAAAAAACGAAATGATATATCCTATAGGGTTTCAAAACTTTCTTCGTATTTATAATAGGACAATGATTTGATAGCAATGAAATCCAATGCATAAAAAGTTTTTGATACTGATTCAAAATGAAATCCAAGTCATAGTTTGTGAATATCTTTATGGCCTCCTAGTGTTCAGATCAATGAATTAATTTCCAAGACAATTCTCTATTGATTTATATCGTTAGTCAAAAGGAAATGCCTAGCATGGGTCCTAGAGTCCCGTTCGCACTTTCCGCTTTGGGTAGCATGAGGTTCTATAATTTTCCTTTCTGATTGATACCCAATAAAGTCGTAAAGAAATATGTTTGACTGGTCATTTAAATTGTTTAAAAAAATGAAATGATATTCCCTATAGGGTTTCAAAACTTTCTTCGTATTTATAATAGGACAATGATTTGATAGCAATGAAATCCAATGCATAAAAGGTTTTTGATACTGATTCAAAATGAAATCCAAGTCATAGTTTGTGAATATCTTTATGCCCTCCTAGTGTTCAGATCAATGAATTGGGAACTGAACAAGGCCAAAGTGCCTCACCAAGTGAAGCAGGTTTTAATCTTTGATTGGAAGGGGTTTTCCTGCCCATAGATAGCAGTTTATAGTTGTTGATTGTTCTATTGTAAGCCAAAGTGATTTAACTGAAATCAGCATCTATGCAAGAAATGAAACAACATTTGGATGATGATAAAGAGAAAACATTAACAAAGTTTAGAATATCCAAATGACTAGTTAGCATTTGAAATTTGTGTTAAAAATTAGAAATATAAAATGTTATTATGCTATAAGTGTGGACTTGAAGCCTTCCCATTAAGTGAAATCTATGCCAATTATACATTAAATATGTAATTTCAATTTGATCCCAGTGTCAGATTTTTCAGACATCATATAGTTTGCTTATCAAAAAATTGGAATGACATCATCATGGTGAGCACGCCCTCACTAAATTCATGCATAGAAAAATGCATGCCCTTAAGTGAATTCAAGCAAAACATTTCATACAAAGAATTTGTATGAATGTTCATAGAGTAAAGTTGAAATTTTGGTACCAAATTTGTGTCATCATTTTTCACAATGACTGTCAAAAAACTTCAGGTCATTGGTTCAATAATATATAAAAAAAAGGTAAAGGTAATTTATTTTACTTCGATAACGCGGGGAGTGGTTGCCCAATTTTCCCGAATTAGCGGGCTCATGTTTAATGCGCTCGAAGGTGCGCCCTCTTCCCCCTCTTACTACCAGTGCTCCTTTTTACGGGTATTTAAAGCTAATTAAAGCTACACAGAACAGAGAGAAGTCGAAACAGACATGGAGTTCCTGAGGATCGAACTATGGACCTCTAGCTCTGAAGGCCGCCTCGAAAGTTATTGATAACAGAAAGACTGGAAGTGAAAATACATAGTAGAGAAAGCAGATAATCACACGTATATCACATCTAAATCCTAAGTAGGATGATAAGTAGGAATTTCTTATGATATTCACAAATCATTTTGTGCCTAAAATGTCTTGCAATTTATCAAAAAATTCCTACTACCAATATCCATCAATCGTAAATAAGATAGTTCGACCTGAAGTCAGCCACAAAAAAAACGTTTGCTTTTAGTCCCCTAATAAGAACTTGTACAATTTTTGACAATACAATTTCTTAAGAAATTATGAACTCACCATTATCCACTTCATCACCAAGAATTTTCCATGATGGAGAGAAATCAAGTAATTCAAAGGCATTGGTAATCCTAAAGTCCAGGGCTTCTCTCAAATTGCAAGAAACATTGTTGGATACAGAAGAACACAACGGAACAAGTGATTCTAAGAATTTCGAGTCTGAGATATTCTGGGCAAGCAGTTCTGCCAAAATATGCTCTGTTTCAAGGTAATACAAAAACTTGTGGGAGGACAAGATGCCCAGTACATTATTTTTGAGACAGTAAACTGTTAAGGAGACTCTTTCGGCAGTTTCATGATCTACAGATAAAAAGACAAAAGTAAAAAAATGATTAAAACAAAACATATTACATAGTAAAGTCTATGGATAGCATGGATACCTGTTGGTTCAATGTAAAGTTCCAGAAAGTATGCATATCCCCACCACATAGGGAATTTGTAAAGGGACCCAAGTGCCCCTTAGGAACTTCCAATTTTCTTCCAAAAAGATATAACTAGCTAAAAACTAGTGTGAGCTGCGTCGGTGTTTCTAATGAAACAGTAATGATGAAAAGGTAAATTATACACCGTGAAAAGATGAAAAAATTGACGTCGGAGTAAAAGACGAAGGACTAGCGTCCGAAACGTCAGTAAGTTTTTTCATCTTTTCACGGTGTATAATTTACCTTTTCATCATTACTGTTAAATTTTCTTCCAATATAAACTCAGCTGTAATTTTGTTCTTTCTCTGAACTCCTTCCCCTGTAGAATTTCCAATTTCCTGCATAGGTGGGTTATGGATAATTTCTGGATCTACACAATATGTGTAATAGAAAAGAATTAGGAACAACAAGTGCAAATTAATATTTTTTGCCTCTGTAAAAACCAACAAGGAAAGTGTCACATGAAGTCTAAAGAAGTGGAAATTATACCTTAATAATCCCGAGTAGAGCTCCATACAAAATGATGGCAATAAAAATTATTTGACAACAAAACATGAAATTGTACAAATTATGTTCTCTTAATTCAAAGGTTTGAAAATTAATTAAAAGTTTGTTTCTAAAGTAAATCAACCTCTCATTTAAAATGAAAATTAGTTGATTTCTGAAACTATTTATTAATAAAAATGTATACAATTGAAGCTCCACATCTACAAGTAGTGTCCTTTGTAACGTAACAGCAAACATTTGTGTACCAAACGTGGGTTAATGCATTCATCTATTTCAAATTTAGAAAAGGAAAAATTAATCGAAGGACATTCATAGTAATTGAAAAGAATTACAGTCATGACGCCCCCTTGTCATAACGCCCCCAGCCATGACGCCCCCAGCCATGACGCCCCCAGTTTGTAATACCATGACGCCGCCAACGTAAACCATAATGCCCCTAGTCTCTGTTAACACTTTTTTAATAAGAAGTTATAATATTTCATAGCATAAATCCAAGAACGACAAAAAAATTACGAAAATGAAAAAAATTGATGTGATAACAAAATTTTGTAAGTCCGACAAATTATTCGTAATTACTCTGGGTTCCTGTGGAACGGCGAGGTTAGGATTCACTTTTCTTCGTCATAGTATTTTTTGTCTTCATCGCTAAAGTGCCCTCGCATGAACAGTATGATCAACCTTTCTCAGTCACGTGACATTCTACCATGTGCTCTGTGTAAATTTCAATGGCGAGCGATCGGACCGATGTACAGTATGGATTCAACCTCCTCTTTAAATACGCTCAAATCATATACAAATTCACACCCCATTCACGGTATAGCCACACTAAATGATGTCGAGCGTTTTTCAAAATGGCATTAGAAGAGATACCGCGAATCTGTCTTGAAACTGCCTATCTTACTGCCTATTGTGAAATATCTATCAAACCCGGAGTAGTCAATCGATAGAAATCTAGAAAAAAAATTATTATTGTTGTGAGTTCGATTTTTATCGATCAGGATTTGACAGCTTTAATTCAATCCAATAATGAGTACAATCATATAATTAGCTTTATTTCACAGAAAATATTTGAAAATATCGATGATAGTGCAATAGATTTCATAACTATTAATTCACAAGTAATAATTTGCACATCAGGCAGCTCATTATCCAAGTACTGTCTTTTCACTGATCACTATAACAAAACGAATTGTGCATGGCTGTAACAAGCATTATTTAATATGTTGACTTGAGCAGTTCCAATGAAATAATAATACTATAAAATAAGAATCAGTAGACTAATTGTTTTCATTTGAATGCAGTCTAAATTGAACACTAAATGTATATATGTTATGCACTTGATTATGATCGACCTAGTGATCAAATATGTTTGGTTCTAAACGCAAAGTAATGTTGGGGTACTGTAAGTAACACTACAGTCTCAAAAGTAACTTTCAAAGTGACATCGAGTTGAACGCAGCAAGAAAATTAAACTTGCAATCTATGATAGGATAGTTTTGTAAAGCAACAAAATCAAGGCAATTACAAATTCTGCAATGCATAACATGACAATCAGTTCGCTACATAATAATAGCAAATCTGCAACTAAATGGAGACAAAGAAAGCAGAAATAAATCATTCAAAATTGAAATTGGTGTTTTTATTGAGTTTTGAGTTGCTACTAATGAGGTGAGGGATCAGTTGTGAGTGAATTTGTTTCTCACTGTCAACTCCTAGTTTGTGTAAAGCTATGGTTACGAAAGAATAATTTCCGGTGGTTTGAATCTGTAGCCACCCAACCCTCGTACGATCATCAATAGAAATAAATTGTTCAAGAACATAAATCGAAAAAATCGATATGTATATATTAAATCAATCAATCGATAAAAATCAATACAAAGATTTAGTGTGAGTTTGATTTTTAACGATTGATAGATACAATCAATATCAATCAAATCAACGGTATCGATTGTTATCGATTGGCAAAATCGATATTGATATTTATCGATTGACTACTTCAAGTATCAAACGAATAATGTTTTTTAAAAATTCGTATCTCTTAAAAACGCCTGGATGCCCCTATTTTTTCTTTGTTTAAATGATAAAGTAAATGCTAAATTAGCCTTGTGAAATGAAATTTTTGAAAAATAATTAGTTTTGAAAAGAATATGGACACAATCACAAGGCTAAAAAATTATATATATTATAGCCAACTATTTAAGTCATGGAAGAATTGGGTATATTTTAGTAAAGAAATAAAGTGTCAGTCATATAGGACGATTTAAATTAGAAATTTCTCAAAATCTTTTGAAAAACGTTTTTCCTGGTGTTGAGTAAAATCATGACGTCATCCCTTTTAACGATTTTTAAGCCTTATTACTTCTTTTAAGGTATCAGGTTACCCCTAGCGACCGGTATGTATTCAACACTTTATAGCCGAAAACTTTTCATCAAAACCCAAATAAAGTATATATTTCCTGAAAGCTGAATAAATGTAGAAAATATTTATATCTTTAATTTGATAAAGTATATTAATCCTTTTGAGTTAGATCGAATTTTATAAATTTACACATTGGTCTCTTCGCGGAGGTCCATGACTGCCGGTATTGATCGGAAAAGAACGTGTATTGCCTTTCCAAGATCACAAGATATCACTTGTCAAAAGTGTGTCTCAGATTTTCGATAAATTGTTCCGTTGCTCTGCTATACGATCCTAAGTTACAACACTGCTAAAATAGCTGTTATCCAATATGAAATCGACGATAACTTAAAAAATAATGAAAAAATCAACAATCGGAGAAACAATTTTGAAGAATAACTATCTAAGATGACTTCTGCAAAATTTCAGATAAATCGGTTAAATTCCCTTTGACAAGGAACTCAAAATGTACGGGTAACTAAACGCAAAATCACTTCCGAGAAAAACGCAAAAATGTTTCCGACTGAGCGGAAGCGCCTTTGTTGACACAATCCATATTTTTTTCATTAATCACTATTAAAAATCACTATTGATTTTTTTTGAAAGAAAATCGAAGAATATTATATATTTTACAGCAAAATGTAAACATTGATACTTTTGAGCAATTTTGGGGTACCCTGATACCTTAAATACATGGTGACTACCTACTTTTCTAACCAGAATTTGACAACCCTTTGATAGGTTACAATAATTCACATAGTCATTAAAAAAATAATTGATTCTCAATAAGTAGGCACCGTCCTTAATGAGTTTTGTGATTTGAATGTAACAGTCTTTGTCAAGTTGGCTTTGCTAACAACAATCCATTCAAAGTTTATCAAAGTACAAATTGCAATGCAATGGTTTGCGCTATAGTGTTCATATTTTCAATAGCACGGGTGCGGACCCGCATAACTTGCCTTTTTCCGCACAATCGAACGATTTCCGCATAATCCGGCAAAATCCCGCATAATTCGTCAAAAATCTAAAGAAAACTTAATGATAAAAAAGAAATGTATTATGTTTACTTATTTTGATGAAATTACGAATTTTTTATAGTTTACTTACTAAATTTCGAGCAATAAACAGCGTTTAAAACTTTATATTGAATCATACGCCAACAATAAAGGCGTTCTTAGTTTAAAACCTTGAAAGAGCCTGGTAACTAGCCTTAAATAAAACGAACTCTCTAATTGGCTAGGAGTCAAACAATAGCAGCCATAGATAGCAAATGATAGTTCTGATTAAATACATGTATTCGCAGACAAGAGTTTCGTGCGTAAAAAAACATTTGAGATGTAACCACTTCTAAAATATCTCAAAATGGATAAATTTATTATGAAGCCATCAAAAATGGAAAAAAAGAGAAGAAATTAACACGACTTAAATTATGCTACTTAAGGATTTTTGATTTTGTGGAGCGAGTTAATTTCTTATAATAAGGCGTACGACAATTACACGTGTGGATTAAAAACCTGAGATAAACAAGGCCAGTGTCAAATAAAGAAGCAAAATCAAGGTAAAACTGTTAATAATTGAGTAAAACTTAAGTTAAACAAAGTTTGGATTTAAATAAAGAAGCAAATTTTTTTAAAGGTGGCTGCCTACTTTTGAACGTTCGAATTGAGCCCACGATGAGCGCGCGCTCAAAAACCGCTGAAAAATCTACACTATTTTATTGAAGGACCATACGCGTTTTGAGCTTCAACAGGGCAAAACCCTCAAATTTTGCACGGGACTCTATATTTTTTAATAGCTCATTCGAAAAAACTCTCATAAATCTATGTTATATCAACATTTAAAAAAAAGTTTAAATCAGCAACACATAAAAAAATAGATTTTTGTAGGGATTTTTGTTCGACTTTATGAAATTTTTAAGAGCACCAAAACTACAAAATATAAGAAAACAATTTATTTTTTTGTCTTTTTGTTGAAAATAACCACGTATTATTGTAGAATGATTGACAAGCCTTCATTTGTGCAATCATATAGTCTGCAAATAACTTTGATCTTATGGATCTTATTTTTTTCCTAATCACTTCCGGTGGCGCAGATTTTACTCCAAAAGCTCGTGCGTAGGCTGCCATTAAATGCTGATTATCTCGAAAACAAGCTCGGGACACCCTATTTTTCTTTCCAGATTTGGAATCAGCATTAAATTTCAATTCGGAAAATTGATGTTTTAAAAAAAGTTTAAATCAATTTTCAAAAGTAGGCAGTCACCTTAAACGAGAATAATCCTATGAAAAAAATTAAGAATTTTTTTCGATTGTGACGTCATCCGGCATCCTATTCCGCATAATTTGCCTTTTTCTCCGCATAATCCGGAAATTTTCCCCCGCATCCTGTCAGAAGCCCTGAAGAAACGACAAAAAAGCATACAAATTTTATTGATATAAAAATTTAATATATTGGTTCACCGCTACATCATTGTCTAGATGATTTAGATGATTTTGATGATTTAGATTTTTATTAAAGAGAACCCCGAGTTCACGCAGCTATCCGTCTAGTTCAAGTTAGTAAGCAGTAGTTGCCGTATTAAGATTGCTAGTGATCTTTCCTATTATTGTTTCGTTGAAGATATAGAAGTTATAGTGCTTGGGAACGAGGTTATTCCGGGCGAAAGCCCTTGGAATTAAATTCGGAAAAATTAATTTCCGACCTCGCTGGGATTCAAACCCACGACCTTCGAAATTGTACTACCGATGCTCTTCAGCTGTGCTAAAGGTCAGACTGAGAGCAGGCCGGGGTGAAATACCGGTAGATGTTAGGTCGCGGTAATTATGATGCAAAGATGAGGCACGCGGTTCATATATCATATACTCTCATCTTATTATTGTTTCGGTTACGCAGTTCTGAAACCTTTCTCCAAAAAGTTTGACACTGAAAATAAACAACAAAAGAAAGAGAGTGCTGGTGAATAAAGTAAGAAAAACATTTTAAAGAATCAAAACCTTTGACAGGGTTGAGTTGTTTTCAGAAGTTGTAGTTCGCAGACTTGTAACCTAATAGTTCATCGACGTAGGAAGTTTTTGACTTATTCGTAATTTTGAAACATGTGTGTTTTTGCTAAATATTTTGGTAAATCAGCAAAGACTGATTTCTTACGAAAATCGGGTAGTTTGCTGTTTTCACTTTACAAGTCTTTTCACTGGTGGGTATGTCGTCACCCACAGCAACTCGTTCGCGTCTAAAGTTCTTGACTCATTCGTAACGTTTCTTCTACTTTGATAGCCTCCTTATTCATGTAACCTTTCTTGGAGGAGAAGAATGTGTTTTTAATAAATATTTCGGAAAGCAAGCAAAGATTGCTCACATAAATCGGGTAGTTTGCAATATCCAAGTCGTTACACTGTTGTTGTCACACAACTCCTCCGCGTTTGAAGTGTTCGCTTGGTGACGCGAAACACAAACGGCGTCTCAAAAACAATCATTACAGATGAACTTCAGAGTTCATATTAAAATGATAGAGCTACAAAATGGAACATAAATCAAAAGAGCATACTGTATTTTCATCGTTAACTATGATATTGCTGTAATCTAAATACAAAGAAATTATATTACACTCGAATCGCTTCAGTGTTCATTCCAAGACTCGATTCTCTTGGAAACTATAGTCCAATCAAGCAGTTCATCTTCTCTCAAATAAGTACGCGAGCAATTATTCATTCACGGGAACGTGGAGAGAGCTATCAACATCAACAATTTTGAAGAATAATAAAACGACTTCCAAACAGCCGCCAATACTCACTTTTCAAACACAGACAAACAGACAAGCAAACTTTGAACTTTGATATGCCAAACAAAGATGTTTGACGTCAGGCGAAAACATGTTTTGTTCACGTGGGTTAACGGGTAGATGCAATCGACGGTAATTTACTGTATACTGAAACTCTCGTAACTTAGTTCCTAGTGTGGTTTTGAAGGGAAGCATTCCATTCTAACATTTTGTTATCTAGAAGCCTTGAATATTTCTCTTTTGCAGTTGGGGGTTCCGCTTTGTAACTAATGAATGACCAATATAATGTTCTCGATTGTATCTTTGCAATATCAATTTTCTCCTTGTAAACTAACGCTCTTAGAGCGTACACTGGGTTGCCTTGTTATGACGTCATTCCAATGTTTTGATAAGCAAAACGTGATAGATGTGTTGATAAAAATATAAAAATATCATAAAAATATCATCTTCCGCCCTCTTTTTTTATTTCATTTTTTGAAAATACTTCATAATACCTGACTTAAGAGAAAACAATTTAAAATTCTAACAAAAAAGACAAAATTGACTTAGCACTTACACTCAGAAATTTTTTATTTACTCTCCGAAATAAGACGAGTTTTTCTACAAATTCTTTTACTTACTTTATTCTGGACGTCAAAGCTCCGAGTTTAGCTTCTAGTTTGACGGATTTGATATCAATCAAGCCGTGGGACGCAAATAAACAATTTTGCGTTATGCATGTCACACTACTTTATTAGCTTGCCACAACCAGACAATATGAAATTGCCCAAACTTGCCCGCGGTAAATGAACCCGATGGAAGAAGTTATGTCAGTATTTCACTCATAAAACATTCATTTGCTCACTCAAATAAGCCAACTGTTCCTAGGAATTTCCTTAGAAATATCATTCAGCTTGTCTCTGTTCGGGTTTGTATATCACTGGTTGTTTTTTAGAGCAAATCTTGGAGTTGTTGACCGAGACGTCCTTAAGGTCTAATATCGATCAAAGCCTAGTCATGAGTTTATTGAGAAACACTTGATTTATATGGTAAGTTAGGCTGAGTTTTCCTCAACATTCCATTGGAATTGGTATTCTTTTTGTTCTTTAGTATATTTTCAAGTTCTTCTTTTGTCGCTTATTATTTTATTGAAGAAATAATTGCGTAAAGTTGACTGTTATTAAGAGTAATGATGAAAAGGACGTTTCGGACGCTAGTCCTTCGTCGGACGAAGGACTAGCGTCCGAAACGTCAGTAAGTTTTTTCATCTTTTCACGGTGTATAATTTACCTTTTCATCATTACTGTTTCATTAGAAACACCGACGCAGCTCACACTAGTTTCAGCTAGTTATACCTTGTTATTAAGAGTGTTTGCCGTGGCATTGAAGCTTGTTGATTGCCCTTACAAAATTAATTTAGTATTCATTCAAATCAAAATTTAAACTCGAACAAACCTTTTTATGCTTTCTATGTTTGTTTATAGCATTTTAATAATCTCAGTGAATCAGTGAACACGAATGAGAATAAATGACTTACTAGTAAAAATCCGCGATGATATCCATATATGGGTAATATTGCGCAATTTTTCCATTTTGTCGAGGAGAGGAAAAAACCAGAGCTATTTTAAGACTGGTTTGCTACAGGCAACCCAGTAATAAAATCTATCTGGATAATTTGTAGAAAAGGTGACCTCACTGTAAATTTAAATATCAAGTGCGTATATAAACTTATATTGTAAATTACGCATTTCAGTCAATCTTAGTTGCTGTAAAGTAATTTGTAATAAACTATAGTCCATTTATCTGTGAATACCAGTCTTTTTTTAACCTAAATCCTTTTTATCTAGGTCTTTTCAAACCAGGTCCAGGTCTTTTCGAACCAAGTATATACACTTTCAACCCACCTATATACAATTTCGATCCAATACAGTTATGAAATATTTTATAGATGTTAGTGAATCCAAAGTGTATATAGGTGGTTCGAAAGTGTATACAGGTGGTTCGAAAAGACCTGGATTGAAAAGCCAAAAAGACCATTTACCTTATCTTTCTGGGTAACCCCCCCTTCCCTCCCACTACCACTGCAGCTAAATATCCATAGGTGTAATATAACTGTGCTTTAATTAGATCAAACAAAATAAGGTTAAATGTAATCTTACCTGGTACAACAGCACGTAAAGTGTATTGATTGATTTGCTGAGAGGTTGTCACATGTATTTCATTGCAACCTTCAAATACAATAAAAAATTCTGCTTCTCTAGGTAGTGGAAAGTCATCTGAATATGTTATAAACACCAGTTCACCACCCTGCAAAGAAGGAGAAATAATTTAAATGTAATGTAATTTTAATGCAGTTTGTAACTATTTGATTACTTAAAATGCATGAATATAAACATCAAGCATTGAAATTGACCAATTTTGTTTGCAGACATAACACAATATTACCATATCCCTCTACAAATGTTACAACAGGAAATGGCATTGTCATCTAATGTGAATAAACATGAAATCCAATGTGTCAGTGTCAAAATTCAAAACAGTAAATTATAAACTCTTACAATTCTGTAGAGTATGAGGGATTTCATCAGTTGTTGAAAAAACTGAAACACTTTGATTTTTAAATTTGAAATATCACTAACAGTATCTGAGCAATTATGTTACTTGTGTTACTACAGTAACTATATTACCTTAATAAGGTAATTTCCTTGTTTTTCACTGCACATGTTTCATGCAACTAAAAGCATGGAACTAACAAAGTTTAGACATTTTCCTTTCGGAAACTAAAACAGTTTATTATATTCTTGACGTTTATTTCCAGATAATTTTATTTCAGACCAACTACTGAAGAGAGATTTTAGAAGCAGATTTTGAACTCTATTGATCTCTGTGCAACAGGGATCCCTAACCAAAGAAATCAGAAACCACTAATATTTAGTGTGGTAAGCCTGTGTGGTTCTACTATTTACCAATTAAGGAATGGATCATAAGAAGCGTGCGTCCATCGAGTTATGGATGCACGCGGGAGGTTGCTAAGCACGAAAAAACCATTGCTTTTATAATATAGTCAAGTCAACAAACAGGAAATGAATACAAAATATTGACTTAATTTGTTGATCATGCCCTAAGTTCTCCTTACGCATGAATCCTTGCGTGAATGAAATGCACAAAGGCGCCAAAAAACAGAAAAACAGTTGAAAATGGCAGCTTCACACTGAAGTCTGTTATGACTAAAATAATGGCAAAAATTTAGCTTACAAGTGAACCAAAAATGTCCAAAACTACGGAGGGTGATTTTCAACTGTAAACCAAGCACATTTCAAATGTTGACACTTCTTAGTACAGTAATGCCCAAAAAAATCAAAGAAAAACACAGTGGCTGTCTTTGTTGTTGTTGGCGATGTTCAAGTTTGTTATCGTACAATGACTTAGCAATGGAAAGTTTCTTGTACACGGATCAAAACTAACTGACTGAACTGGATTAAATTTCTCTGGGTAGTATGCTTTGTCGGCTTTCACTCCCATGTAGAGCTTTAGAAAGGACTTCACTGCAGTTGTGAAGCTGCGAAGTAGACGGTGAGCGTGATATTTATAGTTTATTACTTTGGAAATACTTTTGTTGAATAAATACACGATAACAATATTTTAGTATTTGTTTAATCATTGCTAAAAACCCTTTGAATGTAGACACCGACCGATTTGTGGTTTGCTTTGTCTTTTTAGAGTGACGCAACCACAATCTTGTCAAGCTCACTGTTTGAAAATAAATCTTGATGTTTTATTACTAGGCTGATCAAATAACAACTCTATGATAAATGTCGGAGACTGATGAGTATTTTCGCTAGTTTTTTCGATAATTTTCCATTACCTTTTCTAGATAAATTGTCAGCAAAAAGATACAAAAAGGTTTTTTTTTTTCGCCAAAGCAAAAAAAGCTGACGTGAGCGTGCAACCCATGGGCAAATGGTTCATGCTTTTCAACCAATCAGATCGCGCGGATTTACTTGACTATATTATAAATCACTTTTTAACTTATTTCAACTATATTTACCATACTTATTTAAGCCATTCCCTCACTTCCAAGTAGGAATTCAAAGCACTGCAGTTTTGAACAAGTATAGACTGCAAATACTCTTTGTATGAAAAGGGTAAAACGTTTATTAACGAAAACAGCAAAAACTTTTTATCGGTATATTAAACTCATGGAAAAAACTCTGCTAAGTAAAGATTAGGCGTAATTTACTTTTCTCTTTATTCAGTGATTTGCCTCTCAAGACCACTGTGAAACGGCAGTAAAACGAGGCGTGGCTTCATGAACACTTGACTAGATCTAGTTTCATTGGCCCATCACCTGCAGTTAGATTTGGCTCATGTACTATCAAACAGGTGCACCACACAAGATGCTTGGGACTTGAACTGGATGATAAACTTTTCTGGCTACCACAAATCTGACCACATCCTTCATACAGAAGATCAACCTCCTCAAGTCACTATGATTTCTACTTCAAGATAATTCTGCCAGCAGTCACGCATGGCCTACTCATCTGGGGATCCTGCAACAAGATGCTTTTGGAGAGCCTACAAAAGATCCTTTTCTGTGCTGCTCGCTCGTATCATCCATGGCTTGCCATGGGATACTCCAAGAATTCAGAACATGGAGCAACTGCACTGGAAACCACTGACCCACTTCTTCAACATCAAGCTTGGTGTTTTCGTACACATGTGCCTACACGACAAAAACTCCCACCATGACCTGCAACAACTCTTCACAAGGCGAGATGTTGGATACAATCTTCAAGGGTCCAACATCATAAAGCTGCCACGATACTGTACCAACTACCGTAAGAAATCCATGTTTTCTTGTCATCTCCAATAAATATTATCTTATCATAGTCTTAAAATTATACACACATCAGCCATGCTATAATATCAATCACATCTAACTAAATACCATTATTATTATTATCATTAACTGGCTTGACTACCAAAGTAGTTTTCTAATGAACTCTGACTGTTGAGGTATATTTGCTGTGAGCCATCAGGTGAGCAGCAACACTAATCTTACACTTGTTGTCTTCCTGTGTTACAGATGTAAGCTAAAATCTTGATTTGAGAAATTTGGTGTTGGTTTGTGAAGATAATTTTCACAGCCTTCAGTCCTTTTGACCTGGGGTCATTAAAGTGCTAGTCTTACGAAAATGAAACCATCCCTTGAAATTGTACCATATAAAACTAGCTATGTAATATAGCTTACTGTCCAAATTCTTTTTCGATGAGAGAATGAGAAGATGTTGTATTTAGCCAGTAAAGTTTGGCTGTTTGAGTCCGCCATTAAGCGATTGCGTTCCTGGCAACGTTTAGTGATTCGAAGGAAGTGACGTCATACACGCCACCCTTCAAAATTTGCGGCTTTTCACAATGTGTAATCGCAACCAAATTCTGATTATTTTTGATTTAAAAACAAGCCTTCAACCCAGTCCTGCCTTCTTTAAAAAATGCTGTAGAGTCAGTGTGGATAAAAAGGATGCCAGTTGCGCATATGACGTCACACATAAATTAAAAATCGCTGCTCATAGAAATGGCGGACAAGCTTTTAACAATTTTCGGAAGTAGAATTCAGACGGGGAAAGTTTCTTTTTCAAGCCAATTATTGTTTATTGGTGAAAATCATAACCTATTTGAGCATATAGAAAACCGAGAATTTTTTTGCGTTGTTAATACTTTCATAAGACTAGCACTTTAAATCATGCATTAAAACATGTGTGTTTATTGAGCTGTGGCTTGTCAAGTTTAATTCCGATTTCGTTTTCACTCATCTAGATTGGATCAGAATTTCATATGCAGCCATTATGTAAAAAATCTTATCCAACCAAGTAAATGGTATATAACTATATTAGGTGCATTATGGGTAATAGACCCATCAGATTCAAAGCTAAGTACACCAAAGCGTTGGCTGGCCTCCCAAGTGTTGTTTATGAACAGCGCTAAAGTCAAGAAGTGAGAATGTGTTGACTTTTTAATACCTCTACACTATTAGGTAAAAATTTCATGTTGTGAACGGTTTTATTGATGTAAAGTTAAACATTGGGAGTTTTGGTTGAGTTTGAAGTATGTTTTGAAATCACTCTTCTTGGAAGCTTCAGTTGAGCTGAACTCAATTCTGCCCTCGTTCTTTGCTTATTTATTTGTGCCCTGCTCAAAGAATCAATCACTCCTAGGACAGCAAAATACAACAGTTGGTAATACAAAAGTGGTACAGACATTGTTTATCAGGAGCTACTCTGGATAAGATATTTTGCTTTATTCGTAATCTGCTGTTTATTGTTATTGTCATTGAGTGTCAACTCAACCAAATCTTAGCTAATGAACAGGCTGAATATAATTTTAAGATAAACGGAGGTTATTCTTTCTGAAGAGAGGCATCTTCTTCCATTTCTCCTCTGATAACTTAGTGATTCTTTGTGGATACTTTTTCTTTTATTTCTCTCTCTCTCTCTCTCTCTGGCATTCTCATACTACATTAATTTTAGCAAAGATAACTGAAGAAAAGTCCTCCAAGTTCAATAGTTTTTAATTCACAGCGATGAAAGACTTCTACCATACAACAAATACGAAAACTGCAATAAAATTACAGCTTTTACAGTAATAATATGTAACAATGGTTCGTAACAACAAGCATGCGTGAATTACAGCTAAACATGACTATGGATGAACTTACAAAAATAATGTATTAAGCTACCGAACATAGTCAGAGGTCCTAGTAGCGAGTCCTTAGGCTCTAGTGACTGGCGATTAACTTTTCAATAACAATATGTTTAAATTAACACTCACACTATATTATGGTAATATATCTATTTCTTGGGTTGATAATAATGATTAATACCTGCAGAATTCACTTTCTATTAGAAACAACTAGTTATGTGGCATTAGCCAACATTGGCTTTCATGAAATATGCACTTTACTTAATTCAGAGGCATCCAATCATAATAATTCAAGATCAAGGTCGTATCTTGTAAAGATTGCCCCAAAATAATCTAAAATGCCTACAAATGTATATTCTCTTCAACCTGAAGATTGCAGCAATTCAAGAAAAAGGCTTGTCAGGAAAATGTTGTCTTGACTTTTTCTTCTCAAACAAATATATAGAAGATATAACTAGCTAAAAACTAGTGTGAGCTGCGTCAGTGTTTCTAATGAAACAGTAATGATGAAAAGGTAAATTATATACCGTGAAAAAGATGAAAAAACTGACGTTTCAGACGCTAGTCCATCGTCGGAGTAAAAGAGAAAGAGGTGGTAGAAAGGAGTGTATATAAGATAGAATAAGACAAAAGAAACCAATGAGAACAAGGTAGGCAAGGAAACAAAAACAAACAATTAAAAAACAAAAGAAAAGGTTAGTTGAAAGTAAAGCGTTCATTAATAAAAACAAATATACATATAATATATATAGTATAAGTGTCCGTGTTGTATCAGATATATAATATATAATAATTACATAACATATACAATCGGATACAACACGGACAGAAATACTGTATATTACTAATCAAACATCTAGGTTAGTTCCTTTGTGTTTCACTAAAATTTTCAAAATTAAAGTGAATCTGGCCAAAAAACTCTTAAAGTTTATGCAAATTAACACAATTTGAAAAATGAACTTTCTAGGTTTTGAGCAGAAATTATATTCAGACTGCATAGTCTTTCATTTTCTTATGAAAGAAAACACCTTGGAAAAAATGTAAGTCGTCAGAAGGACAACCACATTCCAAATTCCTGACGACTGGATGACCGCTAATTTCAGACCCTGACATTTATATAAGTATCTAATGAGATGCAGAACGTAAAACATGCGTAAATACAATCGCATTACCAGAACATTTTGTGGAAAATACTTTTTTAACTTAAGTTTATCAAACTCATGAATAATTAATGAGGAAAACACAACAGAAATCATGGCCATGAAGAGTGTTGTAAATCTGATACGAAACTGTGTTCATTTGCATAAACTTTAAGGTACTAGTTCTGGTTTAAGTGAGTCTCATTTTAACACAATGTATACGAATTGTACTCAGTTTATACCAAAAGGAATTTGGATAGGAAATCGCACGATCTCAAGTACAATTTGGAAATTAATAGACACGAGTAATGTTAACAATTAAAGTACTTTCAAAACATTACGAGTGTTTATTAATTCCAAATTGTACAAAAAGATCGTGCGATTTTTTGTTTATAGTTCACGCAACAAAATTTTAGTAAAAAATGCTGTCTATTTGGCAGTCGATTTTCAGTCCATCGTGCAACTGAAATGCATAAAAAGAATAGTTCTTGCAGCTTTAAAATTTTATTCATGTTTTTTTAAATACAAAATGATAGAAAAATATTGTTTTGACATTGTTTTGGCCATGTTGCCATAGCGACTTAATTCGGAACTCCTACGGAGTACAATTAACGCTATAATCATACTCCTTTCGACCAATCAGAGTCGAGTAATTTTGTTGAGTGTACTATAAGATAACTCATACCTTAAAACAACATATCCCAAAGGCTTTTCTTAGTAAATCTGCAATATTTCTCTAAATTCATTTGCAAACTTGTCTAAAATGAGCAATAATAAAGCCTCATATCATAATAAAACAGAAAACAATTGCGAGCTCTAACTGAAGTGATCTAATTTTTCCGCGATTTTCTGCTTTGGGCTCTTTAATTCCTGTTCTTTGATGCCTATCTTAAATCTCTACCATATATCATGCTGAAATGATGATAAGTATAAACAAACTTATTCAAGAACGTGTGAGGTACAATGGCCATTTCATATACTAAACTAGCAAAAACTAACTAACTTCTTCATTCAAACGAAGAAGTCCAGCGCCATATTGTTTTTAACATTAAGATACGCCATAGTAGCCGAAAATGTTACGGCTGAATCATGAAATCTACTGGAAAACCTGAATGTTGAATGTTGATTTGTCACAGCGACTTTATCAGACTAAACTGGGCCTAAACTACTATTTAGAGTCTTATATAATTGTTATTTTATATATATTACTATTGACATATTATTTATTGAGTTTAATGGAAGAAATTTCACAAAAAGCATATGCAATTCGTGTTGCGTGATCTCCGAAATGCTAGAAAGAAAGGTCAAATCGTATTAATTACTCTCAAATTTCAATCAAAATGGCTTCCATAGATACAAAGATTTTGGCTTTTTTATTTCACATTGCGCTTAAGTATGGGCATACATCCATGAAAAATGTATTCAACTATTCCAGTAGCTGTTAGGGATTGACAAAAATTAGAAGATTTTTTTTTCACCCTGAGCCAGTTCAAGTACCTTAAGTTGGATTTCTTGGCCAAATTCACTTTAATTTCGAAAATTTTAGTGAAACACAAAGGAACTAACCTAGATGTTTGATAAGTCATATACAGTATTCATGTCTGTGTTGTATCAGTTATACAATCACTTGGCTACGCCTCGTGGTTGTATATCTGATACAACACGGCCACTCATGCTGTATATATTACTTGTTCACTATGTATGTCTCTGATACAAAAGAAGATAAGGAAGATCAAATAAGTCATATCATTTGATATCTTGTATCTCATTAGATATATGTATTTATTACATCCATTTTGAAATCACTACCAAATCTTGCAATCTGATTGGTTCCCTGCAGCAGTGATTTCAGCCTAAATCGCACGATTTTGAGCTCTAAATTGCACGATTTTGCACATCATCTGATATGAACCAATCACAAGAGAGACATGTCATTTTCTAGCCAATTATATTAAGGAATCCATTCGAGTGTTGAGCTCGCCGCTTGCGGGGGGGAAAAAACGACCACGGCTCAAAAACAATTTTCTGAAGAACGATTTTATCGTAATAAGTCATTAAAAAAACTTAAGAAGCCGTAAAAAGGACTTAAAAAGACCAACCGAGTACTTAAAATTGTCAAAAGCATCTTTGTAAAGTAACTGCTTAAGTAAGGTGAAGATATTACAGCGAAAAGCATGTGGGGAAAATACAATCGGCATCTTTTGAATGTGACTTCTTGGCCATTGATTGTGGAAAGTGGTTTCCCTTTCAATCTTTAAAGCAAAAAACACATCAAAAATACAGTCATTAAAAGAGCTACGTGACTTCTTAAGGAGAACCGAAGGACTAAACAACCTTTGATTTTTGCTGTCTTCTCAGCACAAGTGTGATCATAACGTGTTGAACAGAAATCATAAAATACAAGCAGTGAGCATTGGCTGTATGAACAACAGCCATGCAGTTTTTTACAACCCTTTTGGACAGGATTGTCTTGCTATTTAATGTAAGTAAAGGATCCTTAATAAATGCATGTAATGCCTTTTGGTCCTATATAATTTCATTTTATTTTTGGATTGGAAGTGTTGGTTTTCAAAATGAGAATCGTTGCTCGATAAACAAGTTCTCTTGACAGCATGTTTGAATCGACTGCTTGTAGATTGTAAGTCATGTCAGTTTAACTAGAAAAAATGTCTTTTTCAAAAAAGATTTCAAAATGGATATAATAAAGTTGCAATTGAACTTCGTGTTGTGCTATTTTGTTCTGAAATCAAACTTGCAATTGCAAATCGCACTCCCGCACTCCACTCAGTTCAATTACCATTATAAATGTACAGGGTTGTCAATAACATTTTAGGTAGGCGGTTATGAAATTGAAATAGGCAGTTAAATGGAAATCACTGGAGCATGTAATCAAGGGATACTTGTCACCAGTCTCACTCTTCTCACAAAAATAATTCAAGATGGCAGACAACGAGAGTTGTAGTTCAATAGACCCATTCACGGGGGGGGGGGTGGTGGGGGTGGCAAAATTACTAAGGAGAGTAGGGGAAAGAAAAATATCCTCTCTAAGGTAAATTTTCTAGACCAAACTTTTTCTGTAGAAGGAGAATCTTCTGTTATTTGTTTTGTGACGTTTTTGAGCCGATTGAGTCATTCTTGTTAAGGCAAGATTTTTTTACGGTTGAATTGAACAAGTATGATCGAGTCTTAGTCGCAAAACTCCCAAAAACCAAAGCCATGCTGTCATGCTGGCTCCATCTGCTCAAAAACAGCACACAAAATATTGAACAGAGGATTCTCCATTTACAGAAAGGGTTTGGTCTTGAAAATTTACCTCAGAAAGGAAATAAAACAAAAACCTATCTCTTTCCCCTACGCTCCTTAGTATCTTTGCCCCCCAAACAATATGGCATCAGAAACCGTGAAAGGGTCTATTGCGTTGCACACATTTTGATAGTTTAAAGAACTCTAATCAAGATTTACAATAATTACATTAGCATGGAGTACAAGTTAACGAGATCAATTTTAATGAAGCAAAATCACTTAGTAATTAAAAAAAACGTAATTATGTATGAATGAAAAATATTTCATAATCTGCCAACCTAAGAACACTTTCCTCAACAAACGAAATGAACTTGTTTCCGCATGTAGACACAAGCGCAAATATTTACTCACATTTTATAATGATATAACTTGAATTGTCAAGTATGTAATAACAGATTTGTCATAAACATGTGTACAACCTCATACTAAATGTCGTTTAAATTTAAAATTGTATTTAATGTAAATGGTGAACCAACGGTCATGTAGTGTGTGTTCACCTGGAGAGTGGTCAGTTTGACCATAAGAAACAAATTTGTCTTGAAAAATACACTAATATTTTATAGTAGTTTGTTTCTTTCTTTTTTCACTTTATATAAATATATAAATAGAGAGAGAGAGTATATACTAATTGGACACATTACTATTTTATGAAATTTGTTTGCTCACAACCAACTATATTCAAAGCAATTTTGGTTTATAATTCAAAGAGTTTTTTATTTACAGTGTATTCTAAATCCAAATTTGGCTATACGTTGATTGTAAAATGTTTTTTTACAGTAAAGTTAATCTGAGTCACTATAAATGAAGACAGTTGAAGTAGTACATGTATATTGGAAAAAAATTTACCTGAAAGTTGTTGAATGTGTTCTCAAAAGAAAACTTTGTGACTCAGCTTTGGGATCTCGTAGACCAAAATATTGTGTAAGCACTTACCACATTGTCTTCAATGGAATAAGATTTGCTTCTAATTTTCCTCACATTTTTATGTCACAATAATCTGCCATCTTATTGGCTAGAATCATTTTCATTGTTTTAATATCCAATCAAAAGCGAGAATTCCATCTATTATTTGCACTGTGTTACAATTTTCTGCACCGTTGTACACCTTTCGGCACTGAATTACACTATTTTTCACTGTATTTTGATTGAACAACACCACTTTAAGCAAATCAGAATTGAGTAAATTTTCATGTATGTTATTGAGTATATTATAAACTAATTTTTTAATTCAAAATTTATTCTAAAGGTTAATAAATACTTCTAGATCAAATATTGATCAAGATAGTTGCCAAAAAGAATTTTATTGAGGATGTAACTTCTGTCAACTCTAAACAAGACAAAAATAATGCAGTATAAAATCCAAAAGTGGGGGGAAAAAGTTATATAAATTTTAGACGATTTAATAACTTTCAAGTCACACTACAGTACTTTAAACCATATTTGTTGTTAAATTGACATAAAAATGTTCATCATCTCTCTTAATTGTTCTGATACTACTTATTACTGCTAATAACCATGTTTTAATCGATCCTTTTAATCTAATATGGCCAGTGTCCAACATTAAAATGCAAACTTAGAATTATGGAATGGCAAGCTATTTGTATTTACAAATAACAAGCTTTAATGTAAGACACCACAACAATAGCCATGAGCACCCAAGACAAATCCATTTTGCAAGTTTTAGGCTGTTGCTTTCACACAAAAATAGAAATTTGTCAAAAAAGGAAACATTTCTGTGAATATAAAATATGTCCTAACCACATTTATGATAATTAGTCCAATGCAAAGAGAGTTGTGTAAATAAATCAAAGGTCCTTTACAGCTTACACATTTATCATCAACTAAAGACCAGCAACAAAGAAAATCATCTTATCAGTTTTCATAGATTGGAAAACCATGGGCAAAAACTTGAACCTACAATATTTAAACCAGGTTCAATAAGTTGCACCAACAAATGATGCTCTTTTAGGAACAGGGATTGTAAATTCCTAAAGCTCCATGTGCCCCATTGGCATACTTAGAACAAATGCAAAGTTCAAAAGGAAATGCCATATAATTATTAGTTGCTAAGCTTACCTTTGTAGGGCAGCTTTGAGGTGTGAACGCCATACAACATGCCTCTGTGGAAAGAAAACAAGTAACAAACTTTTTGAGATAAGTGTACCAAATAAGTTTAAGTATGAAGTTTATACACACTATGTGAATATGAGAGTAGATCGCTGTGACAGTTAAGGCGTTAACAGACTTATTCAAATATTAAATAATGAGATATAATAAAACGTAAAAATATCTCTTTTTTTGTACGTAAGACAATAACAGCAATGGACAAGAGAGACTTTCCCTGCTCATATTACTTCAACTAAAATATTTCCATAAGCCTATTTCTTTCTCTTGCTAAAAATCAAATGTGGGTTATTCTCTCATTGGTGAACTCATAACCATAAGCTTATATTAGCTTTGGATAATTGTAAAACGCTACTTTCTTCGTGGTCCATCTTATGTTTTAACAAGAGAAAGAATTTGGATATCTTTTTTCCAGTCACATTATAAAAGTATGATTTTGACACCATGAAAAGAACAACTGGTATAACTTCGAATCTATACAGGTTAAAATATTAAAGCTTGAGACTTTACACATAAGTTGCATCGCCAACATTACCATAAATATTTTGGAACCAAACAACTTATGGTACTGAATGAAGTGTCTCTAAGAACTACACAGATTGGATTAAATTTGCATTGAGAATAAAACTTATGAGGCAAATTTTCGGTTGGTAGCATCCATGATAGAATAAAGCATAACTTAAAGCCAACTTGGAATCTTAACAATTACATTGTGATAGCACTAATCATTTAAACTATTTTACTGAAATAACTATTTATTTATTCTATAAAACCAATCAAACTTGAAAGAATACGAATGTGATACAAAACTTAAAAGTAGTGATCCTATTTTTCATAAGTCTTCAAGACATGAATATAAGCCAAAATTTAGCTTATATCTCATAATCTCAGTTGAACTTAGACTGAAGCGACAGCGATCATTATCTCTTGCTTAGAGCAAAGCTTTGTGGGCGCAAAGTATGGTTAAGATACGGTACCTGTTTTGGATGAGGTGACTTGAAGCGAGGAGTCAGTGGTCGACGAACTCATGTCGCAGACCAGTCGCCAGGAATCACTTCGCCCTCAAGGGAGTCACGGTGATATGCACTTTTACCAAAGTTTACGCTCTCAGTATATGGGCTCCAGTAGAGAGAAAAAACTTCCTTGAGATACGTAAGACTCCCAATGTTATATTCCTGCTTCGTTCGAGCTCGATTAAGACGAAAAAATGTCTACACATTCATAATTTTGCAAATAAAGAGATTCTGATACAACTTTTAGGCGAACTGACAGAAAGTCTGCATCTAGGTACAAAATTCGTTGCGTAATTCTTATCCACGCCGATTTACATTTCACCTATATAAAGATCTATTAAGTAACACTTCCAATGAGGGTGTAATGGACGTAAATGTGAATTATTTAGACTAGAAACAGTCAAATCCAAAAATACATTCCTCTACCAAGAACTATCCACAAACTGATGTTCAACAGTGACGTCACTGCTTAGCAGCCTCTCACCTCCACTTTATACCGCGGAAACTCATGAATAATAAACCAGGTATATACTTCATATTAGTATGCCATATATCACCTTCTTTAGTATCCATTGTTGTAAACTGTTTAGCAGTATCTGAGTATCCATGTCTATCCCTGGCTATCCGTCAGTATCCATAGGTATCCACCAGTATCCATGCATGACCATCCAACAGTATTCATCAGTATGTACATATGTACATATGTATGTAGTCGCGAAGCAGAGCGACACGGGCAATTTCAAATTTTTGAAAACACTCGTGAAATTAATCCTTAATTTTACAAGGAACCATCCGATTACCCGTTTATCATAAAGGGCAAAATTCAACGAAAAAAATTCGTCTTCAAACGGCTTGAAACCAATATAATGCCCGTTGGCTGTCATAAGGTAGATTAGGGTATTTAGAAGTTAAGAAAATTTCTGATTTATTATATATGTACCATGTTATCGCTTTTTTTCTGAACATCTCTTATCGTAATATATATTACGACATTCAACTTTCAGAAATTTCTTAGCATCTATTGTCGTAATATGTATATATACGACATTCAACTTTCAGAAATTTCTGAACATCTATTGTCGTAATATGTATATACAACATTCAACTTTCAGAAATTTCTGAACATCTATTGTCTTAACATATATATACGACAAAGATATAGAAGTAGTAAGTTGTAGTGCTTGGGAACGAGGTTATTCCGGGCGAAAGCCCTTGGAATTAAATTCGGAAAAATTAATTTCCGACCTCGCTGGGATTCGAACCCACGAGCTTCGGAATTGTACTACCGATGCTCTTCCAGCTGAGCTAGAGGTCAGACTGAGAGCAGGCCGGGGTGAAATAGATGTTAGGTCGCGGTAATTATGATTCAAAGATGAGAGTATATGGACCGCGTGGCACTAATGAAATAGTCAAAGATATAGAAGTAGCAAGTTGTAGTGCTTGGGAACGAGGTTATTCCGGGCGAAAGCCCTTGGAATTAAATTCGGAAAAATTAATTTCCGACCTCGCTGGGATTCGAACCAACGACCTTCGGAATTGTACTACCGATGCTCTTCCAGCTGAGCTAGAGGTCAGACTGAGAGCAGGCCGGGGTGAAATAGATGTTAGGTCGCGGTAATTATGATTCAAAGATGAGAGTATATGGACCGCGTGGCACTAATGAAATAGTCAAAGATATAGAAGTAGCAAGTTGTAGTGCTTGGGAACGAGGTTATTCCGGGCGAAAGCCCTTGGAATTAAATTCGGAAAAAGTAATTTCGGCTGTATGTATATATACGACATTCAACTTTCAGAAATTTCTGAACATCTATTGTCGTAATATATATATACGACATTCAAAGTTCAGAAATTTCTGAACATCTATTGTCGTAATATATGCATACAACATTCAACTTTCAGAAATTTCTGAACATCTATTGTCGTAATAGCGGAGCACCATACCTAAGAAAAAATGGTAAACTATCGAGTTGATTTTTCATGGATTGGCTGACGTCACTTCCGTCCGTCCGTCCGGGCGTGTACATAAGCACTCCGATTAGCTGGTTAAAATTTTTTTTGGCGGGAATGTCGACGCGTTGCAACATCCGGGTACACATAAAAGTGAATCCGGCTATTAAACTTTTGTAAACAACGTTTTACAATACCGAAAGATAACAACACAATTTTTTATTCAAGCTTATATTTATATTTACTCTATTTACGATGGAACCCCTTTCCGAAATCGATATGTCGAAAGAAAGCTCAGAGGAGAATGAAGCCAAAAAAGAAAGGCCAGAAGTAAAAGAGTTTTTTTGAAAGAGGAAAAACTCTGGTGGCGTGAAAAAGTAAGGCAAAGACGAAGGAATCTCACCAAAGAAAAGCGGCAAGCAGAGAGAGAGAGATAGAGAACGCAAATCCAGGCGGGACTTCCATTATAAACAAGGAAAACATGATCGTGAAGGAAAAAGGAATATGAGGCAAAACTTGACGGATGAACAAAGAGAAAATGAACGTGAAATACAAAGGAATTTGAGTCAAAACTTCACGAATGAACAAAGAGAAAATGAGCGTGAAAGACAAAGGAATTTAAAGCAAAACTACTAGCTAAGGCGACTCTCAAATGCACAGAAAAAAAAAATCGCTTTAGGGCAAGTTATAGACCAAAGACAAGTAAAAAAACTTTCATGTATTCAAAGATGGATTAAGAAGTGTTCTCCAAGAATTCAGGTTTGTGGTTAAGCAAACAATCGTTTATTATTTTTTGACAAGCATTTAATTTTTTCTCGACGAATCGACAAATCAAAGACTTTCCCTCAAAACTTTTAATATTTCTGTAGATAAGCTTAATTTATTTTAATGTTGGAGTAAATATAACATGAAGAGCATATTACAACAAATATTCGTCCTTTATTTAGCTTTGTAAATCATTAGCAATTCGGTTGTTTTTAACCAACTATCGTATGTTTTTCGTTCAAGAAAGATTCGCCTCCTATCGCGGGGTCCCATCTTCAAAACAACGAAGACTTTCATTTAATAATTTTATTTCTACAGATAATTTACACCAAATATTCAACTGTTTATTAAGCTATTTGAGCAAGTCTGATTATAAAAATGAGCTTAAGTTTGTGTTGTTGAGAGATGTTGTTGTAGAAAGACCTAGACTTTCACTTTAAAAAGCCGTAAAAAATATTCAAAAACATTTACAAACGCCAATTTACTGACAAAGAAATTCGTCATTTTGCATTGCCTTTTTGCATTGCCTTTATTTTCTATTTTATCTCAGTTGTTCATGTCAAGTTTAAATGAATGTAAACTTCGTCTCGTTCTGTAAAAGACGTAATTATTAAAGTAAGCTTATATTTTTCTCACGTTAACCAGTTTCCAAGTCTGTTTTTTGGTCTTGATTTGTCCTAAATCTCCAGATTTTCGATTTCATTGAAAGACATCAGAGGTAAATTTCACTAAACTTGATATTGTATTGGATTATCTGTAGTTATCTTTCGTTTTTTTTTAAGTAAGAGAGATTCAAAGCCTAAAAATGTCGGTTTTTTGGAAAACTTTGTTGAAGAATCTTCCAAGAGCAAAATTAGCCCCTGGGGGTGGTGGTGAGTTGTGTACAAAATTCCTAAGTGGGAGATATGTACTCGCGCAAATAATAATAAAAAAACAACAACAATGTAGTGCATTTCGATTCGATTTCACTGCATGATTTTTATTATGGGAGAAATTATCTTCATCTAATAATTGAATATTTTTTCCCCGATCTTATTTTTACCTTTCAATTTCATTCAAATTGTTCTCCCTGTGACTTCCGTATCGGGAGCTCCGCTTTTAGGCAGTGCCTAAATTTATATTATATATATACAACATTCAACTTTGAGATATTTCTGAACATCTATTGTCGTAATACATATTACGACATTCAACTTTCAGATTCGATCAAGAAGAATTCGTGGCAAGGGTCAAAAAATCCAATTCGCTTTTCTCTGTGAAGTTCTTGTTCACTTCAATACATCAGCAAAAGAAGCTTAACTCATTAAAATTTAGTTCAGGCGTTAATTTTATATTTTTACATCGACTTGCATCTTTCCTTGATTCTTAAAATATAAATATTTCGAATAGAAAACTGTGTGCGACTGTGTGTCGACAGTGCTCAGTCCAACATGTTTCATCAGCATTTCATTTCCTTATATAATTAACCAATGCAGTCTATATTGTATAAGATTTTCGTACTTGTCAGTGTCGGGTAACGTTCGTAATGACTTAAGATGATTGGCCATCGTTTGAATATCGATCTGCTAACATCTTAGTGAGTGAGCGAGTGACATACTTGCATCACGGCAGATTCCTCACAATAATAACTCGTTTCTACGCTTCGCGTATCCACGAGTTTAAAAAATCGAAAAAATTAATGCACTCGAAACATATTTCTCGAGCGCCTTTGTCATCCTATGAAGTTCCCTATGGTCAACATTTTTTCGCATACAGGAACAAGGCGAGGAAGTAAGAGTTAATTACCGAGAACGGAGGCAATAAGCCATATACATCCCGAGGGCCGCAGGCCTGAGGGATGTATAGGCGTATTGCCGACGCTCGAGGTAATTAAGTATTTTATTTCTCAATGAAAGAAATGAATATATTTTGCGGTAATGCACTTGTCATCGGCTTCCACGAGGAAGGGGGGGGGAGCTATCTGTATTTCCTCAGATATGGGGCAAGGTTCTTAGAAAATACCACTATATTCCACCATCCCCTGGGGCAAAATTGTTATGGAGTTGAAATAACAGATCACAAAGGAGTAGAGTGCACACACTAAATCCATAAAACAAACTGGAGACAAGATCTTAGTAACATGCATAGCAAATAGAGCATTTGATAATATCTTAACTTTTTGCAAACTCTTACTGAAATACTAAATCACATCTGTCTCAAGCTTTCACTTGCTGTTACAGTTACAGTAACTTGACCTTCAGTATCCGCCATTTTGTGCATAACTAGTTTTCAGTTTACGAGCGGCGTAGGTTACCACAGCAATGCCAATGCAATTAAATCGAAGTCAAAATAAAACTCTAACAAAAAACGATGTTTATACCTAATACCCAAAACAAAATGTTCTGATAAACTGTCCATCACAAATAATATTGTTTTCTTTAAAATATATGGATAGTGATTGAAAAACTTACTTTCAAGGACTTTTTTGATAATCTCCCCTAAAACCCAAAGTATAAACTAGGAATTTGATTAATAAGAAGTTGTAAATCAATTTTGGTTGACATAATACTAGAATGAGAGATTCATAGCTGTGAAAAGAAAACCAAATTAAGCCAATAATGGCAAGGTACCATTTTTTAAAGACAAAAACTTCAAATTTCAATATAAGGTAAGGCAAAGGCCAATAACTTCAACTGTGTTCATTTTTCTAAACTATTGATAATATGAAATGCAGGTAATAGAGTTGAATGAGTGGGAAACAGCACCATATCATGGTATCGTACTGTAATTTCTAATAAAACAATTGAATCATCTGCCATGCCCGATGGTAGCGGTATCGTTTCTGTACCATTTCCCACTCATGCAAAAGCGACTCTATTGAATGTTTGAAATGACTTAATGTTTACTTAATGTTTAGCAGTTTACAATAGATATTACAGGTATGTCGATACTTAAGAAAGTTGTCAATTGCTACTGTTGATAAATTTCCAGTGCAAAAGTTAAGTTCTCCTTCTTCACTGACAATGGTCACTGGAAGCAATCTCTGGATCGTATAAATTATATCCAGACCCCTGGATGTCTACTAACATCAATCTTCCTTTTGACTTTTCATTACTAAAGTGGACAAGTGACTGGGATTTCAAACTCTTTTCACTTTCTCTATCACTACTGCATATTTCACCATTATTATTGATGTGCTTTTCAAAATCCCCAGGTATGAACTAGCTTCTACTGTAACATGTTGTCCCATGTCTGTCTTGCCCATAAATACATCCCTGCATGTATTCAAAAGTGTTTCCATATTCTTCATGTATGTTCTCTGATATGACCTTTTTTGTGAGCTGTAGGGCAAAGTTCCTTGCAAGGTAGTGTGTCTGAACTGCTTTTCTGGTGTGTTGTTCAGCTGTTTGATTTAATGCTGTTATATCTTCTAATGTCTTGGGTAAATATTTTTTGACCACCCACGTGCAATTTCTGAATTCACTGCTGAAGCTTGATGCCGAGAAGGCTTCTCTGAAGCCTCCAGAGGCAAATGGCTGGTCCTCTATCATAAATTCTGCCTCCACTGGCATGGAACACCACTCCATGTGATCAAAATCAAACCTGTGGATTTCAATCACTGTTGTGGTGCTTTTATCTATTACTTTACCAAGTTTCAGCATATCAATAGCAGAGAGACTTTTGGGGTACTGCTTGGTAGGTTTAACTGGAAATAGATGTTAGGTCGCGGTAATTATTGTAGGTAATTATTACTATTCTAAATACTCCTAATGATATGTGAAAATGAAATAACTCAAAATAATCAATCTTTAGCACTACTGCATATTTATGTGCACGTGAATAACGCCACGGATTGGCTATAAAAGTGCCTCGAGTAAATACGCTCATTTTTGCTTAGTTTTGCCAGCGGAACGAGCTGGACTCACGGCCCACCCACCCACCCATGGTTCCACGTGGGTCGTAGTTGCAGCACCCCTAATCCAAGCTGTTCCAGCTTGGCTTAAACCGCTGGTTAATATTTCATCCCATCTCTTATATCAACTGAGCATGAATGGGAGTATGTAGAATAGGTTACTATTTCATTAGTGCCACGCGGTCCATATATTTTCATCTTTGCATCATAATTACCGCGACCTAACATCTATTTCACCCCGGCCTGCTCTCAGTCTGACCTCAAGCTCAGCTGGAAGAGCATCTTTAGTACAATTCCGAAGGTCGTGGGTTCGAACCCAGAGAGGTCGGAAATTAATTTTTCCGAATTTAATTCCAAGGGCTTTCGCCCGGAATAACCTCGTTCCCAAGCACTATAACTTACTTCTATATCTTCAACTATTTCATTACTGCAACGCGGTCCATATATTCTCATATTTTACAGACAACGAACCTCTTAAAGAAACTTAACCAGTTTACTGACGCAAAATTTATGTTTATTATTTATTTCGTTTAGTTAAAAACTTTTAAAAGCATTCCTAGACAGAGCAGAAAAAAACGACGAGACTGCTACTTTCGTTTTTTTCTTCTTTATCTCTCATTCATGCTAAAAAACGTTGAGTGTTTCATTCGTGCTTGAAACTTTTCACAACGTTCTTTCAACCTGGAGCAATTTCACATACTCTCTGCATCTGGAGCAATTCTACTTGTGCCGATCAAAATGTCTTCTCTTCCAAAGTTCAGGGCGTTGTATCTCAAATACGCAATCCTTAAATTTCCCCAAATTTTGGTATTTTGTTAATCAGCCCCAAAAGAGCCTGTTTATGAAATATAAAGCTTATTAACGCATAAACGTCGAAAGTAAAACCCGTTTTTCTGCCTTGTCTCATTTCTATCCTTGTAAATACAGTATATATTTTGATAACCAAAGTGTTATACAATAAAGGCAATAAGTGTTCATACAAAAAAAAGCATAATCTGTATCGGAGACTAGATTATTATTTCGTATCGGATGATTTACAGCCATACGTGGAAAAGTGCGATGTTATTCCAGCTCCCTCTACTGACCATTCGGCTATAACATTGCATTTAAAGATGTTCGACACTGAAAAGAGGGGTCCTTCTTTCTGGAAATTTAATAATTCACTTGTAGGAAATGAAAAGTATTGCGAGGAAATAAGGAAACGGGTAAACGACTTTAAAATATCATTAGACAATGAAGAAATATATAACCCTCAACTGAGATGGGAGTTAATCAAATATGAAATTCGAAAATTCTTAATGGCATTTTCAAAGGATTTGGCTAGAAGCCGCAGAAAGGCATACCATAATCTGGAATCAAAAATTAAATTTATAGAGGATAAACCGGGATGGGAAAAAAATGAAGCATTGTTTGTTCGATATGATAAACTACTAAAAGAGTTAGAGGTGGAAAGCGATTATATTACTGATGGTATCATCATTAGGTCCAAAGCCAAATGGTGTGAACAAGGTGAAAAAAGTACGAAATATTTTTTAAATTTGGAAAAGCGAAAAAAAACTAAAACACAAGTTAGAAAACTATTAAAAAAAGATGAAACTGAAATTACAGATCCGAAGGATATAGTCCGAAGAATAAAGACATTTTCCCACTCGATTTATAAATCTAAATCAGATAAAACAAAAAACGAGTCTCAGGATTTTTTATCGCAACTTCAAGCTCCATCTGTTTCTGAAGCGGAGAAAGGAAGAATGTGGAAAATTGATGACGAATGAAGAATGTTTTGAGGCCCTGAGACAAATGGGCCGGTCTAAGACACCGGGTAATGATGGCTTAACTAAGGAACTATATATGTATATGTGGGAAGATTTGAAGGAAGATTTGGTAAAGTCTTTAATTTATAACTTTGAAGTGGGCTCCTTGTCAACATCACAAAATCAAATTCTAATTACACTATTAATAATTTATTACTTATAACGCGCAAATTAGCATGTGTATATGATCAAATGCGATGAGTAATAGTGATGAACCAAATGATATATATAATCAACACATTTGGAATAATAGATATATACAAATAGGATCCGTTTTTTATGATTACTTCGTTGACTTGGATAATAAAAACACCTCAGACCTATGTGATGACAATGGTGAAATAACTTGGGAATATGCAAAACGTAAAGGACTTCGGGATAAAGATTTCATGAGATAGGCTGGAATAAAGAATAAAGCAAGCAATCCCGGCGTTATGGAAAAAACAAATAAAAGGAAAAAAGAATGTTTTCAAACAGAATCCTGATAGCTTAAAATTAGGGAATCAAAATAGGGAATTGGGTAAAATAAATACAAAGCAACTGTACCAGTGGTTCATAGAGAAACAATTCAAACATCCGACCTCTCAAGGTAATTTAGTAAAAAGAATAAATCACAATGATCCAGTTGGGATTGGAATAGTATTTAATATAGGATATATAAGACATCCATAGATACCTATTCTCGATTTTTTCAATATAAGCTTTTAAATAATATACTGTTTCTTAATCGCGATTTACATCGTTTTCGAATTCTCGATCAGTTATTCCTCTTGTTCTGTTTACCATATGCATCCTGAAACAGTCGAACACTTGTTTGTTGAGTGTGTGGAGTCTAAGAATCTATATTTTGAAATTCGTGATCATTTTAAAGAGTTCGGAATAAATTTGCCAGAATCTAATTTGTATAATATATTACTAGGTGTTGATGATGTCATACTGTTATGTTTTAAAATATTTCTTTATAAATCTAGAGATAAAGAAAAAATACCCACTTTATCCCACTTCAAAAATGTTCTTAAACACAACAGAAGAATAGAGCATAAAATGGCCGAGTCAAACGGTATTCTTGTAAAGCGTAATAGTAAATGGAGTAATTTATATCTCTAGCATTAGAATGAAGCGTCTGAATGGCTAGGGGCAGCATAGTGTTTTTTGATAGAAGGCATTCCATTGTCTCCTTTTGTAAGACTATGTTTCACAGGCCGTTTCAAGTAAAATCATTTTATCTATAATAAATTGTGTAGAGTAAATTAATAGAACCATAGCTATGTGGAGGAGGTCGTCGTATGTAAAAAATAGAACCATAGTTATTTATAGTTATGTGGAGGAGGTCGGTGTATGTAAAAAAAAAAAGAACCATAGTTATTTATAGGTATGTGAAGGAAGTCGGTGTATGTAAAAAAATAGAAAAAAAAAAGAAGCACAATGTGTAATGTGAAGACCTCTCTTCAATATTGTAGCTGACGGGTTTTTGAAAACTGCACCTCTAAATGTCTAGTCACCGGCCCACTCTTTCACAAAGTGTTTATGATTTAAATACAGTCAGTTTCATAGACGCAATGCCTGATCGGGTGGTTAGTTAGACTCATTTGCATATTTTGTTGACTCATTAACATTAATAGTGAGTTAGTGAGCTTATACACGGAACATCTTAGCCTGCAGAGCAGGCGTTCTTTTGATGGATTTGAGAGAAAGAATCGGGGTTTGGGGTTCCTGTTTCGACCAGAGGCCCGAGAGAAAAATAGGACCTAGCAAAAAATGGGAACGTGGGGGAGGGGAAAGAAGGTAACCCGTCCCCTCCCCCTTCGCTTCTTTTTTGCTCGGTTTCAATTCTCGCTCGTACGTTCCAAAGTTCCCCCAAAACCGCAAGAACGCCTGCTTTGCAGGCTAGGAACATCTATATTAGATTTATCCATTTATCGTATAAAAGTCCTCTGGTTCTTATTTAGTTTACCGGAAAGGACTCGTGCGTTCGGTTGATTTCAATAACTATCTTACTAACTGTCTTCGTTTGTTGCTATGCTCGTGTGTCGAGAAAGTGAAGTCGGAAAGGAGTCGAGTCAGTTTGACAGTTTGTCGTGTGTCGACTTAAGTTAAAACTTTTCTCTTGTATCGAGAATGTAAAGTGCTCCTGAATCGAGAAATAATGTGCGACTCGTGCATCGGGAGAAGGGGGCACAGGTGTAGTTGCATCTGTAGGGTTTACCTTTAGCCTTTCTCTAATGTATAACAATAATGTTAGCGTTTAGGGTATAAGTTATGGGAAATGGAGATGTAGTTCTGAGTTACGGGAAAAGGTATCTTTGATATGGATTGGGTTTATTAATTCGACGACTTTTGGGGAGTAAAAGAATGCAATAAGGGGTGAAATCCGAGCCCATTCTTTCTCCAATAACTTAACCCTAAGCGAGACAATGAATGGCGTTATTCTTGATATGAAAATGGTTCACTATTTTCATTAATAGCAATGCCGTGAATCTCCGAAATGCGTAGCAATAAATGTGAATGTAAAAGTGTAAACTTTATGTAAGTGTGTATGTATATAAGGAGCCAAAGGAACATCCAAGATGGAAAATCATATCAGAGCTCCTATACTTTTTCTTGTCTTAGCTTTATGGATATCGTTTACCTACTGTATTGAGTCCAACAAACGCCTAAAAAATTCGCGAAGTATTCTAGTCAATCAGCGAAGACTACGAATTATCGATAAGCCTTTGGGGATAGAATTCCTGAAATCATCTATACGCTACACAGTAAATGGCGTTTTCTGCTTTTAATCCTGCTCTGCTGTCCCCTCGAGCTTCTAAGGGCCGGCGTGAAACTAAATCCTGGAGACAGCCTAGGAATGAAATACGTCAGTTTCAGTTACCAGAGAAAGGACTTAGATGTGGCTAATGGAATATCGAACATCTTACCGACTCTAAATTTGAAAAGATCAACATATTATTGAATACTCGTAAGAACATTGATAATTTTTTATTATTCAAGAAACCTTTCTCACTTCCATGAGTATCCGCGTGATACTTATACTGTTTGCAATTTTGAATGCTGTTAGCTTTACTTGTACTTTAAATCAGCCCCCACTACTATAGGAGGTTGCTGCTAGTATTGAGTCGTTTGACTGTTAGGATGAGTGTGCTTCCAAACTCGTGCCGCCGCCACTATTTGACGACGATGAAGATGACATTACAAACTGGTTTAAATAAATTTTCTCCATTTCCTTTAAACTTTATCAAAGTTTATATTTTTTGTGATGCGCGTGATCGTGAAAAATGTTTAAAAAGTTTATGAAATGGTAAATAGCATGTTTGTCGTTTTACGTGATGACCCATTTTATTTTCGCGAAAGATGCTCCACTACCCTGGAGCCCTACCAAATTAAAAATCCTCCATTTTGCCATTTTGTTTTCCACGCCGAAATGCCAAACCAAAGCAAAAAACGACGGCCATTACCTCACGTTTTAATTTAACAAAAAACAAAAACCTTTGATAACCTGTATAGCGATATTTTATGGGTATGAGTTTGATAAAAGAATGAATTTTAGAAGACCTTGGTATATTTTTACCCTATTAGCATTGTCTAAATGGCTTATACCCGTCTCTTCTAAAATTAGAACATTGGGTCTGACCCAAGACAAATGATCGTCCGAGCCTGCTTTACATGTCATTAAGGATGCAAAAACAGAACAATTAATCAGATCGAAGGATAATCTCTGGTGTAATTACCAGAGACAGAAGCAGTAAAGACTATAAATGCTTGTTTTATTAAGACAACCATTGGAATCCTGCAAATCTGAGAAAGAATTGCCTTGATAGCCAGCAAAACGACACTGTTAATAAAAGGCAAAAACCAACGATCGATACGGATCACAGATCATAAAGCATGGTCATGAAGGTAAGCTTTATCGCTTTTGTATCATTGTACTATCGTGTATTTTGATTTCTTTTACTTTTTATTGCATGATATTTGTAATATCAAAAATGTTTCGTTCCGGTGTTTCGTTCCGGTGTTTCGTTCCGGTGTTTCGTTCCGGTGTTTCGTTCCGGTGTTTCGTTCCGGTGTTTCTCTGTTTAGCAGTGCCCCTAGCTATTTTAAACATTTACCACTTCTTAAACTTTTAAACAAATACAAAGAAATGTTTAAAGATTGAAAAGAAATCTTAATAAAAGATTTCAGAATTGATTATCTTCACGAAAGTGATCAAAGGTGGATAACAAATTAATGTCACTGTGAAGGGAATTCTCGGTTGAATGAAACATGGCTTTGCTCAATTTGACAGCGAGAAAAATATGGAAGCGAAGTTGATTGTTTCGTCTTGCCTCGAGAACATATTTTGTAGAGCTGAAGAGCTATCGCTGGAAAACGTTTGAAGCTGCTAACTGTTTCCTTGAAATACTTGTATTCTTTATCGGGCGGTGCACTAAATCATGAGAAAGCACGTCGCTAAACAACCGAAGCTGTCCTGACGGAGGACGTGTGTTATAGCACCTGAGGGAATTCTCTTTGCGGTGACCAACGAGAGATTGTCATGATATTACGATCAGAAAGACCTGCATGAGACCATAGGGTTATGCCTGTGGCCCTGACACCATAAGTCAAAATTTGGAACTTCATCTTTGGAATACAGTTTTGGGGGCGTTTTTTTTCCTCGAAAGAAACTGTAAATTTTTAAATTTTTGAACTTGTACCGGGAAAACATGAAAGTTGTGACGTCACAACTGTGTTTGTTTACATACCCTCATGCAAACATGGCTATCAACCAATCACAGCGTGCATACTATTTAATTTATTTTATAATATGGTCCGGGTAAACAGGAGTGAACATTCCATCCTATAAACAGAGAATATTTCTGAAAAGATATAACACTGACATAAGATCAAGAAAAGGGTCATGAAACTTTCAGGGATGTAAAAGTAGGGGTTACAAGAAATCTCACTCTATTCATTCACTGAATTATTGTCCAGGATGATTGGTATCTGGCACAGGTTGAGGGATCCTTACATTTTCTGTTTTACAGTTCCACCCAGTCATGTATCGGCTGAGTGGCAGAAATCACATTGTTTTCCCCTCTATGTTTATGCAGTCTTTCTTAAGATATTCCATACAAAGTTTGCTGGAGAAACGGGGTTTCATGCACTGAGACTGGGATTTAGCCATTACTAGGATTCGCATTTTTCTAACTCTCACACTCTGGCTCTAAAACTTGGATCTGCGACTGATTTTACGAAATTTTGGACTGAGAAATGGGATTAGGATCCCCTTTGACCCACCAAAAAGCTTCAGCTTAAGTAATCAGACATTTCAACTCTACAATATATTATAAAAACTTGCATTTAATACTAAAAACATGACCTTACTTACTTTCCATTCTTCCAGAACATGAAATTCGTTTCTCTCCGAGTGCAAGATCTTGGCACATTCAAGACAAAAGTACTGCCTGACACCACAGTACTTGCATCTTATGGTGGCAGGGAGTTTCGTACATTTTACACACTTTTGGTCTCCAGGTAGCCATTGTTCGCACACAAAAACTCGAAGCAACCTTTCTCGTGTCTCTTCCCAGTTCAAAGAAGAAGATATCACCCGCTTTTCATGTAGGGTAGTACCTGGGTCATCGAGAAATTCTTCATCCGAAAGCGGCGTGCTTGGCCGGCGTGCTTGGACAAGCGTTTTTATATTTACGGGTTTAAATCGCTTTATTGCAAAGACGAAGAAATTACACATGTGACACATTCTCTCTCTCTCTCGAGTCGGACGGACGTCCTTCGATCTGATTGGTTGTTCTGTTTTTGCATTCTTAATGACATGTAAAGCAGGCTCGGGCGATCATTTGTCTTGGGTCAGACCCAATGTTCTAATTTTAGAAGAGACGGGCATAAGCCATTTAGACAATGCTAATATGATTTTTACGGTGTTGATGATGCTTACATCTATTAACACGACTATAATTATAATGAGCAAACATCGCATAACGAGATCTTTACTATTCATAGTCAACTTGAATATGTAAATTATGTCTCAGGAGAATTCTTAATATGTATTCACACGGACTTTATACTAATACAAAAGGGAAAGGACGCCTTGAAGTAATAACTCTCATGCATTAAACCACCGACGAAGAAGTGTACGTTTTGACCCACCCACCAGCCCACGAGCAATCCGGGTTGATCCACATTCTGTCCCATTTACTGTTCTGCGGCCAGGATTTGTTCCAGGCCAGAGTTGCCTTTCCATACCCTAATATTAACAATAGATGGGGCAGAATATTACACTGTCAACAGTGAATCATGCTGTATTTTTACTCAATTGTATAGTGTTAATTATATCACACTCATCAAGTGAATAGCAAATAACTTTTCTGCAGATGAGATTAAGCGGGCGTGCATCCTCAGTGCATGCGATTACAGACATTGTGCTGAAATCAATAATGGCACTAAGGCCTCGTTCACACTTAATCGCAATTTTTTTACGGATGCGGGTTGCGTCCACACGTGTTTGCAATCTTTGGTGTCCGTATCCTCAAATTTTACGAAAACGGATACCTGTGGACGGTGAAAACAATTCAATTACGATTACGCAACCCGTATCCGTAAAAAATAATTTGCGGATACTAAAAATTTGCGGATACGTGTGGACGGGGCCTGAAGATTTAAATTATCACAATGCCAATATTTAACGCATGGAACAAAGAGGGAACAAAAAAGAAAGCTATTTTTGTGAATAGTATGGAGGAATTCGTCCGTAATGGTAAGACTTTATAGAGGTTTCTGTGAAGAATACGGCTTGGGAAATGCTCAATTTCTATGTCTTGTGTCTTTGTAAGTAGTGTTATGGACGGTTTATCGTCAAGGTTTAGCCTTTAAACGTTACTTATAGGTCACGTGACCTGTGACGTCACGCTGCCAGGGAGGTTGGTTACCATTAACGTTGGCATACAGAAGACTTTGGTAGTGCAATTACGTCAAAAAGGCTTATTTCAAAAACTGGCGATAATGTTATCTTAGCAAGTGACGTGATATATGACGTAATACATCCAAAATCTGCCAAGTTTCGTAATCACAGATTGCATTGCAGCGGAGAAAATGGGACAGGGGTCACCAGAGGTGTGGAGTCACCAGACGTTGGGCCACCAGACGTTGGTGGAACGTGCCAACGGCCTACTTGTAAGCTACTTGTATACATTAGGCAATTTACGATTAGCTACTTTAATCTTTTTCATATGAGTACATGAAAGATACTTAAAGTATTTTAAATCTTTCATCATACTTTTTTCACATTTAGTTGTAGCGCAAAAGTTAAAACTTCATCAAGTTAGGGTTATCCCAGATTTTGTTTCCACAGCAAAATATATAATAGGTTGTTCGAATAGCAATGTTCATAATTTTGCTTATTACATAATTACGTTGCTCTTAGTCGAAACCTACATTTTCTAACATTTCAATAAATGTTGCACAATCACTAGAAAATACTTCGAGGGAACTTATTGAAAGATTAACAAACTTTACATGGCTATAGACACTATTTAAATCACTAATTAGATTTCTATATTTTTCCTTCTTACGATCAGCATTATCCTTAAAGTTTGATTCAAAGCCAACAGTAGGTTCCAATATAAAGAGTGTACTAGATGTTCTTAAAATCAAGTTAGGGCGATAACTATCGCCAGTTATAATTGCCCTAATTCACTAGTATGACGTCACATCAATACAATCTAATGTTTAAAAGCAAAGAGCATGGTCGTCGGACGGGGTCGCAAACTCACCGAAAAAGTTTTGTTCTAAAAGCCGTATCAATTCACGAAGCGAAATAGAATAGCCAGCAAACGTTCAGAATATTTTTTAGTACATATTAACAAATATTATATCTGAAAACCAGGCCATTTTAGATTAAACTGTTTCGCTATGAGCAAATTTTGTTGAATTTTCTATTGGATTTGGCGATTCTATCCCCCACATAAACAAGCAGTGACGTCATAGTGAATTAGGTCAATTGAAGGACTGTGATAACTATCAGGTCAGCATAGAGAGTAGAATTGTCAATGGATTTGAGTGGTGAGCCGATAAAGTTGAGGACAGAATTATGGCGCCAGGTGAATCGATCGAGATGACATCCACTTACTGTATATATGTAAAAGAGATTCGGATTAAAGACAAAATTAACAATCTGTTGATTGCGAGATACCCCATTTCAAAAGTTTTTTCTGGTTCTTGTTGTTTATGTAGCGTACGGTAATCTTGTTGACGTTCTTAGGAAGGTTGGATTGTGCCGGCGACGACCATAAGCCATTCAGTTTTGACAGGGAATAATTGATTACGTTAGTGAATCGTTGTCTAGTTCATGTTCTTGTTCTGTATGAAACGTTTTGATTACCTCTTTTGTCGTTTTGAAAGTGTCATATTGGATGTTAGTGTGATAATTAATGATTTCCAAAGATGCTGAATGTCAAAGTTTTCGAAGATTTTAAGGACTTTCGTAGACCCGGGGGGGGGGGGGGGGGATCCCTTATGAAGGGGGCGGGGTCCTCGTCGTCTCTTTTAGGGTTTGAAATCAGGGTTTTGGTCCCCGCGGACGGCAATGCCCACCAACTGAATTTTGTGGTCCCTTTTAGGGTATAAAATCTACAAAAAGGCAAGCGATTTGTATATGACGACGTCGTCATAAATTCGTTAGAGCAGACGGCGTTTGATGCAAATAAAATCGAGAAGCCAAACAAAAAATGCGTTATTGATTGGTCCCTCTTAGGGGTGAAATTTCATCACTGCCACGCCCATCATCCCAAAATACAGGTCCCTTTTAGTGGTCATTTTCGAAATATTTGGACAAGAACTCCCGCCCCCTTTTATAAGGTGTTCCCTCCGGGTTCGTAAAACGGTTTGACACTGAGTAAACAGACAGACAGACAGACAATAATCAACTAAGTTGATCTAATATGATATTATAAAATAAAATAAAAAACCTGCTTCGATGAATGCTGTGCTTTACTATATATAATAGGTTTCCAATAGTCTACGAAATTCTTTGAGAGACTGCCTGCCTTAAGTAGGTAAAAGTGTTTTTGAGATAATTTGTGCGATGAAGAGGGATGTTCAGTTTGTTGGCCGAGTCTCGTAATGAATAGCAAGTGGTATCCCTCGTGAATAAAATTTTTTCAAGAGTGGTACCATGTAGTGCCTTGAAAACTAAAATGGCCTTTTGTATTTTTCTTTGAACACTAAGGGTAGACCATCCCAGTTTTTCAATCAAACCCCGGTATCTACATCGTTGGGTTTGAAATCAGTTTATTCTTTAAACTTTTAGAGATCAAAATGGATGGGGAGGGGGGGGAGTGGAAATCCACCCAATCAACCCCCCTGTATCAGCCCCTGGGTTTCTATGCGCTAGGGTCTCAAACAATATGTGCTAGGGCTTCTAGCCCCGACATGTACTAGGGTTTCTAGCCCCAACATGTGCTAGGGTCTCAAAGTCCAACATACGTACTAGGGTTTCTAGCACCAACATTTGCAAGACTTTCAAACCCCAACATGCACTAGGGTTTCGGCTAACGCCAACATGTGTTAGGGTTTCTAACCCTAATTAGGGCTAGGGTTTCTAGCCCTAACATGTACTAGGCTTTCTATCATGAACGTGCTAGATTTTCTAATCCCAACTACTTGTACTAAAGTTTCTAGCCCAAAAAATGTGCTAGGCTTTCTATCCTTCACGTATGCTAGGGTTTCTAGCCCCAACATGTGCTAGGGTTTCTAGCCCTAATTTGTGCTAGGCTTTCTTACCCCAACTTGTGCTAAGGTTTCTAACCCTAACATGTACCAGTAGGCTTTCAATCATGAACGTGCTAGGGTTTCTAATCCCAACTACTTGTACTAAAGTTTCTAGCCCCAAAATGTGCTTGGCTTTCTATCACTAACGTATGCTAGTTTTTCTAGCCCCAACATGTGCTAGGGTTTCTAGCCCTAATTTGTGCTAGGCTTTCTTACCCCAACTTGTGCTAGGGTTTCTAACCCTAATAGTATCTACTAGGCTTTCTATCATGAACGTGCTAGGGTTTCTAATCCCAACTACTTGTACTAGAGTTTCTAGCCCCAAAATGTGCTAGGGTTTCTAGCCTTAATTTGTGCTAGGCTTTCGAACCCCAACTTGCCAGTGTGTTAGGGCTTCTAACCCCAACCTGTACTACTAGGGTTTCTAGAGCCAACATGTGCTAGGGTTTCTAACCCTAATATTAGGGCTAAGGTTTTTTCAAAGAATAGCGGGGGGATTGCAAGGGGAGTTATTTTTGGGGGACTTCAAGGGGGGAAGGGGTTCTTAAGAATGATTTTGTCATTTAAAGATTTTACCTGCCCCAACCTTCTATGCCGTACATTATGAACGCAGCCTTAGGGTACCTCTCTTGCGAATTGTGACGTAATATCGAGTTGATGCCGAAATCGCTCATTGTATTCAGTTAACAAAGAAAACGGATGCTAACGATTCCCTAGAGTACATGATAATTACTTGAAGACCTTTAAAAAAGACCTGTAATTTATTCCGCTCCTGTTTAACCATGTGAAATTTTACTTCAATATCAGTCAAAGTTTTTCAATCAACTGGCAAAAAAAAAAAAAAAAAAAAAAAAATTGGTCATAGTAACACTTTAAATTCCTTTCCCATCAAGAACTCGAGCATCTCTCTCCTCACCAATATGCCTTCTGCTTCTGCTGAGAATATTAATTTGGCAGGAAAAAACAAGGTCGTTGAATCATTGAACCTAGGTTCTGATTCAAATTTACACTCAATTGTCCCCGGATTAAGTTGCTCAATTTAGTTGAGTGTATTATAAACAAAACATCGCACAACATTCTCGTACAATTCTGAATTTATAGATACTTCCAATTTTTAAAACTTTCAAATTATCGCTTTTACCTATAAATTCTCCAAAATAAATTCCAAATTGTGGCACTTTGGAATGCAGCTCAATCTGCGCATGAGCAAGACATTTCCCTAGCAACCAACCGTGCGAAGTCTGGTAACTAGGTAATAAAACTCACGTACACAGAAATCCGTGCAAGCAAATCGACTAATGCAAAGAAGGTAGATGATGGCTAGTGAAACTAGCGTGGACTGCGTCGGTGTTTCTAATGAAACAGTTATCGTAGATTGATAAGTTTTACACCGTAGTGAAAATAGAAACTGACGTTTCGGACGTTAGTCCTTCGTCGGAGTCAATCGGCTCCATTGACTCCGACGAAGGACTAACGTCCGAAACGTCAGTTTCTATTTTCACTACGGTGTAAAACTTATCAATCTACGATAACAAGCAAAGAAGGTGTTCAATCACCTTTTTCTCTGGGATGCATATTTCTCGTGCTTTGGTAAATATTCTACAAATATTATTTCAACCAATTGCCTTTCTTAGGATGGAGATAGGGGAATAAGTACCTGGAACGAAATGGCGTACTAGGAGAAGAAATATAGGGGAATAAGTACCTGGAACGAAATGGCGTACTAGGAGAAGAAATATTAAAGAAAAACACTCCAACGTGTAAGTCTTATATGAGCTAATACTAACCAAAAGAAAGTTTTGTGATAAGCTTGAGTTAAACCTAAATGACGCAATTTATAGCCTAATACTCACCAAATTCTTTAACTTGCAAAACCTAATTTGCCAGATATAAGGCTTTTAATTTGTATTGAAAAGTTTAAAGTTGTCCTCAGCCGCAAAATGACGTTCAAGAATTAAATGCAGTCAAAAGTTTCACGAGCTATTCTTCGAGATCACGGTGTCTCCATTTCCGGCAGTCGGACAGGGTTACAAAATAACTCCGTGTCCGACAGCCAAATTTTTTTTGAAAATGTTATAAAATGTATTCAATCTTTTACATTGTAAACATAAGAAGTTTGATAACACGGTCCTAAACTTCAACTTGGTTGCCCCGAATCTCGACCAACATCATCTGTAAGCGCTCGGCTCTCTATAGCCTAGCCGTCAGTCGCAATTTGAGTGGAAACATTTTGCCAACCACGGACTGTCGGATAAATTATCCTGTATCCGACAGTAGTAGAATTTCAAACTTTACTGGCGTATTTTAACATCTAGTTTATAATATACCAACTAAAGTTAGAGAGGCTTTGTTTCTTACCAACAAAATGATAATTGAGAGCTAAGTCCACTTCTTCGTTGTCTGTTTTAATTGTCCTCAGACTTAATAACTCTCTTCATTTCAGAGCGAAGTATTTTGAAGGGAGTAGGAAATTATTTCTTTACTCGTTTGATTTCTTCGTTGAAAGTCGAATTGATCTCATTCACGCTTTATTTTCACATCGTAAAGCTGACAACGACATAGTGTATCCACAGTAATGTATTCAAGTAAACATTAAAATAAGTATGCATGTGAATGTTGTTTGACCCGTTAGGGTAAGTTAATCAACATACTAAAAGTCCCAAAAAATCCCTTCGGTGGAACGTCCCTAAAAACGGCTTTTAATATTGTCAAGAATTACACAGGAAGCCCAATACAGGGAAAATATCAATTTTCCAAATAAATATATGTAAACTTGTTTCTTTCTTTAATTTTACATTGTGCTGATGCACTTATATCAAAAATAAGTACAAGGTTTTCAATATCAAAACAAAAAAGATAATAATCTGGACAGATTCTTCAATAAATGCAAATGTCAATAACACAGGAAGCCCATACTTTGTAAATTTATCACTTTGACTTAAAATGATGATAACATTGTTATAAAGCATAGAAATTTAACAATATATCATTTGCAAAACTCCTATCATTATCAAAACATTTTTGCAAACAGTACTGGATCCATTCACCGCCTATACATCCAACTGCTGGTTGGTAATATTCAAACAACTTTGACCCTGACAGGTACTGCATGCAGGAGAACAATCCAAGTTATTTTTTACAAGTGCATCGATGATTGTTGCAGTTTGACTTGCAATTGCATCTGATTATCTCGAGAAGTGCCTTGTGAGCTGCTGGACGATTTGTTTTGATGGAAGCAGTTTGCCATCCATAATCTGCCATCCCCAATCGGAAGGTGTTAATGCGTTGTTCATTTTCCATTGTTGGACTTGGTAGAACACTCTCATGCTGTGGTATGCAGCTGCTCCAGATGTTGGTGCAGCTCATCAAACGTTTCATCGTTTCTGTTGTTGTACATAGATAAAATCGCTTTTTCTCCAGCAGCAATCAGATAGTTCTTTGTGGTTGCCTGACACCCAAAAACTTTTGCTTGCTGACGGAAACTCTCATCTATTTTAAACTTCTTTAATGCCAGTCCTTTGCCAATTCCGTGAAGTTGAGAAGTGGTATCGCACCCAAGTATTGCGTGTAAAAAGAGTATGTTGTCACACACGTTGGGCCCCAAAATCAACTTTGTTTTCTTGCTGTCCCACATTCTTCTTTTCGTAGATCTTAGTTTTGGCTCTGGCTTGAAAAAAACGTCGTGTGCGCTTGTACTGTTTACGTGGTACTACAAAAGAATCAGCAAGTCTGTGTCGTCACCGACTAGAATAGTTGGAAACAATTGACTCATATCAATGGTAGTTGGCACAATGCGAAGATCAGCATCACCAGGATCATGGACTGTGATATATGCAGCTGATTGGAGCTTTGCGCTTAGCAGGTTGATAAGAGTTTTGTTTTCATATATTTCGTGCTATAAGCCTCTTCAGTAGACTCACGAAGATACTCTTTCATCATTTTACATAAATCACTCAATTGCTCATCATCATTGTTTTTTAAGAACTTGATAACTTTTGATAACGCGTCATTCTTTTCTTCATCGACTGGTCTCCCTGCCTGCTTTTGCAGTTTACTTGGATGTTGGGAAGACTCTTTGGAATTTGTTTGTTCGTTCGGAACTGTTAACGCTACATTGTTGGTGAAAAATTGCATCAGCAGCATGCAAATCACTGACAAACTCTATACTTCCAAACACGTCTTTCGCCCATTCATCATTTATTGTTTCACACGTTTCATAGATGGGCTTTTGGAAGTCTATGGTTCGCACAGGTATGACTTCAAATACCCTTTTTTCCCAACATATTTTGCTGGTTTACCAAACAAAAAACAGTGTTCTTTAAAAGCAAATCTTGGGGTCAGCGAACGTCGGTTAAGTGATGGTACCTTGTTACTTGCTTCAAGGACTGATTGGGTGTTGACTGGTTTAGCTGGTCTACGTGAATAGTCGCGTCGACAATTAACATGCACGACTTGGCCAACATTGACTTGGATCTCTTGACCAGAAAGAGACGAGATTCTGTTGATACTATTAACTCCTTTCTATCCCAATACAACTGTTGGCTGATCGTTGTTCAAGCTAGCTTTTGCCGCAAAATAAGCATGCATCCATTCTCCATGTCTTCTTAGTGTCATTTATCGCTTCTATAATCAAAATTGAAATAATGGTTCTACATTCATAAAAATATAATTTAGTCACAAAATACATCAGCTATGTATAATTTTTACCTTCATCAATATAGAAAGTGCTTAAGGGTAAAAGAATAAGCAGCCAAGGCAATCCCACAGCAATTATTCGCTATAAAAAAGACTACAACTTCCAGACTTTATAGTTCAATGTAAAAATCTGAAAAGCACACTTACCTTTTCCGAAGAGAGGTCTTGAAACTAATTCAGACGTTTCTTTTCAAATTTCTTAAATCCTGGCTTCTCAATAGACGAAAAAAGTACTTATAAGATAAGTATATAGATAAGTAAAGAAGAGAGTCATTACTATCAAATTACTTATTTTTAGGACCCATTTAATTCTCTTATAATAAATTTACAAAGTATGGGCTTCCTGTGTTATTGACATTTGCATTTATTAAAGAATCTGTCCAGATTATTATCTTTTTTGTTTTGATATTGAAAACCTCATACTTAATTTTGATATAAGTCCCTCAGCACAATGTAAAATTAAAGAAAGAAACAAGTTTACATATAATTGTTTGCAAAATTGATATTTTCCCCGTATTGGGCTTCCTGTGTAATTCTTGACAATATTAAAAGCCATTTTTAGGGACGTTCCACCGAACGGATTTTTTGGGACTTTTAGTATGTTGATTAACTTACCCTAACGGGTCAAACAACATTGGGAAAAATTCTGTTGCAATTTGTTCCAACCCCACCCCCCAAAATTTCACAGGATGACTGGACTATGTCGGACACGAAACTCTGTGGACGACTGTCAGCAAAACGAAAACAAAAAACACAGCTCTCAATTAACATTTTGTTGGTAAGGAACTTTTTCTAAGTCCCTCTCAAATTGCGAGTCCTCGGCTAGGCTATAGAGAGCCGAGCGTTTACAGATCATATGTTGGTCGAGATTCGGGGCAACCAAGTTGAAGTTTAGGACCGTGTTATCAAACTTCTTATGTTTACAATGTAAAAGACTCAATACATTTTATAATATTTTCAAAAAATATTTGGCTGTCGGACAAACAGATTGCAGACTGCAGATATGCAGTATATAAAGGTACCGAACTATTTGTTCAATCAATGACCTAGATTTACAAAGAATGTTACCCTTACACAAAACATTCATAAATACCAATTTGAATTTAAATGTTGTTCAACTATTTTTAATTGACAATATTAATTGACATTTCATGTGATAGAAATTAGTAGTAATAATCCAAACTGCACTACATGTATGATTGTAAAACTTTTGTAAACACATTTTGTACAATATCCTTTGTTTAGCATTTGACAGATAAACTGTTTCCACGCTAGAGCACATTTCTATGAGCGATTTATTTATCCAGGGCTGATAGGAACAATTTCCCCCTCCTCCCCTCCTCCACAGGCCCTCCACCCCTTCCCTTCTATCCCCTTCCCATTTGGGCCGCTACGCAGGCTACAACCATAGTAAAACTCACAGCCTTCAGAGCTACCCAGAGCGTTGTCACCACGTTAGTATATCAAATAACAGCTGACAACCTAACAGATCAAACATAGACCAGACCCATTACCTGAATTAAGTAAATCCACAAGCCATTTTTCCAGGCAAATCCAAGTATAGAAAATAAGCACCAAGACTATGAACATGTACTATATAAAGGTGTATACTTAGAAAAAGCAAAGAGATAGTATGTTGGTTTTCATTGACAATTCGTACGGTCAATTACAATAAGTATTATCCTTCTTAATGACATGACCTTTATAAGGTCAATTGAACTCAAATTTATATTGTAAAACAAATCATACTACACAAACTATACAAGCACAGGAAGTCACCACATAACAATGGCTAAATCATAAGCCATATCGCCAGGCAAAGAAGAAAATATATAAACATCTTTACAAGTATATAGAACATGCTATAATGAACATGTATTTTAGAGATGTATACTTACGACTATTTTCATTGTAACATGCTGAACGAGACAACAGTGGCGACAGTGTTCAATCACACGAATAGTTCGGTACCTTTATATACTTTTATATTTTTATTATATAATTTGCAATATAATAGGTTTGTAAGGGGAAAAAAATACAATACAAATTGATACAAATTCAAAACGATAATTATTATGAAATATATGTAGTCTGCGGTCTGCGGTCTGCGTTTGTCCGACACCAGACACAGAGACACTTCGTATCTCTTAATTATTAAAGGGGACGTATAAAAATTCATAAAAATATCCCCGTCGTATTTGATTTTATAATCTTCACTCAAAGACACCAATTACTTACCGGTAATTATTATTATTTATTATTATTGTGTAGTGTATCCTTAATACCACTGTCTTCATTATTGAGTTTTTAAGCTAATTGTTAGAGTGTGCGCGCTGTCAACTGAACTGGTTGTGTCTCCGTGCTCTCCGTATTTTTTACTTATTTCGCCTTTCACATTTCTTTCCTATCCCTTTATCCTTTACAGGAAGTTTTTCTAAGGTTAGTTCTTCTTATTTATCGCTTCATTTTTTCCTAATTCATTTTGATAGATAATTTTTGGTGTTTCTTGTTTGAAAGCTAGCGACTTATGTTCCAACTTTATTTTTCAATTGTTTTGTTTAGTTTGTTTCTCTCCCTAAATTGCCTCGTAACTCTCCATAATACGTCCTGGGTAGAATTTTTTAAATTTATTTGCTTTTATGGTCGTTATTATTGCTTTTGCACATTGATTTCTCATTTTCTTTCCAATATTAAAATTGTTATTCGTTTTTTTCCCTTATCTTTGACGGTTATTCTTTGTTTATTTATTTTTTGCGTTTTCATATTTAAACCCAAGCATGAAACCAAACCAGTGTGCGCAAAAACCTAACGTCCATAGAAAACATCGTGGCTCGCGCTCTGAATTCAAATGGCTTTCAGTTTGAAAGTCAAATCTGGTGTCCGGTTGCTGTGCACTTTTCTCTATCTCGTAATCGTGATGCAGTCTCATCATAAAGAAAACATTGGAGCCCTGGACATCTAGCACCTGTGGTATGTATTTGGGATCATCAATATCCATACCATCTATACAAGCAAGTCATCCCATCAGGCAAGCACAACATTACAAGACCATAAGACCAAGCCTGTCGCCACAAATGACCTTCGCCGTTGGTGTCCATCTGCTGAAGCAATTTGGACTCGTACTCCTGTTTCTATCCATATCTGGAGATGTAGAATCGAATCCTGGTCCTGCGTCATCTTTTGGTGTTAAAACAAGGGATTGTCAATAGTCCATCTTAACGTACGCAGTCTTTTTGGAAAACTGGATGAATTGAAGTTTTTGGTAACATTGACCTCGAAAAGCTTTGATGTGCTCACCTGATGTTGAAATTCAGATCCCTGGTTACACGTGCATTAGGAAGGACAGACCTGACGGAAGACGTGGCAGCAGTACTATGGCCTATCTTCGTGATGGCTTGCCTTTCAGAATACGCGAAGATCTTGACACTAATGATGTGGAATGCCTTTGGTTTGAGATCGTGCGAAAGAAATGTAAACCTCTTCTAATCTGCACCATCTACAGGGCACCCGACGTTAACTTCCCATCATTTCTCTCTGCTTTAGATAACAATTCTCCTAAAATCGACTGTTGATGCATCAGTCCTAACTTGGAATAAACTATTTCTCGATGTGGCTGATGCTCATGCTCCTGTCAAGAAACGGCGAATCAATGGTATCCAATGTCCATGGATGACTTCAAAAATATAAGAAGATATGCACAACCTTGACTTCCATTATCGTAAAGCTACAAGAACTGGCTCTTCCTATCATTGGCGAAAGTACCTTCATCTTCGTAACAACGTTAATAGCGATATAAAGCGCAGTAAGTAAAAGTACTACATCGACCTGATCAAAGACAGCAAGGGAAACGGGAACAATCTGTGGAAAGCAATCAATAAAGCTACCTGCCGGAAGCAAGATCAGGCCATTTCCAACTGCATAGTCTCCAATGGTGTTCAATATCTGGAGTCAAAGTCCATCGTCAACGTATTGAACAATCACTTTGCTTCCATTGGTCAACTTCTTGCAAAGAAAATCTCCACTCTTATTCCTGTCTTCTCACCCAATATCACTTCTAACCCAGAACAAAGTTTCCATCTAAGTTCAGTCGATGAAACATTTGTTGTCAGTCAATTAAAACCTCTCAAGACAAACAAATCGATTGGATTGGACAACATCAGTGCTCGCCTTCTCAAGGATTCTGCAGATGTGATCAACCAGTTACTAATCTACTGAACTTATCTATCAAGCTCCTTGTATTTGGAAATGTGCTAAGGTCATAGCCCTGTTTAAAACTGGGGATAGAACTGACGCCACCAACTATCGACCCATCTCTATTCTTCCGACTTTGAGTAAAATCCTTGAAAGAGCTGTCCACCTTCAACTCTACGAACACCTGAGTGCAAACAATGTACTTTCTGACAAGCAGTTTGGCTTTCGACCTAAACGTTCAACATCAACTGCATTAGCCAGCCTTGCAGATGAAATTCTAGGTTACATGGATAACAGTAAACTATGTGGAACTGTCTTCTTGGATCTTTCAAAAGCCTTTGACACAGTAAACCATACGATTCTAATGAATAAACTATCTTCAGCTGGTGTTCGTGACAAGGATCTTAAATGGTTTGACTCTTACTTGTCATCAAGATACTAACACACTACTCATGGCTTATAAGTATCACAGCCATTACCATGCAACATTGGCGTACCTCAAGGAAGTATCCTTGGGCCTCTTCTGTTCATCATCTACATCAACGATCTTCCTAATGTTGTCCACCATTCTCAAGTATTCCTATACGCTGATGATACAGTCTTGTACTATTTCTCCTCCTCAGTTCCTGACATAGAAGAAAGCTTAATGAAGATCTCAAGCTGGTTGGTGACTGGTTTAAGATAAATCATTTAACCCTGAATGCAACCAAAACTAAAGCCATGCTGTTTGGAAGCAAGAAAAAAACCAACATCTCCACCATCTCCATACAGGTCCACCTCAAAGTCATCGAGAGAGTTCAAGAATTCAAGTACCTTGGTGTGGTCTTTTCCAGAAATATGTCTTGGTCTGCTCATGTTGAAAAACAGATGACCAAAAATCAACAAATGCCTTGGTCTCTTGAAGCGAATCAAACATCTTTTGCCTAAATTTGCTAGACTCTTGTACTTCAACAGCTTGGTCCTACCGCTTTTTGATTATGGTGTTATTTGATTATGTTTGGGGAGATAAAGACATTATCACGCTTATGGAATCTCTTCAAACCCTGCACAACAAAGCGGCCAAGATCATCCTGGATCGTCCTCTACACTCCTCAGCTTCTGATACTCGGAAAGAACTTAATTGGGTGGAACTCAGTAAGCGCAGATACTACCGTCGATGTTTACATATATTCAAATGTAAGCTCAATGAGCATGGCTACAACACGAGGCATGGAAGCGAGTTTCGCTTACCACAACCCAAAACTAACTGGGGAAAACAAACAATGCAGTATCAAGCCATGAAAGAATGGAACAATCTGAGTGACACACTTAAGCAGTGTTCTAAGATTAGCCATTTTAAATCGAATTTCTTTTAAACCTGTAAACATATATAATTTGAATTTTTCATCTTTTACATTCTTACATACTAGTATTAATGATATTAACTTTTCAGTACTAGCTGGTTTCGATATTTAATCTCCAAATTCTCTTTTTACATAATATGTAAATGATTATTGTCAAAATATCTTATTTATCAGGACCTTCTTGAAAATCACATTTGTGAAGAAGCTTCCTGTTAAAATATGAATGTATATAAACATTGTTATACAAATTTATACTGTCAAAGTCCATTTTTCTCATACTCTGATTGGGCAAGTGAGTATCATGTGAACATAAACAAGTTTTGATGTTTGCCGGGCAACAACTCTCAGAGGGCAAAAAAAAGGTGATTGGAAGGGAATGATTGACACAAAATTTAGTACACATTGTGTACACATTTAGACTTCATCGCTTCGCATGGATTGAAAGTTTCATAAATCCTTATTACTACATACTCTTACTCACATTCTTTTAATTCAAAAGAGTGTCAAAAAGTCATTAATTTGTTTTCTGCATTTCTTTGATGTTTTTTTCGAAGTACTTACTTTAAACCCTTAGGTTACTCTGTAGTGCAGATCTTTCCCTTGAATTCTGATTTGCAACTTCATTTCCAAACTGGTCAAAATTTGTATAATTAATGAAGACTGGGATGATGTCACAGTCAGTAACATAATGGTAGTTTGTATATTAACCTTCATACCTTAAAAAACATTTAATAATTATTGTAGACTGGTTAACAGAAAAACAAAAGGTCAAATTCGGCCTTCCAAGCTAATACATAATGATCAAACTGTTACTGTTGAGAAGGCTATAATTGCAGAGGAATTTAATACATTTGTTTATCAATATTGGACCTGAATTGGAAAAATCTATTCCACAATGTAATTATGAAAATACTACCCACTAATATATCAAATCTACACCACTATAGGAGTGCTGTCTTATTACCTTAAACACTAGATGATGTAAAAATTTGATTTAATAACCTGGACAGCAATAAACCTTCTCTTGTTAACCCTGATCGCTTATAACAAAACCAGCAAGCTCTGAATTAGTGATTCCATTTACACATATTTATGAATCAATCAGATTGGGAATATTTCCAAGCTCATTCAAGATTTTCCAAGTCACTCCTATATTATTTAAATCTGATGATGTTACTAATCCAATAGCAATTTTATAGACCAATAGCTACATTATTATCATTTACTAAAATACTTGAAATATAATATTTGAACAAATTATCAGTCATCTTGATAAAAACAATAATTTACTTCTTGATTATCAGTTTAGGATTCAGGAAGAAGCATTATACAGAACATGCTATACACATTAGAAAGCCTTGATAACGTATGATGAAGCAAAGCTGTTGATGACAAAAAATCACTTGTGGTATATTTCTAGACTTTACAAAAGCCTTTGATACAGTAAATCATGGCATTTTGCTACAAAAATTGTATGCTTATATGGAATTAGAGGGCTGACACTTGATTGGTTAAAAGTTACTTAATTAAGTAATTGTAGACAGTTTGTTAAAATTGGCAATTCTGAATCTATTCATAGTCCTCTTTGGTTTCTGATTTATGTTAATGATCTAACTAATGTTTCTGAAAAGCTTAGTTTTTGTATGTTTGCTGATGACACTAATAGTTTCTATTCTGACACAACATCAAAGGGAAGTTGATAAGGTAGTTAAAATGAGAAATTGGAGCACTGTGTTATGAATTACTGTAAAATTATGAAATTATTTATTTTTATGTAGAATTAATACTGAAAGTATTGTATCAGGTGTTAGGCTGTGCACTTTAAACTAAGATCAGCCCTCAGAGGAGAATCCAGGGCTATCCCAAGTGCCTTTGAGTGTATTATTGTTTTCTTAGGTTTCAACTGGATTATGTGCATCTTTTTATAGTGATGTTGCTTCAGTATTCGATGTGTTTAACTAATTTAGCAAATAAAAAATATGTATGTAATATATGTACTGAATCTGAAAGTACTCCAAAGAACTCCAGTATTTTTGATAAGTATTTCTAAATTTATTGAAGAATTTAGAAAACAGATAGCATTAAAAGGTGTGACATGTATGTGCTCTACTTAAAGGGTTTACAGTCATTTTGCCCACAGACCATTTTGCCTATGCCAATTTGCCCATGCATAAAATCATTGATCATGTGTTTGCCAATTTGCTCACGTCAATTCGCCCACCTGTAGAATCACTTTAAGAAATATATGTTACCATGACTAAAAAAAAGTAGTTTGTTATTTACCAACCTTACTTGACGTTTAAGCTCAAGATTTCAAAACGCAAACTTCTTATACGCCATAACGGACTCACAATGTTACACTTACTTGATAACGAACGAAACAACTTATAAACCAATGTAAATGTCACTTTAGCTTTTTTAAACCTCAGATGAATTACTTCTAGACTTTTTAAATGGTTATTTAGCTTACTTGACATATAAATACTTCTTAGAACACAAAGTTTTATGTATCTGTATTATCAGTCGAATGACACCATAGCTTTATATTATATGTTGCCTAGTCGGTTTCTTAAATTTTACAGCATCTTGAATCGTTTTTCATATAAATGAATACAAAGATAAACTTTATGTAAGACTCTTTTCCCAAAATAAAAGCACAAAAAGCAGGAAATTCAGAATTCGCTTCTCGGGCAAATTATTTTAGCATCTCGAATTCACTGAGTCGAAATAGAGGAAGCTGTAAAAACAGTTGTAGGAGATTTCGATAAAAAAGAAAGACTGGTTAATCAGATCCTGCTTGATGGACTTAAACTCAGTTGTTTCATTTATTTACAATTTACTAGTCTTTATGTTCAATAAATTAATCAATCAATAAGCTTGAATGTGTTGTTAAGAAGTCGGAAACAAAGCGTGGGCGAGTTTGCCTTAAACATACCATAGATCGCTTTTCTAACTTGTTGATACATTTATTCACAACTTACTAGTCTTTATGTTCAATAAGTTAATCAGTCAATACACCTGAACGAGTTGTTAAGAAGTCAGAACGTGTTGTTAAGAAGCACCCACCAAATTACATAGATTTCACTCCTTCTTCACTTTGTCATTTTAGGCTTTGTTTACACTTCACCTTTGCTGCTCATCATCTTAATAACTCTTTGTCATTTTAATAACTCAAACCCAAATCTAGCTAACAAAAAATTTTCATGGTAGATAAAACTCCAGAACTGTACTGGTTAGTTCACTAACATTTACACTAATTTCCGGTACATTGTATGGCGTATAAAAAGTTCACGTTTTGAAGTCTTGAGCTTAAGCGTCAAGTAAGGTTGGTAAATCACAAACTACTTTTTTTAGTCAGGCTAACATATTTCTTAAAGTGATTCTACACGTGGGCTAATTTGCATGGGCGAATTGGCAAACACATGATCAATGATTTTATGCATGGTCAATTTGGTGTGGGCGAAATGACTGGTTACCACTTAAAGTACATTGACTTTCTCAATTGTGAAAATACAATTATTTTTTGAAATTGAAATTGAAAATGCATGATGGGATAACCCTGGATTCTCTTCTGACCAGCCCCTGCATTGATTAGTATAATAATTCAGTAGTATTGCTTTTAACATATTTTCTTAGTACTGTTTCAATGGTTTTTTATCTTCTTTTACAGAAACGTCTTATGATTGTTACATATGGTTCTACTCAGAAAGTTGTCAACTTTAACAATACATAGTGGACCAGTACTTGGTTGCAGCATGCTACAATGCTACAGGCAGGTAACAAAACATTATTACTTTTAAGCAACCACTCTGTTTTCTTTAGAGTTCATAATTCTAATTTAATGATTCATCAAAGGCACATGCACTACTTCGTGATGCTGTACTTGATGACTCTCATAAGATTTATAATAACTGAGTCAGACTAGCTACTGCCTGTACCTTTACCACTAACAAAATTTAATTTTAACCTCTCCCTTGATTGCAATCCACAGTGTCCAACAACAAATAGTGGAGGTATTTCAAAGAAAAAAGGTAGAGGAGCTATCAATCATGATCAAAAAAAGAGTTTGAAAAATGGACATCTACATAATATGGTATACGTCAGGAAATTTTTTTTGCCAGAATTCAGGTAAAAAAAACTCACATTTTTATAGTTAAAAGACACATCAGACAAATGTGAAAAAGAAAGTAATGTGATTGAGGAATTTCTATATTCATTTGCTGGTCACAGAAGAGTCCATAGGCTTTCGAAGAGTGATGGTCATAAAATATGTTTGTTTTTTTTGCAAAAAAATATAGTGACTATTCAGTATAAATATTTTTAATGATCATATATTTGATTATTATTTGTTTTCATTTTTCTTTGACATTCTCTTAATTATAAAGTGCCCTAGCTTCACCCCTCAGACTCACACAATACCTTAAGTAATCATTCTACATGAAGAAAAAAGTCGAATGGTAACATTTCTTAAGGAGGCTGGAAAGTGTTTTGTGCCTTTACATTATGACCTAAAAAAGTTTTATGGCTATAATATATGACAGCAAGTAAACCTCGCTGGAAAGCCAAAGACTATATATAAACCAAAGTTTACAATTAACATGAAAAAATGAGTAAGATGTTGCTATGACCACATCAGAACCCTTGCTATGCCATCAAAAATGTTTATTTAAAGTGCAAATGAACCCTTTGACAATACATTCAGTACCGGTTCTGCATAAAGTAAAAAGCTGATTGGCAAAATATTTCTTGATTTGAGTGATGCATCTCTAACTTATGAAGGTTTATACTTCCAATATTATGTTAATGATGATGACATGTATCAGGTATGGTATTTGAGTGTTTTTGCTGTAACTAGCAATACTAAATGCTGGCCATTTTGAAAATAAAATTTTAAACAGCTTTCATGTAAAACGTGAGTAAAATAATGATCCTTTTTAAATACAGCTGTTTCTATGAACCAGTTCAATTTTGTATATTTAATTAAGTCTTAATAGACGTCACACTCATTAGCATATTGAAAACTTTTATAACTTATAAACACATCACTCAAATAAAGAAATATTTTACCATATGTAGAAATTCAAATTCTACTTCTTAAGCACTACACTTTACTTTTTGACTTTATTATTTGCACTAAAAAAGTAAGACGAAATGATATATTGCCTTTCACTGGAATAACTTTGAGGGCACAATCGGGCGCAGTTTATGGTGTTTCATAGACCGGAGTCTTTCTCCGTAGAGTAGTTTGTTGAAGACATTACAATATATCCTTCTTCTTCATCGAAAAATCGAATGTCTAAGACATATTTATTGCTTCTGACTTGCCAAGGTTCGAGCGAATCTATGAAATATTTTACAAAATAGACCCCAACCACCCCCTGTTGGGATGGATTCCAAGAAGATAGTCTTATGCCATAAGATTTCCAGACTGGCGTTCGATATGTAAATTAAATCCTGTCTCGCTTTTTTCAAAGCAAATATTTACTGAGCGAGTTTTCTTTGAAGCTCCTCTTTTGCTTCCTGGAATATCTTTTTGCGTGTCTCTTTTACGACTGTTTTTTTGTTCCTTATGTCGGACTTCAGTTTTTCGTATTTCTCCTCCTCGGCTAAGATAAGCGAGAATTCTACGTCGTCTATTTTACGGTCACGCAAAGCTTTAGAAACCAAGTCAGTAATCGTATTTACTTTAGCCCTAGACAGAGCTATTGTCGTGTCGTGTTTTGATATTTTGCTAGACAACTGTTTCATAATACCCGTAGCAACAGCCGAAATGATACCACAGGCTGCCCCAACGCCGGCCAAAGGAACTCCAACAACTATTCCAGGGCCGGTAAGGGAAGTAGCAACGCCGGTGCCTGTTAATACTACGGACATGGATCCTGAAGTTATCGCAATTTTATGTAGCGTACTTTGGGCTCTGACGTATTTCTTTCTAACGTTTTCGTAGTGTTTTGTCTGTCCTTCCAAGTAAGCCAGTATTAAATTCGCTTTATTCAGACGAAAGTTCTCTGCGTTCATTTCGTTAGGGTTGGGGACATCTGGGTACAACTGAGGCGCTGATGGTATAACATCCATTATATATACTAATGTACGACGCTTTTGGGAACGATATAGAGGAGCAGCCACATCACGATAATCGGGACCACTGGAACTGGAGAGCATTTAGGAAGATGTTTCCACATGCAAACCCTAGTAAGTTCGAAAGAAGACCCGATGGGATTTACTATAACGGCTCCAGAATGTACAGCAATGCGGACTTGAGTCCTAAGCCTAAGATTTTACCACCTGCTAAGCCTAACTTTCCTGCAAACTTGTTACCAACAACGAAGGATTACTCATTTTACGACAATAAAGGCGGATCAAGTAAATTTGCTGAAATGGTAACTAACTTGGAAATTGACGTAGGTTCTGGAATGTTTAAGACGAAAGTTAGTGACATCTTTAGATTTACTAAGGTAAAGTTTACTTCCAAAAAGATGGTCGATAAGTGGTTATCAGTAGGAGAAATGGGCCAATGCAATTGAACTTTGCTGTTTGGGCTGCAACCAAGGGGTGTGGGATAGCGGTCGACATGTTTGACATTTCGTTCTTGAGATTTCACGTAGCGTTTACGATGCGTAGGATATTGAAGGATTTGGGTGTACCACTACCAGGAGAAACGGCGTTTAATGAATTGAGTAATGCGTATGATAAGACAGCATTTGAGCGCTTGAAGAACGAGTTTAAGCTAAAGGATCAAAGCTTTCGTTATAAGGACACCGTTAGGGATGGTATGGGAGTAGGTTACTACCTTTGGGATGGTAAGCTTACGGAGGTATCGAAGAGAAACATACCGTATTTCAAGTTTGCCGACGATGGAGGTTCATCGTCTAGGAATAACCTACTTTATTACATACAAAATAAAGACGATTGTTGGGCGCCATTCTTTGCCGCAAAGGGTATTGGTTTGAAGAACCTCGCTAGGATTAACCGCAGCATAGAAGCATTCGTCTACTGCATCTTGGGAGCGCAGGTAAATACCCGCAGCCCCATGCCCCATTGTTGGTGCCCAGGGCGCCTCAGAGGAAACGCAACAAGAATTCCTAACTTTATTTGAGTCCGCAATAATAGAAAATGACATATCCAAATCGGTGCAAAGATATCAATTGGCGGTGCAGCAATCCAAGGTGCGGTTGAATTACGCCTTGAGTCCTGGTTGTTGGTTAATGCCAAGCAATTTAGTGATAAATACCAGTTCCGTTGTGGGTTATAACAACAAACTTCAACGAGCTACTACTAAGGACATGAAGTTTAGGGTGAATGACGTGAACTCTGACACTTTTGAAGGTGCTCCACACTTCGTAGAGAAGCCAAAGAAGGAGCACGAAACGAAGCTACCCGTAGTTAAGAAACCATCGAAGCACATTTCCGCGTTACCAACCATACCTGAGGAATATGACCATAACTTACTAAAGGCCGGCGTAACAGTCGCAAGCATTGGTCTGAGTTATTATATATGGCGATGAACAACCCCTACGTAGCTGGAGTAGATTGTGTCTATACGACTTACACGGGCGAGAAAAAATACACCGCTTGCATTAATAGCATACACGATCAAAGAGATCGGTCTTATAATCACGCAACCATCAGCACTTTGACGGTAATGAGTCTCTAGAAGCAAAACTAACGAAGGGGGCTTGTCCCCTGAAATATATGAATCCACATGTAAAGGAAGATCGGCTTTTTCATTACTTAGAGGAGAAGGACTACTTAAATCAGCGAATTGTGGGTGGAGGTCGGAGGCCTGGGATTAATCATGTACACTATTAACATTTTCACGGAAAATTCGTGTAACGTTGGGTTTAGGATCATTGATGAGAATAACCATCCGTTGCTGCCTTACAGGATGAAAAATAATACTAGGAATCCAGTTCATTTCTCGTGTGAGCCCAATCGAGTAAGCTTAGAAAACCTAACGCCAGTAACGTTTCATATGATAGCCAATTGCCAATTGCCAATATGCAAAGCTTCAAATTCGCCCCAGCGATTCCCTTAGCGGAAATAAGGGTAGTGTCCGAATAAACGCTGCTCCGACCCGCGGTGTTTCAACGGATGCTGCTTGGAATCATAAGACTATTAGCACTATGAGCGTCATACCTTTGATACCAAATTACCAAGGTGCAGCTAACACAGTCTTCACTTATCCCAAGATGCCTAGACAGCCCATGACAAGCCCCCATCAAAACATCCGGATAAGGGTTAGTTTTGCATCTTCTTAAGGATGACCACGCCAATAGCTACGACTAATATCCAAATGTTATTCCCAACGAACTTCAACAGTTCTCCGCCGGCCCTAAGTGCCAGGCCAAGAACGCTACCAAGCAGCCCAGGCAAGCCGGCTGCCATCTTTTTTCCCACGTCCGTCAGTCCTTTAGCTACTGCCTTTACTCCTGCGCCCGTAGCCTTAAGGGAGCTAAGGATGACTCCTACTACGGTGCTAATGGCGACCGCGAATGCCAGCGGAATACCATACTTTACCAAAGCTCTTTTTACTCTTGTTGCCGCTCTATTTTCCCCTGCAGGTCTTCGATGGTCTCCTGAAGTTGCCCTATTTGCAGATCCTTTTCAGCCATTTGCGCCATGATGCGCCTCTCCCTAGCATGACTATCCGTTACTTCTTCTCCCATGCGCGTTAGCTCCGTATCCTTTCCAGCCAAGCTGGACTGACTGTTTCCAATTGCCCGCCTGCCGCAGCTGGTAGCTTCGTAACCACCTTGTTTAAGAACCTACCAACGGCGGCTTTCGTTTCCTTCTGGGACAAGTCCTGTTGCACGATTAAGTTGGGCTCCCCTATAGCTTTTCTCAAAGTAGGAGGAATCTTAGGGTCGGTAAAGTACCTACCTCTCTCATCCCTAATTACGTAGATCTTGGAGCCGGCTTTTGAAAGTCTGCCTATGATGATCTCCTTACCCCATTGGTTGCTTTCGTCGAATTCCAGCTGGGCTTTGGTGTGATCCCAGTCTGGCAGCAACTCCGTTAGTCGGTCAAAGTCGGGGGCTACGTTCTCCTCTAAGGATACATCCATGCGCATGGTAACCATTTCCACCCAAGTTTGCGTAGGAGGCTCCGGTACTGGGCCTAAATCTTCCATTTGTAAGTAGGGAGGGACGGGCGTGCGGGGGTGTTTAGATGTCCACATACGATTTAAGGCGGCCTTAAACCTTTTCCACCTACTACCATACTTGCTTTCCAGAGCCGCGTCATAAAATAGGGGGTCGGTTTCCGCGCCTTGGGTCCATACGTCCATGGTCCATAAAAATAAGTACGCTCACAACTATTTTCGCTCACGGCTCCTTGTTGATTATTCACGCTTGACTTCCGTGTTATTCCTAGTCGTGTGCTGTTAGTTGTCAGCGTACTTATTTTTATTTGACTGCCTTACAACCCTTCAATGAATACGAAATTAAAGTAGACTATTCGTAAAACATACATCTTATAGTGACTTCATTTAGAAAAAAATCGTTCGACGCTTTTTTGAATGCCGGTGTGTTCTTTATATTATCGATATTTTCTATCGCTTTTAACAACAAATGGGGTCATTTACCTTCATATCAAAAAATCCATAACGTTAGGAAGAAAGTCACAATTTAATTCATACTCAATAAGGACAGTGTCTATATCCGTACCTATATTCTAGCTACTAAAAATATTGATTCCACTAAATTAAAGTCCTCATTTTGAGGGTTTAAAGTTGACACGCTGGAAATAATAGTAAAAGTCCATGAAAATATTCATCGCGTGATATTTGGAAAGCGCTCTCAAACATTATTTTCATTTTGCAATATGTTGGGTGCCTTGATGAATACTATCGACGGTTGCAAGTCGCTTTGAAAGTTTAGGTCTAGTTTTGGAGAAAATAAGCGATAAACGATTTTTATGATGTCATGATACGTCATAATGAAAAGGCCGCTCTAAACTAATTTATCATTTTTGAAACCTTTAATCCTTTCTTGACATTGTGTGAAAAGTGCTTGCAGATCGAGTTATTCAAGACGAAGTTGTAGCCGTTTCAATGCGGCTAGGTGTGCCAGGCCAAAACTACCCAGAGCCTCCTTAACCCCAACATTACCAATGTCGGCGTGAATATCAACGGAGTACACAACAAGGTTTACTCCCAGGGCATAAAGCCTGAAGACATGTACCGGGAAGTCGCACGCAAGTTTGGCGACGAAATTGCCCCAAAGGAGTTCTTCGAAGATAAGTATGCCCTATGGATTGACATGCGCATCACCAACGATGAGAGTATGCACGGTCAGGGATTGCGGCTGGTAAATACCCAGGACGGCATCACTTTGGAGATCAAGCGCACCAAGCATGCCAGCGACACTACTAAGATAAACTGCTACATCTTCGTAGTTAGCGACGCACAACTAAGCGTAGGAATGAATCAACTTAAGAGCGTCGTATATTAGGCTCGCGTTCCTTGAGCCAAGCGAAAGGAAAGATAAAATATTTGAATAATATATCATGTTACGCATCTTTACGTAGAACGATACGACACTGCAATGCATAGTGCAAGGCGAGACTTTGTACTTTAAAGCGAAGGAGGTGGCTGCTGCGTTAGGGTATGAGCGTACTAGGGACGCAATTAGAGACCATGTTCCTGAGAAATACAAGAAAAGATGGGTCGATCTGAAAGGGACTCCAAATCACCGCTCCTTCTACTACGCATCCACATTCCGTGTTCATCTCCGAGCCCGGCCTTTACGAGTTGATATTCAGCTCTAAGCTGCCACAAGCCGTAGAGTTTCGCGATTGGGTCTTTGAGGAAGTACCCCCCACACTGCGTAAGACAGGTAAATACATGCTGGAAAAGCGCTTTGATAGCCCAAATAAGTTGGTATTCAAGATCGAGAATGAATTCGACCTACATAAGAAAGTCGTTGATTACATAAGGAAATACTAGCCTACTATGTTGGTGGTTGCTGGGCTTGGTGAGCTGCAGGATACTTCGGATAAAAGGATTAAATGTTGGCAGAGGGGCTACCAGAAAGAGCAACCAGACTTAATGATCCTAGACGCACATAAGAGATACAATGGATTCTGCTTAGAATTGAAGACGCCCAAGGGCAATAGGGTGTTATCCGACGCCCAAAGGAATCTCTTAGACAGGTATGAAAGGAATGGGTTCAAAGTGATGATCAGCAACGACTACGACGAGATCTGCAGGAGTATCACAGAGTATGCACAGAGTATGCACAAGAAATGCGTTTACCATGTAGGTGGTGCTGCAAGCGCTTTAAGAGTAAGGAGACTTTGGAGACGCATTTATAGATATTCCATAGAATATATGGACCAGGACAAATTCAATGAGCTAAAGTTCATACAAACACACTGGAAGGATTTGACCATAGGGGAAATCTACGAGATAAAGAATTACGTGGTCTTCGAAGACATCGACCGCATGCGTTTGGTGTTGAAGAATAAAAAAAGGACGTATACCCTTTGGGCACATGATAGGATAAGGTACGTCATAGAAGGGCAGGATGTCACGCATCTGATGAGTCGTGGTAAAAGGGATGGTAGGTGGATATTTGACATAGTTACGTATGAGCCTGAGAGTCCGCTGCATTCGTAAGTATGTCTACTAAAGTCCGCTGCGCTTTTGGGTCGGCTGAGCACCAATGGCCTACGAAGGATTCTCTAAGGAATGCACTGCCACAATGAAGGCAGGTGCATTTTTTTCTTGTTTTAGGCTTGGGTGTCACAATGCAGTCTGCAGGGGGTTCGCATGTAATACAGTCCATATATTGAAAGGCTGATTGGGGAACCACCTCGACTTGCACCAGTCGATAGTATTCATTAAGGCACCCAACATATTGCAAAATGAAAATAATGTATGAGAGTGTTTTCCAAATATCACGCGATGAATATTTTCATGGACTTTAACTATTATTTCCAGCGTGTCAACTTTATACCCTCCAAATCGGGTCTTTCATTTAGTGGATTCAATATTTTTAGTAGCTAGAATATAGGTACGGATATAGACACTGTGCTTATTGAGTATGAATCAAATTGTGACTTTCTTTCTAACGTTATGGATTTTTTGATATGAAGCTAAATGACCCCATTTGTTGTCAAAAGCGATAGAAAATATTGAGGGAAAGCGCCATTCAAAAAATCGTCGAACGATTTTTTTTCTAAATGAAGTCACTGAAAGATGTAGGTTTTACAAATATTTTCCTTTAATTTCATATGCATTGAAGGGTTTTAAGGCAGTCAAATAAAAATAAGTACGCTCACAATTATTTTCGCTCACGGCTGCTTGTTGATTATTCACGCTTGACTTCGGCTTGTTATTACTTGTCGCATGCTGCTACGGCTGGCTGCACCGCTCACGCTTTGCTGGGCTCCTGTACAAAGTCTTGTAACGCTATTATATGTGTGACATTTTTGTTTGAACGTTTTACAACTCACAGCGATAGCAATGCACAAAATGAATTGATATATCAATCTATAATGCACTTTCTAGACATCAAATTATAAAAAAACTAATAATTGTTCCAAAAAAATTATAATTTGCAATAACGTTCAAACATTCAAGGTGTATTTTTCGCGCATGTTATACAAACTAGGATGCCGTATAATGGCCGTATAATCCAACTAGTATGGCAGTAAATACATGCAACCATGATTTGAAAGAAAAAAAATTTAAACGCGATATTTTTGTTTTCAAATCCGGCGCTTTTCGCTAATAATAGGCTATTACTTATAGCCTCACGAAGTTTTTAAATTTCATCAGGAGTGCCCAATCCACTGACCAAGTAGTCTTAATCGCACATAATGGCGACAATTTTGATTTTCAAATATTGTTTAACGCCTTTATGAGACGCAATCTACTTGAAGACTTTCTTAAATTAAATCTCATGCTAGTAGATTCCCTGAAAGTCATTGCACATAGCATGAAACAAGAGCAAAGTCCACTACGCAAATGCCCAAAAACGTCGGTGTCTGGAGTCTACCAATTTCTGTTTAAAGAAGAATTTGAAGCACACGATGCTTTGGCTGACGTTAAAGCATTAACCAGGATCCTTTTTTCACGCCACAAATGTTGAAATGGAAGACGAACTCAAAAAGAATGCAACTTCTACAACAGATTTCAAATATGGTATGGCAAGATCTTCAGAGGCTAAATCTCGACTATACACATTTACAAGCGCTCCTTTTAGCAAGCACATGAAAGAAAAACTCGCAAAAGAAGAACTTGACAGCAACACACTAGCACGCATTTATAGTCATGGTGGCATTAGAAGGTTGCTTTGCATTCTAGTGCTACCCAAAAGCCTAGATGAGTTTCGCAATAGCTCGAAAATCACGCCAAGGATCACTAAAAATACAAATTGCCTGACTAACATTGTAAGCTATTTTAGAAACAAAGAACAGAAAAAATAATAAAGGCAATAAAACATTGAAAGTTTATCATTAGTCAAATCAAACTAGTGGGCTATCTTCAATGCTGCGTTCTGATTGGCTGAGCTACTAATAGGCTATAACAGGGTTGTGACATCGTACGCGGAAGCAAATCTTGATCCCTAATAATTATTCGGTAAAAACTTGATCCCTGATCTCACAATTTAAATAATTTCATCCAACACATTTATTTGTATTATTATTTATTTTTATAACATAAAAAATAATTTACAAATCACGACCCTGCTATAAGTAATAGCCTATTATTAGCGAATAGCGCCGGATTTGAAAACAAAAATATCGCGTTTAAATTTTTTTTCTTTCAAATCATGGTTGCATGTATTTACTGCCATACTAGTTGGATTATACGGCCATTATACGGCATCCTAGTTTGTATGACATGCGCGAAAAATACACCTTGAATGTTTGAACGTTATTGCAAATTATAATTTTTTTGGAACAATTATTAGTTTTTTTATAATTTGATGTCTAGAAAGTGCATTATAGATTGTACTTAACATTCTTGTGTCTTCGGGGAAGTGTAAGGAAATGATAGGTAAGGAACTAACCCATGAGCAGGTCAACAAACTTTCTGAGGAAGACGTAAAGAAGTTCCATAAGAGGTACGAGGCCGCCCTTGCAAATAATACCACGGACGCCGTAGCAGACTCCGCTATCAAGCTGGCCACCAAGCTTCTCGGACTTGCACTGCCCATAGACGACGTGGAGCAACTGCGGAAGGACATAAGCGAGGACTATGTCATATCCCAAGAACTTAAGATAACCTGTCGACTTGAAGGAGGTACTGGTGTCTTGGAAGGACTTCAAGAAAGACAAAGAAGTCGAAGGAGTATTCAGGGAGGCACTTGCTGAGGTACCTAGTCAAGTCACCCCAAGTACTTAGTCAAGTCGACCTTAAGTCATCGTCAAGTCACCACAAGTACTTATTTAAGTCGTCGTCAAGTCATTATCAAGTCGTTGCCAAGTCGTCATCAAGTTACTTGTCAAGTCCTTCAAGTCCCTTAATATAAGATGAGTGACACCGAACAAAAGACCCAGGAATCACCTAAGGAAGAGGCGAAAATTACCAAGCCCAAAGCTCCGGGCAGAGTCGCTGCGGGGAAGAAGCTCGCTGAGATGAAAAGGAAGAACAAGGCTAAGAAGGAAAAGAAGGAAGAGGAGGATGAACCTTCTTACATCAATCCAGGATACGTTATCGGAGCATTAGGACTCGCTTTGGCTGCAGGCAGTCTCTACTTTCAGTGGAAAGCCGCAAATAAACCAAAAGTGGAACCCGTACATGTGACGCCTCCTAAGTTACAACAGTTACAACAGTTTATTATTTCCACAAAAATATATATATACGTACATAAATTGAATAAGTTACAAATATTGTGGGGGGTGCAAGAGAACAACCTCAGAGGTTAAACAAGCTCTTACACCCTGAAGACGAAAATGAGTAATATTTACATATGTGTAAGATGGGAAGAATCATATATAGTACAGTAGTTTTCGTAGTTGAACAAGCAAGAGAAGCAAGATACCCGAAATGGAATAACCTTCTGCCCCAGTAATATAATGTCAACCGCATTGATGAAAACCGTAGAAGAAGCAAGCAAGAGCATTGCTAATTTCGCTAAGATGACCGCTGCTGTCTTTGGGGCTATCATGGTAAAGGATTACCTACGGAAGGAAAAGTACCTCCCTAATGTATAAATGGCTAGCTTGGTTGCAGGTGGAGTCATTGCAGCTTTAGCATTCACTGGAGCTAATTATGATGGTCAATATTTGGATAGATTAGTCAGAGGTGATCATAGCGGAGACTTCATAGATCATAGCCGCCGAAAGGAAGAGACACCAATAAGCGTTGGAGAAATATTCTTTACAACTTTATTGGGTATCAATCAGAAAGCAAAATTACAGAATCAACATGCTACCCAAAGAGGAAAGTGCGAACGGGACTCTAGGACCCATGCTAGGCATTTCCTTTTGACTAACGATATAAATCAATAGTGAATTGTCTTGGAAAATTAACAGTTATAGTAGTAAAAACTGATAACTAGTGAACCGATAATGTCAAAAAATAATCAATGGAGTTCAAACAAACAAAAGTTCCTGAGGGCGGTTTATGGGCGCCGATGAGTCGGTCCAGTCGATCGCAGGTAAATTAAAGTCTCCGACCAGAATAATTTGGCTTTATTCCGGTGCACTTTTAAGTGCAGAGTTCAATTTATCTAGGACATCAAGGGTGGAATCAGGAGGACGGTAAAAGGTGTAAAGCATCACATATTTACAACTAGGTCTAGCAAGTTCGACAACAATTAGTTCAGTATCATCTCTTTCAAGATCTTGACGACGAGCAGATTGTATGTCTATCTTTACTGCTATTAGAACACCTCCACCGGTTCTTCCATTCCTGTCACGGCGGTAGATATTATATCCTGGTAGTAGTTCACTGTTCATTATGGTACTATTCAGCCAAGTTTCACTGAGGCAGACGGCGTCGTAGTCATTGCCATACACAATGTGCTGCAGTAAGGTGATCTTACACGCTTTCACTGAGCTGTTGTCGTTCAGCGTCAAAAATGACTTCAGACTTCTGGTGTTCAAATAGGCTATATGCATAGTGAAGAGCACACTACTGAGTAATGTTAGGCCAGATAGCTTTAGAACTTTTACCATGACCTAGCTCGTGCACTCAACAAGAAAGGTCTTGCGCGCGCTTTCTCCCAATCTAACGGTTTTTGCTCGAGCTTGAGAATGAAATGAAACACGCAACTAGCAATCAAGCAAAAAATTAACGGCTTAGAAAAGGAAAAAAGATAGCAAAAACATTAGAAAAATTAAAAGAAACTAAGAAAATAGGAGGGAAAATAACGAAAAATCACACAGAAAAAGCTTGAGTTCAAAGAAAAACACAAAAGTGTAAGTGATAAATGGTAGGATGATAAACAGTGGGTGAATAAAAATTGTAGGAACAAAAGCAAGTCGCACAAGATTTTGAACAGCGATCCAAGAGACTTGTAGAAAAATTACGAGAAATAGACAGTGTTATAAAATAAAATAGCACAACAGCGACAAGGAAATTTTACAAAGCCAGAAAAGATAAATGTAGAGAGAAATCTATATAGGAAAATGTTAAAATTTAAGGAAACTTACAGAGCAGAGAGAGCTCCAACCAGCTGGGATGAGCGCGCGCCCGTGGGACGTGGCAGCTTGGAATGAAAAAAGACAAGCTTACAGGGATTGGTTGGATAAGAACTACCAAGACAAAATGCAGGCGGATAAGAACTTTGAAAATACGGACTACACCTTTAAACTCTATGCACAAACACACCCCGCGGCATTAACGGGGTTGAAAAGGCCCCAGTTCAAGAATTACTACCAGCCTTCTAAGAAACAAAAAGACAATGAGTTGGTCTTCGTTGGTATCGCAGGGCTGGCGGGAGGTGCCGCCTTGGCGTATTTCGTCTATTTAGCCTCTAGTGACGCGAAGCATGAGCGTCTAATATATAATGTTCGTCTTTTTGGAAAGCGATAAGAATAACTTTACCACTTATTTGAATCCCCCCATCAAAGCCCATAAGGTTCGGCTCATAAGTTGCTCTTTGTACAAGTCTTGGTATAATTTGGTCAATTGCATGGTCACCGTGCATAAGAGTGGATCTACCTATCAAGGTGAAATGCTCCCAGATGGACATTACACCCCAATCACACTGGCAAAAGAATTAGCCAAACGCGGTTATACACTCACCACAGGGTTGCCGCACGAAATGACCCTCAAACATAATATGTCAAATTATACAGTAACTTTTGGAAAGCTTGACGCATTGGAATCTTTATTAAGTGCCTCAAGCAAAAAGATCACCAACACGGCAGTTCCCGTGGGTTGGAAAGTCGCATCCTCTTATGAAGTCTATTGCGATTTGGTTCACAGCTACTGGAAAAAAGTCTACTCTTATGTCCAAGTTTTCACCCAAAGGTAATCCATTTGACCTGGTAGAATACACACCCATTTCTTTAAACTATGACTTGCCTTGCGAATTGGTAGAAAGCATAAACATCACCATTAAAGTGGACGGAGAGACGGCGGATTTCAACGGGCGCAAGATCAATCTCGTCTTAGAATTCATATAATGGGTCGAACTGAGGACAAACTTAAGAGGATTTACTATGGTCCCGAGGGCTATTGATAAGGAGTGTCGGCTATCAAGAAACTCGCAACCGCCGCCAGGGTATCAGAAGAAACGGCTAAGAATTGGTTAAAGAAACAAACTATTTGGCAGGCTTATCTTCCCGTGCCCAAGTACATTCCCAGGCCCAGCTTCACCGTGAATACCCCCAACGAAGTTCATCAGGCGGATTTGCTTTTCTTACCACACGACCCTGAAAGACCAACAGCACTAAGATAAGAAGAGCAGAAGCAGAGTACCACAGGGGTCAGAGCATTGTCGAAAGATTCAATAAGACCCTGGCCGAGCGTCTCTTTGGATATCAGTATTGGAAAGAGCTGGAAGATCCCTCCAAACGCAACAAGGAATGGACTCAGAGGCTCCCACAGGTCGTCGCGGCTTTGAATAACGAGGTGGCCAGGGCTACGGAAATGAAACCCAAGGGTGCCATAAAAAAGAAACACGTGGAACACAAGTCCTACGTCAGAAGCTTGAGGGCGGTCTTCCCCCAGGAAAAGGCGATGTCACGGTTCGATATCTCTATGAGCCGGGCGAATTAGAAGGAGGATCCAAAAGAGCTACGGATCCTAATTGGTCTTTGGAAACTTACCAGATCCGAAGTGCGATAGCTAAGAAGGGTCAGCCCATCTTGTATTATCTTCATGATGGCCCCACACGTGGGTTCGTCAAAGAAGAACTGCTTATCGTGTGATGTCCGAATGCCATCGTATGGATGCCATCGTCGCACATCCACCTCTTGCCGTCAAATGCGGACAGTGCGAATGTTCTCCATCGTCTTACCAAAGACGGAGTTATTCATTAGTTTGAACAGATTCTTTTCGAAGTCGTTTTTCGCTGCTGTGCGTTTCTGGGTATTGAAGTCAATGTAGGGCTGCATTTACGGCTCCTGCGTAAACTTCAGCACGCGGTGTATGTGCGTTACTCTCATTCCGTGTCGCATGTAGAACTGCAGGTTGCGGTAATGCACCACGTACTTCTTTTTATCCATCAGGTTCATCGTTAGTTTCCTGTAGGGCTTGTAATTGGGGCACATCTGCTGCTGCAGTGGAGACAGCTGTGAAAATGGTATCTCCACGGCCTCTGGTGCTAAGGTAAACTCGTTGTGGGCGTCATGCAGGTGCTCGGGGTATTCCAGATCCACTTCAAAAATAAATCCTTTGCGGCTGTCCGGCCTCACACGCAGGTAGTAGTCTATCTCCCGTGGCTCCGCCCATTCGAAGTATCTTACTGGTAAATGCTGCGACATTGCCCAGCCGTAAAGGTTGTTGGCGTCCAGGTAAAAGATGTAGGTGGTTGGCTTTTCAGGGTCGTGCTCTACCAGTGGGTTATTTGCTTTTGCGTGTCGCCTACTGGGTCCGCAAACGCCGCCGCGAATACCGTCTTCCATAAACCGGTACATGTCGTATTCCGTTAGTTGATCCAGTTGTGCGTTCGTCTTCTTCAACAGAGCACTCCAGGAGAGTCCGGGTGCTGTGTAGAAGTTTGCAGGGTCCAGGCTGTAGTACTCTATTGCCATCTTCCGAAAGCTTTGGAAAACGTCGGCAAGCAGAAGAACGTCAGCGCGGGTAGATGTCGCCCATCGTTTGGCAGTCGTGCTTCTGCCACACGTCTAACGCGTGCTGGTAGTCTTCGTCCTTTATTCCGGACTCGTTTAGGGTGCTGTAGAAGCGCTCTTTCGGTGGTAGGGGCTCTTCAAATCGCTCCCAGGAATCCATGTATTCGTATGGGTAGACTCCTTTCCTTTCCGCGCCGTATTGACTGGAAATGGGGAAGTTGGTGTTGTATTTCACGAGGTTCGCTAAGGAGTCCGCCATGAATTGCTGTGAATCTAAGAACTTCAGCTTGCCTACAGTTACAAACATGTAGCGCTCCTTGTTGTTGGGTATACACTTAACGTCTGAGCCGTCCGTGCCCTGAAGAAGGAGATGAGAATCGTATCCGCGAAGGTTGTGAAAGAATACGGGGATCTCCATGTCTGGATCCACATGCGTTCGACATCTCCAGTGCGCGGCTCCTATATATTCACCCGTTGCTTGGTCGTAATCCAGCACCTTATCCACGTAGAAGTCCTCCATAAATCTCTTATGACAGTGGATGCAGTGCGTCGATGGCTTACCCGCTTTCTCACCCTTCTTGTAGTACGTCCCACACTTAAAGTGCGCTTCTCCTAGGTATTTTCCCTCCTTATCCCAAGCTTTCTTGGCTTGCTACCGTAGGTTCCTGAGCTTGCTTCTTGTGGTCTGCAAACTCTAACTCCTTTTGCGTGGGCATTTGTATTCTTTGCGCAACTTCTTCTACTCCTCGACATATTTCGTCGTGATCCTTTAGGGACTTCAAGGAGGTAAATGACAACAAGCAGCAGTCGCAAAAGTATTTCTTTCCCTTGTGCTTCGTGTGTCTGTAGAATAGCCTGCTAACGTGTTTAACCTACGAGTAGTGCCCACCGCGGTAGAAAAGGTGTATTAGTTCTCCTTTACTCTTTGACGACACTAGTGGCACTATCGTTTGGTCTCTGACACCGTAAACGTTAATGGCTAGGTCATTTTCCTCTTCAAATATTGGAATATCTGTCAGCTGCATCGGAAACTCTACGCCATACCACTCCAAATCATCTGTCGGGTACTTGCTTGGTCTACATGGATCCTTATCTACTGGATACAGTGCGGATCGTATTGCCCACATAAAGCATCTGTCGTCGTCGTTCTTCACGTTAACGTTAATGGCTTTCTTCCTTTCTATCCACGTTGGTAGGGGCACGTAACTTCCTCCTCGTATTGTTACGTACCTGGCCATGCTAACCTCCATGCCTTCTACTTCCTCCACTGCCCAACCTGATCCTTCTTTCGTGTAGTTAGATAGCGACTCCATTATTGCTTCTAAGACTTCGTTAAGTGACCTATCCAGGTTCGTGGACTCTAATATCACTAACGACTTTGATCGCAGCATTGCTGTTGTTGTTACCTCATCTTTTGATAGGCTTACCTCCAACATTATGCTGGCTTTCAACGCTCCTAATTCTTCTATGCCTTTTCGGAGTCCTTTTAACCTTCCTTTCTGACTGACTGTTTTGCTGGAACCCCCATTCCCTATACTACTCACGGACGTTACAAGGGTATATGCCCAAAAGCATTATTTTTTAAAATTACATTCTAGTATCTGCGTACATTGTTGCATTATTTCGGATTTTCTTTTAATTAGTCCCTATCAACATAACAACACCGTAAGATTTGAAAAAATCTGCTGTTTACATTTTAAATTTGCGTTACGGACGTTACACTTCCAACGTTACGGACGTTACACCAACATTGTCCTTGACGTTACAAAGTGTTATTTCTTAACGTTATCATTGTTTTTATTCTTGTTTTGTGAAATCAAGGTAAAAAGTGTCAATACAATTGCTTTTTCAAACAATGTTCATTGAAAATCATATTATGGAAGTGATACTTCTAAGTTTTTCTTAGAAGTATCACTTCCATAATATAATTTTCAATGAACATTGTTTGAAATCTGCCCTTGACAGATGTGAATGTCTTATATCTAACATCACAAAGACACGCCCTAATGATTGTAACTACCACATCAATACAAAAGCTATACTTGTGAAGAAAGGGAAGCTATCATGGTAATGCCTGGACGGACGTAGATACAACTCAAGTATTGCCTAAGGCAATTGACCTGGCATACAGGCAAAGAAATACTCCGCAGTCAAAGTTGTTCTGTTGTTGCATTACGTTAGCTTTTGTATTGATGTGGTAGTTACAATCATTAGGGTGTGTCTTTGTGATGTTAGATATAAGACATTCACATCTGTCAAGGGCAGTATGCACGGTTGGCTTTTATGAATCATTGGTGAGGCTATCCAGTGCAGTAACAAGCATTAATTTGGAAAAGATAGCAATTAAAAACCAGTGCTCACTATTGACTTGGTTACATGGAACAAAAATGACATCAATTTTGCCAAAATCTCGTTCAAGATCTCTTGCAATTTCCTCATCAGTGAATGTGGAACTTTTTCCAAGAAAGGACTTTTATACAATCGGATGAATGGTCAGGGATAAGGTGTAGATATTGATCAAATTTATTACCAAATTCGAAATAAAGTTTTCATCAGAAGTATTTCCTCTTCCCAAAAGTTCCTTTAGATCGTCATTGTTTATGAAGCTACCTTCAAATGGAATATGTTGGGAAAGAATGACTTCAACAAGTGGTTCCTGGTTAAACTGATACTCTATGGTGTGTGACAAGTGATGCACCATTTCAACTGGTAAACCAAGCTGAACATCAAAGGTTTCTTCGTTTTGGCTGCACTCAGTTTTGTCTTCGTCAAAGCGTCTATCACAGACTTTAGCAATGTCATCCCTATTAACTTCACAATCTTCCTCGTTGTTACTTCTCTCTTTGCTCTGTCTCTTGTTTACATTAACTGAGATAACTTTATCTTGTGTTGAAAACTTTCGTAGTTGGACAATGCCACTGCCTAATGGCTCAATGCAATGCATTTTAGAGATTCCTGGTACAGTAGCTGCATCATCAATTCCAAACTCAGGGTACTTTTTGCTAATTTCCTCCTTTGTGAAAAGAACAATGCGGGTAGACAAATGACAATATTCTTTTGCAGCTCTAGTAAATGAAAAGGCGTCATCCACTTTTGAAATCTTTCTTGTCGCCACTGCCGACCACACACATCGTTTTACGGTACCACCTACGCCATCGATGGCTCCTTTGCCGTGAGATGTGGCAAAATAATGCCATTGCAGACAGAGGCCACTTAATCCTTGCATTTGAGAGATAAACCGAACAATAAATCTGTTCTTAAACTGAGAGTTTGGCCCATCAGAAAAAATGTCGACTTTCGAAACTTGTGGATAGATTTGCTTAATAAGGTCGTTCAAAACTTTATCCATGAACACTGTGATTGCCTGTTTGTCTTGGCTTCTCTTGTCTGAAATGATGGCATAGCTTTGCTGGGATCCTTTTGTCCACACTACCACAGGAAAGAATGTTACTTGTTCTTGATCCCAGTGGGCTGACTGAACTTCTTGCTGTACACATGTGTAGTTTTCAGAAAAATCAACCTGTACGAGAGCTTCATCATCTTGTACACTTGTCATTTTGGTTTCAAAGAACATGCGTAAGGAAGGCTGGCATGTTTTGTGCTAGACAGTTTACAGCTTCTTCAACAGTGCCTGTTTTGGAAACTTTTTGCATCTTTTTCTTGGTTGACTTTCCTTTGGACATCTGAATCACATACCAGGTTGTCAACCATCTCACTGGAGTAAAGAGGAATCGATTCACAAGACTTGTGTATAGCTTAACTCAACTTAACGTTATCATGATATTGGCATATTAAGCACATATTTATAGGGATAGCAGAGGATAAAAGCACATTTGGAGGTCGTAGATTGCAGAATTTGCTTAAGCTTAGCTTGATATTTGGATACTCATCCTTGAACAGGCCATATGCATCCTTTAGAGAGAACAGGAGATATTTTCTTTGTAACTTTACTCTTTTGTTTATTATGTTGAATTTCTGTTTTTTGCAATGTACATACACTGACATGATATTATTGAATAGATATTCACGTTCGATGCTGAAGGTCTTTTACCCATAAAATAAAGAATTTTAATTTTGTTTTGTAAGTTTGATAAAAGCTGATATGGTCATACAGGCAGAAGGCCTTTTTAAGCTTTTTAATTTTTGTTGCAAAAGAGAGAACATGTATATCAGAGTTAACTTTCCAAAAATGTCTTTAAAAGGCATATGTATTATATAAAAACTTCATTTATAGTCACTTAAATATTTATTGGTTGGGCTTCCTGTGGTTACACTAGTGACAACTAAATTCATGATAATGATAATCACCAAGAAACTTGCTGTAATCTCAAACTAGTGATGTATCATAATATCACTGCAAGTATCTTCTTTACTAATACAATAAATCAACTTTAAACTTAAATTTCGAGGCAACAATCCAGAGTGTAATGTCTGCAACACATTGTTTAATTTTAATTTATTTAATGACTTTATTGGCAATCTACAATCAACAAGAGAAAATAATTACAAAAATGGAAGAAAAGAACAAGGCTGTAGAAACCCAAAGGGGAGAGGCAAACGGGATGGCTATTAAAGCTAAGTATGGCTAGAATCACGCTTGATTCTCGCTCTGTTCAGCCTCAAAGTTTCGTACGGGGATGTACATGGGTACCCATGCCAGGCAGCTCCCCTCAAAATTAAAAGAAATATATATTAAGGTGACTACTTTTGGAAATTGTGGATTTCTTGTAGATGGGATCATTTTCGAGATATCAGTATATGGAAGCCTATGCACCAATCTATATTAAGCACCAATTTCTCACATGCTCTTATTAACTATATACATATATATATATAATCTAGGAATATTATTACATCATTAACATCCACTCATCAATGATGGCCGCTTTTGGGTTGAAGAAAATTGTTCTTTCTTAAAATTTTTATTGTTGTTGAAAATTTGAAATGTTTGCAATGTAAACATTATTTTTAACCTTTGTCGTTTGGCCCCCATGCAATGAGACACCAAGATGGCAGACCCATATATTTAAACTAAATTATAGCCATAATCAATATTGCTTGTATCTTCATATCTAAGACTTCTTTTAGCTAGAATTTTGGCTATAGAGATATATAGTTTTGGCTACTCTTTTGGTCTGTGGACGTTTTGTTTTATATAAATCCTTGCAAAATCTTTGATGCAAAGGTGAAAAACAATAATAAATTTCTCAAAGTTTACCAATTCACAGGTAGACCAAGAGCAGAGTTCATGAAGACCATAAGGTTTACTGAATTATAACGAAATATTACATAGACCCTAACTTGGGGCTTAATATTATGCAAATTACTAAACCAATCTAGAATGGATGGCTGATTCTTGAATCAATTGTCTTTCCTTTAAGCTTCTTTCCAACCTTTTCTGCATGCACTGCGATGGGACATGATAAAAAATTTTAATTAACATTTTAAAAATTCCAAAAGCAAGCCACAGTATTGAACATAATGTAATCAACCTGGGAGAGGGAAGAAGAGAAACCAGCAGGATTTCAGTCCATTTCAAATAACTTGAGTAGCTCTCGTGGGCCATTCCAAGTGGGACAAATTATCTGACATTTTCTTTCAAGACTTTGCTTTCTTGTTTGTTTGTTTGTTTTTAAAAAAAAGACTTTATGATCTTGACAATATTATGAATAAAACACTGCTCGTTATTGACCTTCATCATGCAATTATTATACCTTTACCGTGCCATTGTAAAATGGATGGAAATCCAACTAGTTTGTCTTGATTACTGACTTATAATTACCTGTATGGTATCCGGAAGGTCACAGGTTTGATTCCTGTTCAATTGACTCAGAATTAATCAGTTAATCAGTCCCCTGATTAGCTAGTGACAATTATAAACATAACTAATAATTCTCTTTTAGATACCATCCTTTTATCAAAAACATTTGTTATTTATAAATGTCAATCTCAAAATCCCTATGTGAATAGTGTAGTGATATGCTTCCAGTATTTTTGTATGTGCAATTTTCTTTTTGGAGATATAAACACTTAAAACATCAATATGCAAATAAGATGATTATTCAAGACTAATTTACTATACAAAAATGCTATTGTGGAAAGTACAATATGGCTTTGTACACCTTTGGACTATTTCACTTCAGAACACTTGTCCTGAATCACACTGCAAAATGTAACACATTCTGGAATTTAGGTCATATCATTCGCATATTGATATTTCAAATCTTTATATCTTTGCAAAGAGAAGGCCCCATACCAAAATAAGGGTTCATAATAGTTTTACAACATATATATATATCAATGTATTTATGTGCTTGTACTGTAACATATAGTAATTTCTTTTCATCACAGCTTCAACAGGAAATGAACAAAGGTAGGAAAGCCAGAAGAAAAATAGAATTTTACCTTGATTTTCCCAATGAACCTTATCAATCAACAGAAATTGTGACTTTCCAGATTGCGGAGTTGGTCATAGAATCCACACCATAAATCTGTGAAACAAAGCCAAAAATGTCATGTCTAATTTCAGATATTTTGCTGCTATTATTTTATAAAATAGTGGATATTAGTGGAGCAGAACATTGGGAATGAAAGCTAAAAGTTTATCTCTACCTTCTTAGCTAGTTTAAAATTATTAATAGTTGATAACTAAAATAATACTTTTAAACGTACATGCATGGCTAGTTATTATTTCACAGATATATGGTGTGCACTCTAGTCCAGATAATAATAATAATGGAGGTTCTTATGAAGAGCATTTCACAACTTCTCAATGCGCGCTTTACATTTATGACCCAGTGGAGGACTTTACGAGCTGCATATTAAGGCGTAATTAGCAGCCGTGCAGCTTAAAAATCATGAATGAGGTGTTAATTAGTAGGTTAGTATTATGCCTCTAACTTGGGATAGGATGTTGAACTGGGTAAAAACACCTACTCTTATACCAATAATTCAACAGGTTCTTTTATGTGGAATGGAAAATGGTTTAAAGTCCCTATCCAAGAAGACTTGAGGGTCTAATCATTTGCAGATGTAATTACAAAGGGCAGCACCTTCTCCTGAGTTCTGTTGGTTCAGCTGAGGCTTATTAAACTATGGACTGACGCTCTTACCAACTGAGATAACTGGATAATAATGAAGATGCAATAAGACTGCGTTTTTAACAAGTAAACCAATGCTGTCCACTCCTGCACCAAGCTACTGACGAAGAAACTAAATGAACTGGCACATGCAGTCCTTTGTTGAGTCCCTTGTTTTTCCAACAGGTACCCAAGGCTAACAATAGAAAAAAAGAACACATGTGCCGCACTTCAATCAAACAAGCCTTCAAGCTGGCCATGAAAATTCCAACATACCAAGTACTCAGAAATCTCAAAACTCCCATGCTCAATAAAAATGTATACAGGCGTTGCACACAAAGTAAGTTAACTCATTCCCAATATCAGGTACTCGAAGTAACTGTTCAAAGAAATGGGCAGAAAAATTCTGTTTATTAACACCAATAAATATTTCAGTCCACACCGAATGACCGACAATGTTCAATGAGGATCAGCTCAATTTGACACATTACAAGTCTGCAGTACAAATATATATTTCATATATATTATCATTATACACAACGATCAAATCCTTGTTCATTAATACAGCCCTTTTAAATTCCAAAGCATCCTATGCAAAGCAAAACTCTATTTATCCCTGTTTTATCTTGATTCAATAACCTCACTTGATCCAATCTCGGGTAGTAGTAGCTGCCATAAAAGAACAAGGTGGGAGCAAATCATGTAGCTTCAAGTCCTTCCAATGCCAAATTAGAAGATCGAGTCATTTGACTTGACCTTATTATGTGAGAATCCACAGGTTTTCCACAGTCTTCCCTGTCATATTATCTCCAGAGGCCTAGTGATCATACATGTAAATTACATGTCAACAACCATGTTGCACGTGCAAGAGAAGTCATAGTTCTATACAGTCACTATTATGTTAAGACTTTGCAACAGGTAAGACATTCGAAGAGCCAAAATTTATAAGGCAGTTTTGAGCCCGAATATCAATAGTTCGTAGTGCAGAAACATTGATCCATATGAGTCAACAACAAAAATCTCCCAAAGAAAACTCGGACTAAACCCAAATATTACAAATAAAAGCAAGGTTACAAGTGCACTAGGTTACTTTTCTTCCATACTATTGGCATTTACATTCGACTTACCTCTATTTCATTCATTGTACTGTCAGAGTACTTTAGCTTTCCTAGTCTACTTTAGTTTCCCCAATATAATAATTTGCTTTTGTCATATTAATTTTAGAGCGAGCAGTCCGTTAAACACAGGGTACCCAAAAAGTCCAATTTTACTCCGACATCCTCCGACGAAGGAGTCGCAAACGTCGGTAAATTTTTTCATCCTTTCACGGTGTATAATTTACCTTTTTATCATTACTAGTTACTGTTCCTGTTACACCCAAAGCAAAAGAGAACATTTCTCTGGGAAAACGCAACAAGCCCAAAACCAAAAAGACCCCAAGGTAACACAGGAAGCCCAAAGCCAAAACATTTCTAGGTAGCACAGGAAGCCCAAACCGAAAATTATTTTCCAGGTAACACAGACAGCCCAAAACCCACAAATACGATTTTATCGGGTAGCACAGGAAGCCCAAAATCCTATTTTTGGGTATAGCAAAGGAATCCCAATTTTTTTAAAGTAGCTCAGGAAGCCCAAAACTATATTTTTATCAGGTAGTACAGGAAGCCACAATCTCAATTTTCTTCAGGTAGCACAGGAAGCCCAAAATTCACATTTTTACAAGTAGAACAGGAAGCCCAAAATCCCGATTTTTAAAAAAGTAGCATAGGAATCCCAGAACTCAATTTTTATCAAGGTAGCACAGGAAGTCCAATACCCAAATTTTTATCAGGTAGCACAGGAAGCCCACAAATAGGTTTTTTCGGGTAGCACAGGAAGCCCAAAGCCCTATTTTTTGGGGGTAGCACAGGAAGCCCATAACCCCGATTTTTCCCAGGTAGCACAGGAAGCCCAAATTCCTAATTTTTGTGGGCATCACAGGAATCCCAATATTTTGAAAGTAACTCAGGAAGCACAAAACCCACAATTTTACAGGTAGCACAGGAAGGCAAAACATAAATTTTAACAGGAATCACAGGAAGTCCAAAACCCACATTTTTACAGGAAGCACAGGAAGCCGAAAATTCACATTTGTACAGGTAGTACAGGAAGCCAAAACCCAAATTTTCACAAGTACCACAGGAAGCCAAAATCTCAATTTTTATAAGGTAGCACAGGAAGCCCAAAATTCACATTTTTACAGGTAGCACAGGAAGCCCAAAACCGCGATCATTAAAAAAGTAGCTCAGCAAGCCCAAAACCCAAATTTTCACAGGTAACACAGGAAGCCCAAATTCCAAATCTTTATGAGGTAGCACAGGAAGCCCAAAACTCTATTTTTGTCAGGTAGCACAGGAAGTCCAAATATTCACAGGTAGCACAGGTAGCCCAATACTCACACTTTTATCAGGTAGCACAAGATGCCCAAAACCCCGATTTTTTCCTAGGTAGCACAGTAAGCCCAAAGCCCAAATTTTCACAGGTAACACAGGAAGCCCAAAATCCAAATGCTTTGGAGGTAGCACAGGAAGCCCAAAACTCAATTTTTGTCAGGTAGCACGGGAAGTCCAAATTTTCACAGGTAGCACAGGTAGCCCAAAATTCAAATTGGAGGTGGCACAGGAAGCCCAAAACTACAAAATCCAAATTTTTTGGAGGTAGCACAGGAAGCCCAAAACTCAATTTTTGTTAGGTAGCACAGGAAGTCCAATACTCAATTTTTGTCAGGTAGCACAGGAAGTCCAAATGTTCACAGGTAGCACAGGTAGCTCAATACTCACATTTTTGTCAGGGAGTACAGGAAATCCAAATTTTTTGGAGGTAGCACAGGAAGCCCAATACTCAATTTTTGTCAGGTAGCACAGGAAGTCCAAATGTTCACAGGTAGCACAGGTAGCTCAATACTCACACTTTTATCAGGTAGCACAGGAAGTTCAAAACCCGATTTCCCCCAGCTAGCACAGGAAGCCCAAAATTCAAATTGGAGGTGGCACAGGAAGCCCAAAACCACATTTTCACAGGTAGAACAGGAAGGCCAAAATCTTAATTTTTCAGGAAAAACTAATATCAAAATTTTTTCGGGTAGTGCATAAAACTTAAACACAATTTTTTTTTCATGAACGATCAAAACAAAAACAATAAAAAGTTATTACTGAAAACGCAAAACTTCCTTTGATTTATACAACAAGCATCCTAAATTCCGTTTTTGGCAAAAAAGGAAACCCAAAACAAACATTTTAGTTAGATGGTACAAGTCTTATGCAAGATAACACGGAAAACCTAAAACCTTGTTTTTACGTAATAACCTTGTTTCCAACAACTTGCAAATCTTCAACTATTAATTATTATCCAATTGTTATCAAATTAATTATCCAAACCCTTATCTTAACAGTAAAAAACCTAAATGGGAAGCATCTGTGTACAAAAAGGTCAATAAGTTTAGAATATTTACCAATAAGAGAAGATATCTGAAAGTACGTTTAGATATATGCGTTTGTAATTTTTTGTTGCTTTAATGATAAAGAACTATTAAATAATCAAAATCAAACTTTCAAGTACGTTAGGACAAATATACTTGTAAAACAATTGTAATTTAAAAAACCAACACAAGATATTGTTAACTTAAGATTAATATAATTAAGAGATTAACCCATTTAACGTCAAAGCTGTTTATAATGTCATAGCTAAGTATATCATCTTAAAAATATGTGTTCTTTCTGTGTTTAAATACAAAGTTTCTCATTTATACGTTTTTGTATTTTTATGTTCAAGTATCATTAAAATTTACCTTTTAAAAGGAAATAAAAAGTTTTTGTTATTATATAGATATCGATAACATGCCATATATTTCACACGTGTCGAAATTGTGTTCTATGTGTAAATGTTTATCCTACTTAAATCTTAAAAACGTTTTTACAATTGCAACCTCTATCTATAGTTATTTAATTCGAAATCTTCCAAATGCTTTGTTTTTAAATGCAAGTTGATTGTTTCATTTGCTTTATAAGATTCTTTTATTAATATTTGCAGTGTTGTCTCGTTTACTGCAATTAAGCGCGTTTAAACGTTTGTGGATCAGTTAACATGAATTTATCTTGTGGTACATTTTACATGCAAAACCATCCAATAGCGGTTATTCAATCAAGTATATTTTAAATTTAAAACGAAGTTTTAAGAAGATACAGAATGAAAAATAAATATTTGTGATTTTAAAACGTTAATGCCAACAATGTTGAAAAATGAAATACTTTTTAGTGTCTTTACATTCTAACTACGCGATATTACATATATATTAATTATTGATTAGTATCTTAAGAATTTGCTAAGTTTTACAAAGAAACGTAAAAAAGGCTGTTATAAACAGGTTTTTGAGGAACACGTTCGATTCAGCCAAGGTTCTTCGTTAATATAATAATTATTAAACATTTTCTTTAGAGTTTACTTTAATTTGCTAAATATCTGAATGCGCTGATTTAAAGAGGTCTTTCGTTATATTAACTCATTGATTTAAAGAAACAGTTAAACTTTTTATTGCACACATGTAATCATACATTTAAAAGAATTACTTGTTTTAATGACTTTTCGGTTAAAGATATGAACTAACCTGATTTTGTTGAATTAATGTAGAAAACGTTTTTTGATAAGAAGATTAATAGTTTAATCCTTTTTAGTCCTTTTTGCTTTTGGAACATTTCACCTTTTTATAATTCAGCCATAGAAATTTCAAAGTCGTTAAATGAAAAAAATTGTTTTATTAATTTTCAGATAATGACGCTATTAAATTGAAATTTTTACTTATTTAAACATGGTGGAATATAAAGGATTTTAAGTGCCATTGATTTCAAAGCGAAATTTTAAGATGTTAAGTCACAAAATCACAAACAATTGAATTTATAGGTCATTTAATATTACGGCCATCTTTGGAAATGTTTTTCCTTTAAATTTTAGAATCTTTTTGACTTTTTACCAATTTGTCTTTGTGATAGGACTCTATGTTTCGCAATTTAGAAATAATTGAACATTGAGAATAAGAAAGGCAGGAAAAAAACTTTTACAAATCGAAATCAATTTGTTACCACATAAAAACTTTACAATGGAGTAGTTACATTAGTTACATCTATTTGTTTTTAAGTCGCTAAGAAATTGCAGCCTGATGAATCTATTTTTATTTCATCATTCGTATTAGCACTTTGAAATTGACCATATTCGTTGTTTATATATTTTATTACATCCATTTTGAAATCACTACCAAATCCTGCAATCCGATTGGTTCCCTGCAGCAGTGATTTCAGCCTAAATCGCACGATTTTGAGCTCTAAATTGCACGATTTTGCACATCATCCGATATGAACCAATCACAAGAGAGACATGTCATTTTCTAGCCAATTATATTAAGGAATCCATTTGAGTGTTGAGCTCGCCGCTTCTTGCGAAAAAAAACAAAAAAAACAGCCACGGCTCAAAACAATTTTCCGAAGAACGATTTTACCGTAAAAAATCCTTAAAAAAACTTAAGAAGCCGTAAAAAGGACTTAAAAAGACCAACTGAGCACTGAAAATTGTCAAAAGCACCTTTGTAAAGTAACTGCTTAAGTAAGGTGAAGATATTACAGCGAAAAGCAGTGGGAAAAATACAATCAGCATCTTTTGAATGTGACTTCTTGGCGATTGATCGTGGAAAGTGGTTTCCTTTTCAATCTTTAAAGCATAAAACACATCGAAACTACAGTAATTAAAAGAAATATTTCTTAAGAAGAAGAATTTTGCCGAGATACGTGACTTCTTAAGGACAACCGAAGGACTAAACAACCTTTGATGTTTGTTGTTTTCTCGGCACAAGTGTGATCATAACATGTTGAACAGAAATCGTAAAATACAAGCAGTGAGCTTTTGGACAGGATTGTCTTGCTATTTAATGTAAGTAAATGATTCTTAATACATGCATGTAATGCCTTTTGGTCCTACATAACTACATTTTAGTTTTCGATTGAAAGTGTTGGTTTTCAAAATGAGTATCGTTGCTAGTGTGCTCGATCAGTATGATAAACAAGTTCACTTGACAGCATGTTTGAATCGACTGCTTGTAGATTGTAAGTCATGTCAGTTTAACTAGAAAAAACGTCTTTTTCAAAAAGATTTCAAAATGGATATAATAAAGTGGCAATTGAACTTCGTGTCGTGCAATTTTGTTCTGAAATCAAACTTGCAATTACAAATCGCACTCCCGCTACGCGGTTGATTTCAGACCAAATTGCACTCCACTCAGTTCAATTACCATTATAAAGCACATTTCAATTCACTTTTTGGTGCAATTATAACAAAATCAACTATTTATATCAGTTTGTAATTTTTTAAGAATATTGTGACGCTTTTAAATTGAAAACATTTGTTAATAAAAGATTGTGGTTTATATAGCATTTAAATGCGATTTAGCATAAAAACGAAATTGTAAAGACGCAATTTAAAAAATCACAAACAATGGAAACAATGCAAACAAACAATGGTTTTCAATTTAAAACTTATTACAAATTAAAAATAACGAAGGTCTTCCATTTTGGTAGGAAAATAAATTTTAAAAGTCAAAATCAATTTCTTATCAACTTAAAAACTTTACAATGGAGTAGTTACATTAGTTACATCTATTTCTTTTTAAGTCGGTAAGAAATTGCAGCCTCATGAATCTATTTTTATTTTTTCATTCGTATTACCACTTTAAAATTGACTATATTTGTTGTTTATATATTAAAGGACATTTCAATTCATTTTGATTATTAAATAATTAAATGCTAAATATTACGATTTAGTATAAAAACGAAATTTTAAAGACGTAATTTCAAAAAATCACAAACAATGGAGTTTAAAGTTGGACATATTTGGAAATTTTCTTTCTTTTAACTTTAGAATTTTTGCCTATTTCTAAATTGTCTATGTGATAGGACTCTATGTTTTGCAAATTAAAAGTAATTAGACATTGAAAATAACAAAGGCCGTCCATTTTGGTAGGAAAATAAATTTTAAAAGTCAAAATCAATTTGTTACCACTTAAAAACTTTACAATGGAGTAGTTACACTAGTTACATATATTTGTTTTTAAGTCGTTAAGAAATTGCAGCCTGATGAATCTATTTTTATTTTATCATTCGTATTAGCACTTTGAAATTGATCATATTTGTTGTTTATATATTAAAGCACATTTCAATTCATTTTGGTGCAATTTTAACAAAGTCAACTCTTTATATCAGTTTGTGACTTTTTAAGAATATTTGTGACGCTTTTTAATTGAAAATAATTATTATTTAAAACATTGTGGTACATATAGCATTTAATTGCGATTTAGCATAAAAACGAAATTTTAAAGACGTAATTTCAAAAAATCACAAATAATGGAATTTAAAGTTGGACATCTTTGGAAATCTTTTTTTCTTTTAATTTTAGAAATGTTTGCCTAATCTAATTTGTCTATGTGATGGGACTATGTTTTGCAATTTAAAAATATTTGACTATATTTTAAAGCACATTTCAATTCATTTTGTTGCAATCATAACAAAATTAACAAATTGACATCAGATTTTTGTGTCTGTTCTTTTATTGACAATAAATTGCGTCATCACATTGTCAAAGTAGTGTGGATTCACGAGACGTAGCAGATTTCTAAGTTATTGTAAAATCAACTATTTATATCATTTTTTGATTATTTTGAAAATATTTTTGACGCTTTTAAACTGAAATATTTATTATTTAAACATTGTATTATATATAGGATTTAAATGCGATTTAGCATAAAAACGAAATTTTAAAGACGTAATTTAAAAAAATCATTAAAAAATGGAACTTATAGGTTGATTAATATTTTGGACATCTATGGAAATCTTTTTTCTTTTAATTTTTGAAATTTTTGCCTATTCTAATTTGTCTATGTGATAGGACTATGTTTTGCAATTTAAAAATATTTAGACATTGAAAATAACAAAGGCCGTCCATTTTTGGTAGAAAAATAAATTTTAAAATTCAAAATCAATTTGTTGCCACTTAAAAACATTACAATGCAGTAGAGAAATAAGAGAAAAATATCATATGCCCTTGGCAGGATTTGAACCCACGTCTTCGGTATTCTAGTCCGATGTGTTAACCACTACACTACAAGGACCAACCACGCTGGTAACGCAGCCAGAATATGAAATGTAGGGTATTCGTGAGGATCCCAGAGCGATATTTTTTCTCTATAGGTAAGTTGAACACCGTAAATGTACGCAGATAAATAGACATAGTGAAGTAGAAATTATGCGTTCGGTGCGTATATAATGAAGTAGAGAAATAAGAGAAAAATATCATATGCCCTTGGCAGGATTTGAACCCACGTCTTCGGTATTCCAGTCCGATGTGTTAACCACTACACTACAAGGACCAACCACGCTGGTAACGCAGCCAGAATATGAAATGTAGGGTATTCGTGAGGATCCCAGAGCGATATTTTTTCTCTATAGGTAAGTTGAACACCGAACACCGAACGCATAATTTCTACTTCACTATGTCTATTTATCTGCGTACATTTACGGTGTTCAACTTACCTATAGAGAAAAAATATCGCTCTGGGATCCTCACGAATACCCTACATTTCATATTCTGGCTGCGTTACCAGCGTGGTTGGTCCTTGTAGTGTAGTGGTTAACACAACGGACTAGAATACCGAAGACGTGGGTTCAAATCCTGCCAAGGGCATATGATATTTTTCTCTTATTTCTCTACTTCATTATATACACACCGAACGCATAATTTCTACTTTACAATGCAGTAGTTGATTATAGTCTACAAATCATTAGTTGCATCTATTTGTTTTAAAGTAGTTAAAAAATTGCAGCATGATAAATCTATTTTCATTTTATCATTCATAATTGACCAAATTTGTTGACTATATTTTAAAGCACATTTCAATTCATTTGGTGCAATTATAAAATCAACTATTTATATCAGTTTTTATTAAAAAAAGGTGGTAGAAAATACGTGGATAGCATGGCTACCTGTGCTACTGTGAAAATGTGGGTTTTGCGCTTTCTATGATACCTGTTACAATTTATGTATAGATATGAGTTTTGGGCTTCCTGTGCTAGCTGTGAAAATGTGGGTTTTGAGCTTTCTGTGATACCTGTAAAAATGTGAGAATTGGGCTTCCTGTGCTTCCTGTGAAAGGTTATGTTTTGGGCTTCCTGTGGTAGATGTACAAAAGTGAATTTTGGGCTTCCTGTGCTTCCTGTGAAAGGTTATGTTTTGGGCTTCCTGTGGTATATGTACAAAAGTGAATTTTGGGCTTCCTGTGCTACCTAAAACAAAATTGAATTTTGGGCTTCCTGTGGAACTTGTGAAAATGTGGGTTTTGGGCTTCCTGTGCTACCTGTAAAAATGTAAATTTTGAGCTTCCTGTGCTACGTGATAAAAATTGAGTTTTGGGCTTCCTGTGCCACCTCCAAAAATTTGAGACTTTGGGCTTCCTGTGGTACCTGTGAAAATTTGGGTTTTGGGCTTCCTGTACTTCATTGGGAAAAATCGTGGTTTGGGGCTTACTGTGCTACCCGTAAAAAATGTGGGTTTTGTGCTTTTTGTGATACCTGTTAATATTTATGTTTTGGGCTTCCTGTGCTATCTGTAAAAATGTGGGTTTTGGACTTCCAGTGCTACCTGTTTAAATTTATGTTTTGGGCTTCCTGTGCTACCTGGGAAAATTTGTTTTAGGCTTACTGTGTTACCCGTATAAAATGTGGGTTTTGGGCTTCCTGTGCTGTCTGTAAAAATGTTGGGTTTTGGATATCCTGTGCTACCTGTTAAAATTTATGTTTTAGGCTTCCTGTGCTACCTGGTAAAATGTATGTTTTGGGCTTCCTGTGCTACGTGATACAATTTAGTTTTGGGCTTCCTGTGCTACTTGTAAAAATGCGGGTTTTGGACTTCCTGTGCTTCTTGTTAAAATTTATGTTACCTGGAAAATAATTTTGGTTTGGGCTTCCTTTGCTGCCTAGAAATGTTTTGGCTTTGGGCTTCCTGTGTTACCTTGGGGTCTTTTTGGTTTTGGGCTTGTTGCGTTTTCCCAGAGAAATGTTCTCTTTTGCTTTGGGTGTAACAGGAACAGTAACTAGTAATGATAAAAAGGTAAATTATACACCGTGAAAGGATGAAAAAATTTACCGACGTTTGCGACTCCTTCGTCGGAGGATGTCGGAGTAAAATTGGACTTTTTGGGTACCCTGTGTTTAACGGACTGCTCGCTCTAAAATTAATATGACAAAAGCAAATTATTATATTGGGGAAACTAAAGTAGACTAGGAAAGCTAAAGTACTCTGACAGTACAATGAATGAAATAGAGGTAAGTCGAATGTAAATGCCAATAGTATGGAAGAAAAGTAACCTAGTGCACTTGTAACCTTGCTTTTATTTGTAATATTGGGTTTAGTCCGAGTTTTCTTTGGGAGATTTTTGTTGTTGACTCATATGGATCAATGTTTCTGGACTACGAACTATTGATATTCGGGCTCAAAACTGCCTTATAAATTTTGGCTCTTCGAATGTCTTACCTGTTGCAAAGTCTTAACATAATAGTGACTGTATAGAACTATGACTTCTCTTGCACGTGCAACATGGTTGTTGACATGTAATTTACATGTATGATCACTAGGCCTCTGGAGATAATATGACAGGGAAGACTGTGGAAAACCTGTGGATTCTCACATAATAAGGTCAAGTCAAATGACTCGATCTTCTAATTTGGCATTGGAAGGACTTGAAGCTACATGATTTGCTCCCACCTTGTTCTTTTATGGCAGCTACTACTACCCGAGATTGGATCAAGTGAGGTTATTGAATCAAGATAAAACAGGGATAAATAGAGTTTTGCTTTGCATAGGATGCTTTGGAATTTAAAAGGGCTGTATTAATGAACAAGGATTTGATCGTTGTGTATAATGATAATATATATGAAATATATATTTGTACTGCAGATTTGTAATGTGTCAAATTGAGCTGATCCTCATTGAACATTGTCGGTCATTCGGTGTGGACTGAAATATTTATTGGTGTTAATAAACAGAATTTTTCTGCCCATTTCTTTGAACAGTTACTTCGAGTACCTGATATTGGGAATGAGTTAACTTACTTTGTGTGCAACGCCTGTATACATTTTTATTGAGCATGGGAGTTTTGAGATTTCTGAGTACTTGGTATGTTGGAATTTTCATGGCCAGCTTGAAGGCTTGTTTGATTGAAGTGCGGCACATGTGTTCTTTTTTTCTATTGTTAGCCTTGGGTACCTGTTGGAAAAACAAGGGACTCAACAAAGGACTGCATGTGCCAGTTCATTTAGTTTCTTCGTCAGTAGCTTGGTGCAGGAGTGGACAGCATTGGTTTACTTGTTAAAAACGCAGTCTTATTGCATCTTCATTATTATCCAGTTATCTCAGTTGGTAAGAGCGTCAGTCCATAGTTTAATAAGCCTCAGCTGAACCAACAGAACTCAGGAGAAGGTGCTGCCCTTTGTAATTACATCTGCAAATGATTAGACCCTCAAGTCTTCTTGGATAGGGACTTTAAACCATTTTCCATTCCACATAAAAGAACCTGTTGAATTATTGGTATAAGAGTAGGTGTTTTTACCCAGTTCAACATCCTATCCCAAGTTAGAGGCATAATACTAACCTACTAATTAACACCTCATTCATGATTTTTAAGCTGCACGGCTGCTAATTACGCCTTAATATGCAGCTCGTAAAGTCCTCCACTGGGTCATAAATGTAAAGCGCGCATTGAGAAGTTGTGAAATGCTCTTCATAAGAACCTCCATTATTATTATTATCTGGACTAGAGTGCACACCATATATCTGTGAAATAATAACTAGCCATGCATGTACGTTTAAAAGTATTATTTTAGTTATCAACTATTAATAATTTTAAACTAGCTAAGAAGGTAGAGATAAACTTTTAGCTTTCATTCCCAATGTTCTGCTCCACTAATATCCACTATTTTATAAAATAATAGCAGCAAAATATCTGAAATTAGACATGACATTTTTGGCTTTGTTTCACAGATTTATGGTGTGGATTCTATGACCAACTCCGCAATCTGGAAAGTCACAATTTCTGTTGATTGATAAGGTTCATTGGGAAAATCAAGGTAAAATTCTATTTTTCTTCTGGCTTTCCTACCTTTGTTCATTTCCTGTTGAAGCTGTGATGAAAAGAAATTACTATATGTTACAGTACAAGCACATAAATACATTGATATATATATATGTTGTAAAACTATTATGAACCCTTATTTTGGTATGGGGCCTTCTCTTTGCAAAGATATAAAGATTTGAAATATCAATATGCAAATGATATTATCTAAATTCCAGAATGTGTTACATTTTGCAGTGTGATTCAGGACAAGTGTTCTGAAGTAAAATAGCCCAAAGGTGTACAAAGCCATATTGTACTTTCCACAATAGCATTTTTGTATAGTAAATTAGTCTTGAATAATCATCTTAGTTGCATATTGATGTTTTAAGTGTTTATATCTCCAAAAAGAAAATTGCACATACAAAAATACTGGAAGCATATCACTACACTATTCACAAAGGGATTTTGAGATTGACATTTATAAATAACAAATGTTTTTGATAAAAGGATGGTATCTAAAAAGAGAATTATTAGTTATGTTTATAATTGTCACTAGCTAATCAGGGGACTGATTAACTGATTAATTCTGAGTCAATTGAACAGGAATCAAACCTGTGACCTTCCGGATACCATCCAGGTAATTATAAGTCAGTAATCAAGACAAACTAGTTGGATTTCCATCCATTTTACAATGGCACGGTAAAGGTATAATAATTGTATGATGAAGGTCAATAACGAGCAGTGTTTTATTCATAATATTGTCAAGATCATAAAGTCTTTTTCAAAAAAAACAAATAAACAAACAAACAAGAAAGCAAAGTCTTGAAAGAAAATGTCAGATAATTTGTCCAACTTGGAATGGCCCACGAGAGCTACTCTAGTTATTTGAAATGGACTGAAATCCTGCTGGTTTCTCTTCTTCCCTCCTCCAGGTTGACTGCGTTCTGTGGCTTGCTTTTGGAATTTTTAAAATGTTAATTAAAATTTTTTATCATGTCTTATCGTAGTGCATGCAGAAAAAGTTGGAAAGAAGCTTAAAGGAAAGACAATTGATTCAAGAATCAGCCATCCATTCTAGATTGGTTTAGTAATTTGCATAATATTAAGCCCCAAGTGATATTTCATTATAATTCAGTAAACCATATGGTCTTCATGAACTCTGCTTTTGGTCTACCTGCGATTTGGTAAACTTTGAGAAATTTATTATTGGTTTTCAACTATGTCATCAAAGATTTTGCAAGGATTTATATAAAACAAAACTTCCACAGACCTAAAGAGTAGCCAAAACTACATATCTCTATAGCCAAAATTCTAGCTAAAAGAAGTCTTAGATATGAAGATACAAGCAATATTGATTATGGCTATAATTTAGTTTAAATATATGGGTCTGCCATCTCGGTGTGTCATTGCATGGGGGCCAAATGACAAAGGTTACAAATAATGTTTACATTGTAAACATTTCAAATTTTCAACAACAATCATAAAAGTTTTAAGAAAGAACAATTATCTTCAACCCAAATGCGGCCATCATTGATGAGTGGATATTAATGATGTAATAATATTCCTAGATTATATAGTTATAATCTAGTAGAAATTATGCGTTCGGTGTGTTATAATCTATAATGTGTATAGTTAATAAAAGCATGTGAGAAATTGGTGCTTCATATAGAAAAGAAAAGTATTATGTATAGCAAAGATTACACCATAAGGGGCGAGTTTAGTGTGTGTTAACTGTTGAACTTCAAAAGGGGTTGTTCCCATTTGATATGAAGGCCTCTTTGATTTTTAAGTGATAATCAGTTTGCGCAGAGTCAATAATTGCAAAGCTACATTCTGAGTAAGCATTTTGACTGTCTGCCCAGGCTTTAAGATTTGCGAGGACATGAGAATATTTGTCCCCTGAGATGTCTTTTAATGTGTGTTTTTAGGTGTCGGCAAGTTTCACCAATATAACAAACATTAATTACATTTTGCATGTCATGTAAATTTATAAATAACACGCGAGCACATTTCATTGGAGATTACATCCTTAACATTAAATAAACTACCTATTTTTGCAAGTGGTGGCAACAAGAGAACTCACCAATAAAAGTTTGTAATACCTTTAAATTAGATGTAGGATTCAAAATCTTAGTTAAGTAATGCTTGATGGTTTTGTCAATAAAACCTTGCAGATATAAATTTTTCATAAGTATTACCACTACGTTTTTAATGTCAACATGAAAGCCTGCATGACCAAGTGTTATAATTGGTCTTATAAATGCTATCAATCAAAGTGCATAATAAACCAACTTTGTATGATAGTGGTGAAAAACTAATAAGGTTGGTAAATAGACCTATGAATGTTTTCTTTTCATAAATAGATGTTAAAATACGGTCAATAGAGTATCCTATAAGTATATCAAGAAAGGGCAAAACATGTCATGCTTAGAATTAATGTAGTCAAAAAAACTTTAAAGCATCCGTTTTGCTTTTGAATAAGCAAAAAGTGTCATTAACATATCTGCGGTAAAACATTAAAGACGTTTTCCTTATAGTCATTGAGTCAAATTTCTTCATGGTGTCCCATGAATAAATTGGCCAATAACGGGGGGCAAGGGGAGAACTCTATTGCCACTCCATTAACCTGCTAAGGTAAATAATTGAGTTCAAGGATTGTGATCTTAATAGATCAGGATAACCCTCTTGAATGTAGCAAACCGTAAGATCAATGCTTTCTTTCAGAGGAATATTAATAAATAAGCTTTCTATGTTAAAAGATACCATGAAAGGATAAAATTGTTGGTGTATAATGAATTGATTTCTTTGACAAAGTTAAAGCTATCACAAAAGGGAACAACCCCTTATGTTAACACACTAAACTTTCCCTATTGCATAATTTTTGCTACTCAAAATAGTTTTATTTTCTATATTAGGCACCAAATTCTCACATGCTTTCATTAGCTAAATATATAATCTAGGTTATATTATTACATCATTAACATCCACTGATGATGGCGGGTGTGTACGCCGAAACATGTTTGGATTAAAGAAACTTGTTTTATTTCTTAAAATTGTTTCTTCACTGCTGATTAACAAATCACAAAAATGAAGTTACCAATCATCTATACTATAAGTTAAAAACGTTTTATTTCAATCAAATTTCCTTATATCTAATGCTTTAAAAATGTGTGACAGAATTGGACTTGCAATAAATCTAAAACCAAACATTGATTATACAAAATTATTTAGGTAAAACTTTTCTTATGATAGTGTAAACAAAATATTCAATGAACAGACTTGTGTGGTGAATACTTTGGATTTTAGTTTTTGATGACTTCATGTGAAAACCAAAAATCATGTTTTTTAAGGCACATGTTTTGAAACAAATGGCAGCTTCATAGTTTTCGCTATCAAAAACCAAATCCTTTCAATAATAAAGCATCATAAGGGCCAATAATACACGTTAAGGACATTACATTCAGAGATAGTTTTTAAAGTTTCCTTCTTTTAGTTTGCATTATAGCTATTGGTGTTCAATAAGCAAAACTAAAGGAACATTTTTATCTTTAAAATAATATATTTTAAAAGGTTGTTGCAGAGATTAATGAAAAAACAACCAAATGTTTGAGTCATAACCTTTTTATAAGCAAATATATTTTCTAACATCGTTAGGGACTAACATTGATGTAAAACGAAATTTAATTAATTACTATTTGGGATTGTGTGTGTAAAAAGCTGAAGACAACAAGCTCTGTCTGCTGTCTGGACATTTGGAGTACTTGTAACAATCTTAAATTAAATGTATCAAAATGTAAAGTGCTAACGATAACTCGAAAGAAACTGCCTCTTCTCTTTAACTATATACTTGGCTCCACCGACCTGCATAAAGTAAAGGACAAGAAAGATCTTGGTATAACCATCACTAATACACTCACTTGGAATTCACTCACCCACATAGCATAGTGGCTAAAGCTAACAAGCTCTTGGGTCTGTTGAAAAGAATTTTCTCCTTTTTACCTGATGTTAATGTTCGTTGTACACTCTCTTTATCGCTAGTTAAATTGCAACTTTGTTACACCAGTGTTATGTGGTCGCCTCACCACATTTTTCTCAAGGCAAAAATTGAACCTGTGCATGGATTTCAAAGGAAAGGATAAGTGATTCAACATAAAAGGAACGTTTAATAGCTCTTAAGCTTGTACCATTATGTCATGACCTTGAAATTAAGGACCTAAAGTATTTTTTTATATAATTCTTCATATGGTTGTTCCTGTATTAATTTCAATGATTTTGTTGACTTTATACGTACCACAGGGATGCTCTAGAAACCCTAGTCTTATGCTGAAAATAAAAACTTGTAAAACTTCTTTTTTTCAGGCCTCCTACTTTAATCCTATCCTATATTTGGAATCTTATATGTATAGAGTAGCTCCTTCATCTAGTTTAACCAAATTAATGTTTCCTCATTTTGAGAACTTCGTATCCAATATATTATTTTTCTCTTGTCAAAAACATTTTTGACATTCCAAGTACCAGGTCTGCTATTAGAGAAAGAACCTGTCATTGAACTTATTAATCAGAATGAAACAATTACTTCATAGTTTCCTTAAGGTGGCTGCCTATGCTTTGAACGTTCAAAAGCTGCAAATTTTGCACGGGACTCTCTAATTTTTAATAGCTCATTTGAAAAAAACTCCTAAACATCTAGGTTATATCAACATTTTAGGAAATGTTTAAATCAGTAATGAAAAAAAAATTTTTTTTTTTTAGGGATTTTTGTTCGACTTTACATATTATGTGATTTTTTAAGAGCACCAAAACTACAAAATATGACAAATCAATGTGTCTCTTTATTGCAGAATGATTGACTACCCTTCATTCGCGCAATCATATAGTCTGAAATAACTATTATCTCATGAATCTTAAGTTTTTTCTAATCACTTCCGACTGGTGGTGCAATTTCTACTCCACAAGGTCGTGCATAGGCTTCCATATACTGATTATCTCGAAAATGATCCCATCTACAAGAAATCAAACAATTTCCAAAAGTAGTCACCTTAATATATATTTCTTTTAATTTTGAGGGGAGCTGCCTGGCATGGGTACCCATGCACATCCTGTTTGCCTCTCCCCTTTGGGTTTCTACAGCCTTGTTCTTTTCTTCCATTTTTGTAATTATTTTCTCTTGTTGATTGTAGATTGCCAATAAAGTCATTAAATAAATTAAAATTAAACAATGTGTTGCAGACATTACACTCTGGATTGTTGCCTCGAAATTTAAGTTTAAAGTTGATTTATTGTATTAGTAAAGAAGATACTTGCAGTGATATTATGATACATCACTAGTTTGAGATTACAGCAAGTTTCTTGGTGATTATCATTATCATGAATTTAGTTGTCACTAGTGTAACCACAGGAAGCCCAACCAATAAATATTTAAGTGACTATAAATGAAGTTTTTATATAATACATATGCCTTTTAAAGACATTTTTGGAAAGTTAACTCTGATATACATGTTCTCTCTTTTGCAACAAAAAATCTTATCTTAAAAAATCTTATCTTAAAAAGGCCTTCTGCCTGTATGACCATATCAGCTTTTATCAAACTTACAAAACAAAATTAAAATTCTTTATTTTATGGGTAAAAGACCTTCAGCATCGAACGTGAATATCTATTCAATAATATCATGTCAGTGTATGTACATTGCAAAAAACAGAAATTCAACATAAAGCGCACAGCTGACTTGAAATAATTAAACAACCAGTTACCTTTAATAGTCCCTTTTTGGATTCCAAATAACAGCTGTGTTTCTTGATTACAGACTCATTTACTCAGGCTTAGCCTCAAATCGGTGTCTATGAACTACTCACAAATACCAACAGTAAAGTAAAGAATGCACACATCAACAGCACAAACACTTTGAAACTTGATGGACCTGGACTGGAACACGTGAATATTCTTCACAAAATCGAGGCTAAGCCTTAGTAAATGAGTCTGTAATCAAGAAAGACAGCTGTAATTTGGAACCTGAAAAGGGTCTATTAAGTCCGAGTTGATTTCCATGCTTTAAAGTGTTTTGATATGTCTTTCTTGCTGAACTTGCCAAACGACTTCCTTCTGTGTGTTTTTTTAACAGTAGACAAAAACGTGTTTGCTACATCTAAAGACTGAGGGCATCCGTTTAGAATTTGATACCCACGAATTGAGTGTTTTCTGTTTCCTTTTTGCAGTAGTTTTTCTCTGGACATCTTTCTCAACAAGAAACTTGCAACTGAACTATACCAGAGCCTTGTGAATATCATTTAAAAATGCCAACTATGTGAACTCTTTTTTAGAAAAATGAGTCGCCTCTATCAATTTTAAGATAATAGTGCTCGAAACTAAGCTGCACATTTACTTTTTACATTTTTACTTTATTTAAGTTGTGAAATCATTTTGGGGCCTTAATCATGTTGGTTTTGAGAGAGCATTCATTCTTAGGAGGGGGTGGGCCGGAGGAATAAAAAAATTAACTAGATGAAAAGGGGTGGGTCACATTTTTCTAATAGTTAAACCAGGGGGGGGGGGGATTATGATTGTACGAATGAAGGCTAGTCAATCATTCTACAATAATACATGGATATTTTCAACAAAAAGACAAAGAGACACATTGATTTATCATATTTCGTAGTCTCGGTGCTCTTAAAAAATCGCTTAGGGTCGAGCAAAAATCCATACAAAAATCTATTTTTTCATGTGTTACGGATTTAAACTTTTTCTAAAATGTTGATATAACATAGATTTTAAGAGTTTTTTCGAAAGAGCTATTAAAAAATATAGAGTCCCATGCAAAATTTGAGGGTTTTCCCCTGTTGAAGCTCAAAACGCCTATGGTTCTTCAATAAAATTTTGTAGATTTTTCAGCGGTTTTTGAGCGCGCGCTCATCATGGGCTCAATTCGAACGTTCAAAATTAGGCAGCCACCTTAAGTAAATTTATAAAATAACTGTTATGAATGTCATCTGATTGGTTTGGAGCTCAGTGCTTTATGAGAGCACATTAAATTGCACGCACGTGCACTTCTGTTGCGTCATTCCTATCTATTATTGTAATTTGTGTTTTATAAAAGAAATAAAAAACTTGCTGTGCTGTGTGCAATCATGAAGCACTTGGGGATTGGCAGAACACTTGAGAGAAGTGTCCAGAAGCACTCCGCTACGCGTTGTGCTTCTCATAACACTTCTCTTGTTCTGCCAACCCCTGCGTGCTTTATGACAGCATGCATGGGCGTTTTCTATTTCTTCAGTAAATCATGAATGCAATATACACCACAGGCTAACCACTCTAATAAATGAACTTTAATAATTGAGGAAGGAAATACTAAATGGTGTCTTGTCTTTGTCTTTTTATGTGCGCGATTTCAATTTTTTTGTCATCTCCACAGAAAATGTCATCATTTTTGTTATGACTTTTTAAAGTGCAAATGAACCCTTCAACAATACTTTCAGTATTGGTTCTCCTACATGAAGTAAATAGTTGAATGGTAAAATATTTCTTTATTTGAGTGATGTATTTCTAAGTTATGAAGGTTTTCAATATGCTAATGGTCGAGTGTGGCGTCTATTAAGGCTTAATTAAATTTACAAAATTGAACTGGTTCATAGAAACAGCTGTATTTAAAAAGCATCATTATTTTACTCATGTTTTACATGAAAGCTGTTTAAAAATTTTATTTTCAAAATGGCCAGCATTTAGTATTGCTAGTTACAGCAAAAACACTCAAATACTATACCTGATGTCATCATCATTAACATAATTTTGGAAGTATAAACCTTCATAAGTTAGAGATGCATCACTCAAATCCTATAATATACACTTTCGATCAACCTATATATGTATACTTTTGATCCACATTTATACACAATTATACACAGTTCATGATAAACATAAGACCTGTCTTATTAAGCAAAAAAAGTTTTATGTATGGCTTTCATAATATATTTTATGTAAAACTCACATCAAATAAAGTAGGGGAAACATCGCAAACTGATCGCGAAGGAGTTAAAAATTTAAGACGCGAACGAAAAGATGTGTGACAACAAGGGTGTTAATAGAGTTACCGTATCCGATTCGTGTATTTGATTGAAATGTTTTCTTGTTTGCCCAAATCTTGATCACAAAAACCCAGCTATTTTCTCCAGTAATGTTTATGTTGAACTCATGGCAAATACATAAAGGGAAACACATGGCAAATGAAACGATGTGTGACAATAAGATTCATACTTATGCTAGCGCTTGTTGTTTGGTTGCGAAGGACGCTAAGAAGTGGAGTTTCTTTCGATGGAGCTGTTTGTATAAGCTTTTACTTTAGAAAAAAGTTTAATAATTCAAGTATGTGAAACACAAATAAGTTTAATCAATCACAACTGAATGGCGTTTTTAATTCATTATTTCAATCCAAAACGATTTGATCAATAACAAAATCAGTTAGCATTTCATACGCTAAACTTAGCCAATGATATTTCCATGTTTAGACACAGTTATGAGATACTGTATACAAGAATTTGAAACGATGTCCTACTTTCAGACAGGTTAAAGGCGTTTGTTTGAAAAAGTCAGTGACACGCCATACGAATGTCATTGTGTGGTTCAAAAAGAACTGGATAGAAAAGACTTCAATTGGTTCGAAAAGACAGGTATACCATAGCAGGGGTTCTGATGTTGTCATAGCAACATCTTACTCATTTTTTCATGTTCATTGTAAACTTTGGTTTATATATAGTCTTTGGCTTTCCAGCGTGTTTACTTGCTGTCATATATTCTAGCCATAAATTTTTTTTAGTTCATAATTTGAAGGCACAAAACACTTTCCAGCCTCCTTAAGAAATATGTTACCATTGACTTTTTACTTCATGTAGAATGATTACTAAAGGTATTGTGTGAGTCTGAGGGGTGAAGCTAGGGCACTTTATAATAAAGAGAATGTCAAAGGAAAATTAAAACAGATAATCAAATATATGATCATTAAAAATATTTGTACTGAATAGTCACTATATTTTTTTGCAAAAAAAAACCAAACATATTTTACGACCATCACTCTTTGAAAGCCTATGGACTCTTCTGTGACCAGCAAATGAATATAGAAATTCGTCAATCACATTTACTTTCTTTTTCACATTTGTCTGATGTGTCTTTTAACTATAAAAATGTGGGTTTTTTTTACCTGAATTCTGGCAATATTTCTTTCAAGATGTATACCATATTATGTAGATGTCCATTTTTCAAACTCTTTTTTTGATCATGATATGATAGCTCCTCTACCTTTTTTCTTTGAAATACCTCCAGTATTTGTTGCTGGACACTGTGGATTGCAAACAAGGGAGAGGTTAAAATTAAATTTTATTTGTGGTAAAGGTACAGGTAGAAGCTACTGTCTGACTCAGTTATTATAAATCTTATGAGAGTCATCAAGTACAGCATCACTAGTGCATGTGCCTTAAATGAATCATTGAATTAGAATTATGAAATCTAATGAAGACAGAGTGGTTGCTTAAAAGTAATAATGTTTTGTTACCTGCCAGCATGCTGCAACCAAGTACTGGTCCACACTATGTATTGTTAAAGTTGACAACTTTCTAACCATATGTAACAATCATATTCATGAATAAGACATTTCTGTAAAAGGAGATAAAAAGACATTGAAACAGTACTAAGAGAATATGTTAAGAGCAATACTACTGAATTATTATACTGATCGATGCAGGGGCTGGGCAGAAGAGAATCCAAGGTTATCCCAACATGCATTTTCAATTTCAATTTCAAAAAATAATTGTATTTTCACAATTGAAAAAGTCAATGTACTTTAAGTAGAGTGCATGTCATATACCTTTTAATGCCATCTGTTTTCTAATTCTTCAATAAATTTAGAGATACTTATGAAAAATACTGGAGTTCGTTGGAGTACTTTCAGATTCAGTACATATCCTACATACATATCTTTCATTTGCCAAATTAGTTAAACACATCGAATACTGAAGCAACATCACTAGAAAAAGATGCACATAATTCGGTTGAAACCTAAGATAATAATCCTAACAATAATACACTCAAAGGCACTTGGGATAGCCCTGGATTCTCCTCTGAGGGCTGATCTTAGTTTAAAGTGCACAGCCTAACACCTGATACAATACTTTCAATTCTACATAGCTATAATATGTTAATTATATGTATTTTGAAAATTTTGTTATATATAATGGGGTACACAACAGATGTGATTTTAAGGAACTTTTGAAAACTTTGAATGAATAGATATTTTAAATAATCAAAGGCATTTCTTCCCATAATTTTGGCACTGTTGGTAGATCATTAATATAATAAATCAGAAACAAAAGAGGACTATGAATAGATTCAGAATTGCCAATTTTAACAAACTGTCTACAATTACTTAAGTAACTTTTAACCAATCAAGTGTCAGTCCTCTAATTCCATATAAGCATACAATTTTTGTAGCAAAATGCCATGATTTACTGTTTCAAAGGCTTTTGTAAAGTCTAGAAATATACCACAAGCAATTTTTTTGTCGTCAACAGCTTTGCTTCATCATACCTTATCAAGGCTTTCTAATATATATAGCAATTGTTCTGTAGAATGCTAATCTTCCTGAATCCTAAACTGATAATCAAAAAGTATACTAAAGTATATTAATTAATTTTTGTTAAGATGACTGATAAATTGTTCAAATATTATTCTTTCAAGTATTTTAGTAAATGATGATAATGTAGCTATTGGTCTATAAAATTGCTATTGGATTAGTAACATTACCAGATTTAAATAATATAGGAGTGACTTGGAAAATCTTGAATGAACTTGGAAATAATCCCAATCTGGTTGATTCATTATAAATATATGTAAATGGATCGCTAATTCAGAGCTTGCTAGTTTATTTGGGATAACAAGAGAAGGTTTAATGCTGTCCAGGTTATTTTTTACATCATCTAGTGTTAAAGGTTATAAGACAGCACTTCCTTATGGTGTAGATTTGATAAAGTGGGTAGTATGTTCATAATTACATTGTGGAATAGATTTTTCCAATTCAGGTCCAATATTGATAAAAAAATGTATTAAATTCCTCTGCAATATCCTTCTCAACAGTCACAGTCATTATGTATTAGCTTGGAAGGCCAAATTTGACCTTTTGTTTTTCTGTTAACCAGTCTACAATAATTATATGTTTGCTCTCATTAACTGACCTAACTCACTATGACGTCACAACTTGTTTATGTGGGGGATAGAATCGCCAAATCCAGTTGAAAATCCAACAACATTTGCTCCTAGTGAAACAGGTTAATATAAAATGGCCTGGTTTTCACATATGATATGGGTTAATGTGTACTCAAAAATAGTTTTGGTTTCTAGTATAATTTTGCTTGAATCTGTGTTGATTTGCCCCGTCCGATGACCATGTTCCTTTGCATTTAAACACTAGTTGAAGATATTGAAATATAGGTAAGTTGTAGTGCTTGGGATTGGGTATTCCGGGCGAAAGCCCTTGGAATTAAATTCAGAAAAATTAATTTCTAACCTTGCTGGGATTCGAACCCACGACCTTCCAAATTATACTACCGATGCTCTACTAGCTGAGCTAGAGGCCAGAGTGAGAGCAGGCCGGGGTGAAATAGATGTTAGGTCTCGGTAATTATGATGCAAAGATGAGAGTATGTGGACCGTGTGGCACTAATGAAATAGTTGAAGATATTGAAATATATGTAAGTTGACCTCTATCTCAATTATATCATCACTCTATAATCCCATATAAGCATGTATTGTATTATTTTTAAATTTTCTTTCCTGTCCAAATTAAGAATTTGGATTGTTTTCCATTGCCATTTTTCTAGGGAGAGCAAAAAATTGTCCAATTGTCATCAGCCAATCAAAACTCAGGAGAAACAATAGAAATTGACTTTGAACCAACCAGCGTTGGTGCACATAATTCGACAGTCGGACAGGGTTACGAGATAACTCCGTGTCCGACAGCCAAACTTTTTTTGAAAATATTATAAAATCCATTGAATCTTTTAACGCGGTCCTAAACTTCAACTTGGTTGCCCCGAATCTCGACCAACATCATCTGTAAACGCTCAGCTCTCTATAGCCTAGCCGAGGACTCGCAATTTGAGTGGGAAAATTTTGCCAACCACGGACTGTCGGATAAATTATTCCGTATCCGACAGTAATAGAATTTACAACTTTACTGGCGTATTCTAACATCTAGTTTATAATATACCAACTAAACTTAACTGAAACCTTTGACTGCATTTAATTCTTGAACGTCATTTTACAGCTGAAGACAACTTTAAACTTTTTAAATACAAATTAAAAGCCTTATATCTGGCAAATTAGGATTTGCAAGTTAAATAATTTAGTAAGTATTAGGCTATAAATTTAAGCTTATCACAAACCGTACTTTTGGTTAGTATTAGCTTATATAAGACTTACACGTGGGAGTGTTTTTCTTTAATATTTCTTCTCCGAGTACACCATTCGTTCCAGGTACTTATTCCCCTATCTCATTCCTAAGAAAGTCAATTGGTTGAAATAATATTTGTAGAATATTTACCAAAGCACGAGAAATATGCATCCCAGAGAAAAAGGTGATTGAACATCTTCTTTGCTTAGTCGATTTGCTTGCACGGATTTCTATGTACGTGACTTTTATTACCTAGTTACCAGACTTCGCACGGTTGGTTGCTAGGGAAATGTCCTGGCTCATGCGCAGATTGAGCTGCATTCCAAAGTGCCACAATTTGGAATTTATAGTAAAAGTGATAATTTGAAAGTTTTTAAAATTGGACGAGCCCTTAGAATCGGTTCAATCTGAGAACTTTCGAAACATCATGAGTATCTATAAATTTAGAATTGTACGAGAATGTTGTGCGATGTTACCTTTTTTGTTTCTAATACACTCAACAAAATTTAGCAAATTAATCCGGGGACAATTGGTGCAATTTTGAATCAGAACCTAGTAATTTTGTTGAGTGTATTATAAAACGAACAAGTCACATTTCGTGACCTTGTGTTTTTTCCTGCCAAATTAATATTCTCAGCAGAAAAGAAGTGCATGTACATGGGATACCGGATTATCGGCCCGCTAGGAGATATACATACCTATGTGTATCATAGTGGGAATATTAATGATATGATATTATATTTGTACTGTGTCCTTTGTAATGTATCAAACTGAGGTTATCCTCGCAGTATATGAAGCAATTTATGCAGCTGGAAAATGAAAGTCTTGAACGGGATTTGAACCTAGACTTATATGAGACTTGGTAGCTCATAGTTGTGTTTAGAGCTTGTCACCGCAACAATGACAATTAGTTGGGGTTAATAACCCTAGCAAGCCCCTAGCACTGAAATGTTGAGGATAGAAAGCATAGAAAATAAGCGGGTATTTTGACATCAGTAATAAATTCAGGATTTGTTGTGTAGCTAGAAATGATCAAGTCAGCAAAACATGCCTTGATCATTTCTACACAACAAATCCTGAATTTATTACTGATGTCAAAATACCCGCTATTGGCCTAGCCGACCATTTACCTGTTTTCATTCGGCGAAAATACACCCGCCAATATGCAGAAACGCCGAACTCGGATTACATAACAATAAAATATCGGAATATGAAAACTTGGAATATTGATGATTTATTATCCGACCTCTCTCTTGTCCCTTGGGATGCTGGCTTTGTCTTTGATGATATAGATGATATTCTACACACTTACGAGACGCTACTAAATAGTGTTCTAGAGCAACACGTTCCCATCAGAGAGAAACGCGTGAAGAGGCAAGTTCAGCCTCCTTGGTTCAACAAAGAAATTGGTCAAGCAATCAGAGAGAGAGATTCACTGCTAAAAAGAGCCCGGAACTCTAATTCTTCTGATGACTGGTACAAATTCAAACGAGCTCGGTGTAAAACTGTAAATTATATTAAAAAGTCAAAACGCCTGTACTTCAGTGAATCAATCGAACGGAACAAAGGAAATTCTAAAGGTATTTGGCGTGCTTTACGTACCCTCAGTGGGATACCCGAAAGTGCAACAAGGATTAGTGCATTGAAAACTGACAATGGCATCGCATCCGAACCAACCCAGATCGCTGACTCATTAAACACTTATTTTGTTAACATCACCTCTCAACTGAATATCAGCAATGAAGTAAATAATGGCGGTTGTAATGATGAAAAACTGCAGAACTTTATTAGATCACGTATTGATGCTGAATCTATCTTCAAAATCCTTCCCGCAGAAATTATCAACAAGATACCAACTAATATTGCAACTGGTCCTGATGGAATAAGTGCCCGTGTTCTTAAAACAGTGGCTCCAGTCCTTGCATTTCCACTTCACAAGTTGTTAAACCTTTCAATTTCTTCAGCAGTCTTCCCATCAACATGGAAAATTACCCGTGTAACTCCTATTCACAAGGATGGTCCTCAAGATGATAAAAAGGCTGAACTATCGTCCAATTTCCGTCTTGTGTACATTTTCTAAGATATTAGAAAAACATGTTGGAAACTCTCTGCTCAATTACCTTCAAAACATTAATCTTATTTATGCCAATCAGTCAGCTTTTCGCAAATATATTTCAACCGAAACCGCACTAATTAAACTAACAGACAAACTTTTATTTAATATGGATAATGATCAATTGTCTGGCCTCTTTTTCATTGACTTTAAAAAAGCGTTTGATGTGATCAATCATGACATATTGTTACGCAAACTAAGTTTGTATGGTGCTTCAGACCTCACAGTCAATTGGTTCAGATCATATCTATCAACCCGAAAACATTATGTCCAACTATCTGACATTTCTTCTTCAGTCCTGCCGATAACAGATGGAATTCCTCAGGGATCAAATCTGGGTCCGATCCTGTTCCTATTATTTGTGAATGATTTACCACTGAGCCTTGGAACTTCCACTTTAGATATATATGCTGACGATGCTACACTTTGTGCAAGCTCTAAATGGGACAAGCCCAATCATATTAGTTCGTCATTGCACAATGATCTTCATAACATTGAAATGTGGACACAAGCTAACAAGATGGTAATTAATGAAGACAAGACCAAAGCCATGTTGATCGTTGGTAAAAGATTGCGTAAACGCGATGGAATTAATGAAACTCTAAACATTAACCTAAACAACAAGGCCATCGAACAGGTCCAGCACCACAAGCTGCTCGGCATTGAGTTGGATGATAACCTAGACTTAAGCAACCATATCCAAGAAAACCTTTGAAAGAAGCTAACAAAGCGTATTGGATTACTAAGGCACATTAGCCCCTATTTGAAACGTTATCAAAGGGAACTTTACTACAATACAGTAATTAAGCCAGTAATGTTATATGGTTCGTCTGTATGGGCGTACGGGCATCAGGGGTTTGAAAGTAGGGGTTTTAAATTGCAAAAAAGGGCAGCTAGGATAATTACTAGTTCTGATTGCTATAGTAGCTCAATAACTATATTTAATTCTTTAAACTGGATACCATTTCTTGCTGACTCTTATATAAATCGTCTTGCATTAATTGGTAAAAGGCTAAATGGCCTTACGCCGCCATATCTTAATGAAACTCTAAGTATCAATTCCGACGTTCATAATCGAAATACTAGATTTAGTAAACTTAATCTTAATTGCCCATTTTACAAGAAAACGACCGAAGGCGGTCGTACTTTTTCTGTAAGGTCAATTCAGGATTGGAATTGTCTTCATATGAGTTTAAAGGAATCCAGTAGTTTTAAATCCTTTAAGAAGAGCCTTTTTAACAGTTTAATGAAGAAACAGAAAACAGACCTAATCTTCCATTCATAATTATTCTAATTAACTAATTAACGATTAGTATAGACCAATTGCGAAACTCACACTGGTGTGGGGATTGGCTTGTGGACGGAAGATCTGGCGCTAAAGTCACAAATCGCGCCGGATCGCAATGTTCACGGGTTGAGCCCTGTATTGGTGTGGGTTTTGCATTTGGTCTATTCTATTAGAGATTTCTCATAAGTCCGATTATTTTACGCAACGTTTTACGCGGGTGTGAACTCGTGAAAACCGTATATTTGCATGACTAAGACAGCTGGGGAAGTCATTGTAATAGTCTAAGAAAAAAGAAAGTCCATTTTTACACAAATTAATTCTTTATTGTCAATATAAGAATTTCATAAAATATAAAATTCACAACTATTAGAAAGCGACATATTTTTCAGTTACACTAATCTCACTCTTTGTTCTGAACATTATACAAAAGATCTTTTATTTTTCTTTATACTTTATTGTTAAGTTTGAGAGGCACTTTAGACTTTTTGAGGCACTTTGATATAGTATATTGTTAAGTATTGTTGTGCATGTCACTTTCTGCAAAGAAACAGGATCCCATTGTTTTTTGTCTGTTTCTAAATGACAATATTAAGATATGATGAAAGAGAATATGACACAATATAATGCGAAAACTATAAAGCAAAATCGTTTCTTAATACTCTCTAAGTGACTGGAAAAGTCGTATGGGCCTCTCAGCCATGAACTCACATAATTCGAAAATAATTGGCTGAAACCAACGTGGATGTCGCCATATATTGTTTGAGGCTTTGTAGTTCTTTATGTGTTTAATGACATGCTCTACTTTTATTCTATACTTTCTGTGATATTTATTTTGCCTAGTAGCTAATCGGCGAAGTCTTCCAGGCATACGCCCCAGTTGCGCTTGTCTCCACGATGCGAAGGGGAGGACGAGCAGAATATCCTTTATCTGCAAGCAGCTCAAAGTTAAAAGGAAAGTCTAATGCTAATCCAGGTCCTATCGACTGCGCTCTGAGATAAGTCCCAGCATCATTCAAATGACCTGGAAATCCAGCTTGTATGAAACGAATGTGGCCTTAAGCAGTCGCACACCACTTGGATCATGCTCATAAAATGGCAATGTCTGTGCTCATTGTAAAAGTGCTCTTGATTCTACGAAGGCCGATTTATTGGGGTAAATGTCCCATCAATTGCTCCCACGGCGTTAAGAAAGTGTCTCCAGGTGCCTCGAAGATTTCTCCATTCCTGAATGCTCGGCCACGACACGAAAGAACGAAAATGATGCCATAAGATTGGAGCAATCTGATGAATAGTCCCAGAAACTGTAGACATGTTTACATCAAAAATACAAACCAATAAATCAAGACTAGGATATTTGCGTAGCCATATCAGTACTAACAAAACCCGGTTAGTTACTTCAAGTGTATATGGTCTGCCTTCTCTGACTCTGGGTTCGGTGTTTCTCCTTGATATAAGAATTTCATGACAAACATTATAAACCAGTTCAGTTAAGGACTCGGGTGTCTCTCCGGACACCAGCCAGAAGATATACTCATGTCTCGAAAACATTCCAAAGTCATCTCGCACGATAAAATTATGCGAATTGCGACTTAAAGGGAGAAGAGACTGTGGAAATGGTTGATTTACATATTGAAATATTGTCGGTGGTAGTATGCAGAGAGAGGCTCTTGAAAGACATTCTTTGATGTGTAATGCGGCTTTAAGTACAATGCAGAAAATGCAAGTGCTTTTCGATAAAATTAAAGAAAAAAATTGAAAATTTACAGTTGTAAAAGAGAAAGAGCCAGAGATAAATACAAAAAAGTCGTGTCTAGTTACCGTTAGTTTTCCTAGGAGTTTTCTGAATCAGTGTTAAGACTGGTGTGTGTTTTAGTGTAAATGAAAATATGTCGCTTTCTAGGAGTTGTGCATTTCATATGTTTTATGAAATTCTTGTATTGACAATAAAGAATTGATTAATTGTGTAAAAATGGACTGTTTCTTTTTTCTTAGACCATTACAATGACTTCCCCAGCTGTCTTAGTCATGCAAATATACGGTTTTCACGAGTTCACACCCGCGTAAAACATAGCGTAAAATAATCGGACTTATGAGAAATCTCTATTAGGTTTCAATTTTTAAGATCCTATTAACATATTCATATACTTTTATACATATATATGTAAATAAATATTTAATATATAGAGAGCGAGTTAGAGTAAGAGTGTGTGTGAGAGAGTGAGTGTGTGTGTGTTAGATATTGACTTTCCTTTTATAGAGGGCCACAGGTTTGTCAGTTTTTAGTATTTTAATAAAGTTTATTGATTGATTGATATTGATTGATTGATTGATTGACCTTTTGGGGTTAGAAAACCTATCACATGTTGGCGCTAGAAACCCTAACACATAATAGGGATAGAATCGATAGCATATGTTGAGGATAGAAGGCCTAGTACATGGCTAGAAACCCTAGCACGTATTAAAGTGTGAGTAAGTGTGGGTAAGTGTGGGTAAGTGTGTCGTGAGTGTGTGTAAGTGTGTGCAAAGTGTGTGTAATTGTGTGTGTAAGTGTATGTAGGTATGTGCAAGTGTGTGTAAGAGTGTGTAAGTTTGTGTAAGTGTGTGTTAGTGTGAGTAAATGTAAGTGTGTGTAAGTGTGTGCAATTGTGTGTAATTGTGCTTGTGTGGGTGTAAGTGTGTGTGTAAGTATGTTTAAGTATGCGTTATTTTGTGCAAGCATAATAAGCACTATAACTTATCTTTACTTCTATATCTTCATGTATTTCATAAGTACTACGCGTTCCACATATTCTCATCTTTGCATCATAATTACCACGACCTAACATATTTCACCTCGGCCTGCTCTCAGTCTGACCTCAAGCTCAGCTGAAGAGCACCGGTAGTACAATTCCGAAGGTCGTAGGTTCGATTCCCAGCGAGGTGGGAAATTAATTTTTCCGAATTTAATTTCAAGGCCTTTCGCCCGGATTAATATATACTCTCATTGTTTTGAAGTATTCTTTATTTTTGATAATCTAAGTTTCTTAAAGCCGGGGAGGGTTTTGAATTCAGCAGGGAAGAGTGGGGCTGATGAATTAATTAAATGAAAACTGCGGACAGGTCATTATTGTGTGCACCGAGATGGGACAGTAGGTCATTATTTGTTGAAATAATGACCTCCTGTTCCATCTCGGTGGGCATAATAATGACCTGACTGCAATTTCATTTAAAAATGTAGTTTACAAACAAAACATACAACAACAACAAAAAAACGTCTTTTAATGACATTTCATTGTTTAAGATATTTGGCATTATAGTTGGCCATCATTATGCGCATGAACAGTACTTACTTAATTGTTATAAATTGTAATATTACAATTGCCACCACTTACATTCAGACATATTTTCCCCGTATTACTTTCAATCTCCGAAAAGTTGGACTGCACGGCTGGAACTGCCGTTCTTTCACTACATTTGGTCCCTTGGCTAGCTTGCACAATACTGGAAACCTTAGCTAATTGATTGTCTGATACCCTTTTGTAGCTTTGCAAAGACTCTGATCTATGGCCAGTTACCCCCTTAATTAATTTGTCATCAACATTTTCTTGGAACAATCTAGTCGCAGCTGTTGCTCGTAAAGAATGATTTGTGAAAAAACCATCTACCCCAGTTTCCTTCATCATTGACTGAACTACATTCTTAAGTGTATTATGGCCCAAAGGAACACTACAGTACCACAATTCTCCTTTCTTGTAATTTTGCAAAGGCTTTAAATAAAAAGCATTTTCTAATGCATCTTTAGGACAACGCCTCATATAGGTCTTAACAATTTGCACCACACATCGCTCTGGACATTGGACATTAGCATATGCCCTACTCACTTTGGGCGTTAACTTGCGATGTTTCAAACCACCTTGTATAGTTTTAGACACACCCTCCGAATAAAGCAAATATTCCCTCCCCTCGGAATCAGTATTGATTGAAAAATTACTTATGGTCAATTTCCTATGTTCATCCCCAGCCCTCATGCCAAAATTTAGACCTATTAAATAAAGGGCTGTTCTCAACAGAACTTTGGGACAACTATCGCCCAGAAATTTGTTTTCCCAAAGATGATTTTCTATTTCTTCAGAAATTACTTGTGCCTGCTTGGGATGCAAGCCTAGCTTGTTATTGGTTGAAGTTTTTATTTCGATATCTAGTGATTTTCTTAGCTTTTCAAATGCCCCTCCAGAAAAAAACTTAACTACTCTCCCCTTCATTTCAAAATACTTCTGCAAACTACTCACTATCTCGTGCAATGTTTTGGCGGGATATCGTTCGCCTCCTTCCTTTCTAACTTCAGCGATGAATTGGCTAACAACGTCACTCAGGTTTTCGTCTTGCGTAATATCCAACAACTCTGTCGTCTTCTCCACTATTTCAGCAACCATAGACTTCTCACCTTTAGAAAAGTCACCACTCTTTCGCCACATTGCCCAATTTTGGTATAAACGGAAAGCCCACATGGCTTTACTCTTTGTATTAGTTGGAATCGACTCCTCTGCTAGTTCTACTAAATTCCTCTCTTGCATTTTCTTGAAACGACTTTGCTGAGGCTCTTCGACTTGCTTCTCTTCAATAGCTAAAAATAAAGAAGTAATTCATTTAGTTTAAAACATATGTACAAGCAGTTAAACGTCAAGACAATAGCATCACATGAAATAATCAACAGAATCATCATACTTTTAAACAAACTCACTTTTTACAGTTAAAGACGAGTTCTTGTTTTCAAAACTGTCCACCAATTGCGATAGGATTGCATCATCGTCCTTGTCGACCGCTAACATTTCGCAACAGCACTCTTCATACGTCTCCATCTCAGCAAAGTGAACCGTGAAGTGAACTCAATGAAATGCACATGTGAAAAGCCAAAGTTCGATTTTATAGTCAATTAATAGGAACGTGAATATGCAAAAGCTCAAAGCGTTTCATTGGTGTTTTGCGATCAGTAGTGGAATTCCAACATATAATTTGAAGCTTTGTATACAAGTTCAATAGAACTCGTATACAAAGCGCATGGATTATTATGCTCACTTGAAACCAATAAGATTTCCGATTTATTGTGTGCTTTGTATATAGAAGATCTAATGGAACAACGGGTTTAAAAAAGACACTCTAAACATAAACCATTAATTAGCCTGCTTATTGTAAAACACGAACAAAACAGTTCGGACAATTCGGTTTCTTTTCTTCGAAAACAATGAGAGTATATATTAAGTATTGGATAATGGTCTCGCTCTTCGGATTACTGAAAATAATGACCTCGCGCTACGCGCTCGGTCATTATTTTCAATAATCCTCAGAGCTCGACCATTATCCAATACATAACCACGTTCCTAAATACTATAAATTATCCCACATACTCTCAGCATTAGATTTAGATTTAGTTGTGTAAGATTCTGGAACCATCTCTAGTAAAGATTCATAAGTAACGGTTTCGTTTCTTAAAGTTCCTATCACCCTCCTAACAATATTCCCAGTATTGATTCACATGGAGGAAGTTGTTGAAAGACCAGAAAAATACATAACTTTGAGTAGCGCTTTTTGCAGTAGTAAAGGTTTTCCATTACGTATGGTTATGACTGTTTTTACGGCGACAATCGTCTTCTATTAACTATGATGCAGATTACAATCAGCCCTTCTAAATCCACCTATTTTTCTCGTTTAGAGCAAACAATTGTATTTTACAATACGTAGTCGGGTTCATAAGTGAATGAAGGTGTGCATGTGTATGTACCCATACAAAAGTCTAGTTTTTGGCGCTTTTTGCCATTATTGTTCATGATGGAAAAAAATTTCATCTTAAAAATATATGTAGGGCAATAAAAGCTTAAAAATAATAAAGACTGTAATGATACATTACGAACATTTTTAGTGAACTAACGAAAAAGAAAATTATATCACAATTCTGCTGTTTGTTGATATAGAGGGCTGCAATAGCATACTTCCATAGTCATATATATTGCTATAACCATTGCTTTTGTAATTTGTCTCTAACTTAGGCGTGAAACAGGGGTGTGTCCTTTCAACCATCTTACCCAACTTATACCTAAATTACCTCTCTGATAACTTAGATGAAATCCCCCTAACACAGAATGAACTCATTGAATTTAGCGCGGTGTCAGTAAGCCATTTGCTGTATGCCGACGACTTGGTCCTACTTGCGAGGAGCGAAAAAGTCCTGCAGCGATACTTAGACTGCATAACTGCATAAGTATTTTTTTCCAAATGGAACTAGAATGAGACTGAATCTAGATAAAATGAATATGTTAGTCTTCAAAAACACAAGCAGAGCAATGAATAACTATACCTTTAGGTATAAATAAGATAGTCGAAAAGTAGACACTAGCCAGTCAATTGCATATGTAGAGATTTTTCACTCTTGTAACAAGGCAGCCATATTGGTGTATTAAACAATAAAAACTTTCTGCACAATTATTGCATTCAAATAGAGTTTAATTCCTCGACGACACAATTTGTTTTTGGATACACCAACATGACGGACGCGACGTCAAGTGAAAATACTCTATAGACAACATTCTATGCAAGCAGGATTGCTAACGTTATTCCTTCTGGATTCTTTATAAAAGGATCATACTTCCAGACATCGAGTGCTGAAGCGTCGTATGGCAGCGCGGAGTATTTACGGCTACGCTGGAAATTTCGGCTCCAACACCACTATCCGAAGATTTACAGACTGACCAGGAAGCTCGGCCGAAGCCTAAGGGAAAGGTTAGTCAGTCCCTAGACCTTAAATGATTAACCCCTTGCCATGACCAGCAAACTCAAAAATCGATTGTAATGCTGATGGCTTTGAACGCATACTCGGCCTTTTTCTATTTGGGATGTGTTTAGTAAAACTAAAGAGAAAGTGCATCCTAGTAATATGACATTCTTTAGTTTCATACAGAAAAACGTAGGACATTGGAACATAATACTGCAGTTTGTAAACATGAATGAGTAAAATACGCACACAACACATGAATCCAGCGTGATGCCAAAGCAAAACCAGTCTATATTAAAGGTTTATGCGCTTGTATTGATTATTGAATCGCACATATGTAAGAGTCTGGAACTGACTCTAGTAATGGTGCATGCGCAAGTATTGATTAATGGTTCTCACATCCGGTCCCGGTTAGCTTAGTCGGTAAAGGCGTCGGTCTGTTGTGCGTTCGGTCATGGTTTGAAACATCGGCCGAGCCAACACTCATTCGGATCTTAAAATAACATTTTGCAATTTGTAAACATGAATGAGTAAAATACGCACATAACACATGAATCCAGCGTGATGTCAAAGCAAAACCGCTCGCAAACCCGGCTTTCAAATGCACATAAAAAAGCATCGCATATAATTAGTCTCACATGTGTAAGTTTATCGACCCGTCTCTAGTAGAGGTCCATGCGTAAAGATTGAGTAATGAATCACGCATATGTAAGAGTGTGGAACATTCTCTATTAAAGGTTCATGCGCATGTATTGATTAGTGGTTCTCACATCCGTACCCGGTTAGCTTAGTTTGTAAGAACGTCAATCTATTGTGCGGAAGGTCATGGTTCAAACCTCGGCCGAGCCAAAACTAAGGCGGATCTTAAAATAACTGAGGGAAAGGTGCTGCCTTTGCTATTATATCTGAAAACCCGCAGTTAGACCTCCAAGTCTTCTCGGACAAGGACTTCAAACCGTAGGCCTCGCCTCTCTTGACTGTATAACACTGTTGAGGATATAGAAGTAAGTTATAGTGCTTGGAAACGAGGTTATTCCAGGCGAAAGCCCTTGAAATTAAATTTGGAAAAATTAATTTCCGACCTCGCTGGGATTCGAACCCACGACCTTCGGAATTGTACTATTGATGCTCTTCCAGCTGAGCTAGAGGTCAGACTGAGAGCAGGCCGAGGAATAACCTCGTTTCCAAGCACTATGACTTACTTCTATATCCTCAACTATTTTCATTAGTGCTACGCGGTCCATATACTCTCACCTTTGAATCATAATTACCGCGACCTAACATCTATTAGTTATCGATTGACACGGTTTTCTTTGTTATTCATAAGGCTTTATTTTTATTACAACCCTCATAAACAATGGACAAACTTAAAGCCCGGGGAGGGAATTGAAATGCAGCAGGGAAGAGCGGGGCTGATATGAATTAATCTGATTGGCTCATTATGAATCGAAGGTCAATATATAGTTTTATTATATGGCATCAATGTTTCGCGCGCTCTGATTGGCTGCTTAGCGGGCAAGATTTTCTTGTAATGACCGGTCATTATGGAAATTGTTCTCGGCTTCATTCACGGCTCTTTTCAGTTGCGATCAAAAGCTACGAAACCAAACATTAAATCAACCGAAAACATAAACAAAATACATTTATCTTTTCAAGAACTGAAAAAAATTATTGTATAGCTTAGAGATACTTCTCAGTGTACAATGAGCGACGAAGAGAGCCACAGCGAAAGCGAATTTTACAATCCAGAGGAAGAAGAGGCAAAAAGTGAGCAAAACAACATGGCTGAAGTAACCAAAACCAGCACCATCAGCGACAAATGTCGTACATTTTGAGTTCTTCAAGTCACTCGCAAAATTCCAAACAGATAACTGCTCCTCCAGACAATAGCAGTGGCCAGTTAATAACAAGTTCACAGCAGTCACACAGCAGCCTGAGTCTCCAAAACACGACGAATTCGCTCGCTGTGAATAATCTAAGCGACCCAGCAGCTTTAAATGGTGTTTTTCCTGGAGCAAATATCAGCAGTATCTCTCAATGTCAGTTCCAGATCTTCAATGGCCCAGTTAAGTTAATCCAACAAGGTGCAAAGAGATGTTGTTAATGAGAACGACGACGAAGAATAACACTTCACTGAAATCACTGCAAGTTCTCCCCACGTGTTCAAAATTCATTTACAATTTGGGTCTATTTTTCTTCTAATTTTTTGAGTTTCTAAGAGTTCAAACACTTGTAAACACAGGTATCTGTGTTTTGTGAAATTAACGTGTTCGCATTTTCCTAGATCCTGCAATAATAAAGACAAAAATGTTCTCGCTTTGAACAAAACCGTCTCTGTGAATTTCAATAAATTCGCCAGGATCGCTAGGCTCAGTGAACACGACCTCAACTTTGACCTTGCGTGCGCAAGCGGATGTTGAAAATTACTTCCGGTGTCCATAGTTAGGTATATTATTTATTAGAAATACAGCACTAAAAAAGGCCATATAATAAATAACTTATTAACCTCGTCCGTTCGGTCATTACAGGAAAATCTCAGACCTCGGTCTTTTTTGTACGGACCTCGCTGCGCTCGGTCCCTACTGCCAAGACCTCGGTCTGAGATTTTCCTGTAATGACCTCACTCTCGGTTAATAAGTAGTATATAAACCCGGTTTATAACTATTTATTAATATATACTCTCATTGTTTTGAAGTATTCTTTATTTTTGATAATCTAAGTTTCTTAAAGCCGGGGAGGGTTTTGAATTCAGCAGGGAAGAGTGGGGCTGATGAATTAATTAAATGAAAACTGCGGACAGGTCATTATTGTGTGCACCGAGATGGGACAGTAGGTCATTATTTGTTGAAATAATGACCTCCTGTTCCATCTCGGTGGGCATAATGACCTGACTGCAATTTCATTTAAAAATGTAGTTTACAAACAAAACATACAACAACAACAAAAAAACGTCTTTTAATGACATTTCATTGTTTAGGATATTTGGCATTATAGTTGGCCATCATTATGCGCATGATCATGAACAGTACTTACTTAATTGTTATAAATTGTAATATTACAATTGCCACCACTTACATTCAGACATATTTTCCCCGTATTACTTTCAATCTCCGAAAAGTTGGACTGCACGGCTGGAACTGCCGTTCTTTCACTACATTTGGTCCCTTGGCTAGCTTGCACAATACTGGAAACCTTAGCTAATTGATTGTCTGATACCCTTTTGTAGCTTTGCAAAGACTCTGATCTATGGCCAGTTACCCCCTTAATTAATTTGTCATCAACATTTTCTTGGAACACTCTAGTCGCAGCTGTTGCTCGTAAAGAATGATTTGTGAAAAAACCATCTACCCCAGTTTCCTTCATCATTGACTGAACTACATTCTTAAGTGTATTATGGCCCAATAGAACACTACAGTACCATAATTCTCCTTTCTTGTAATTTTGCAAAGGCTTTAAATAAAAAGCATTTTCTAATGCATCTTTAGGACAACGCCTCATATAGGTCTTAACAATTTGCACCACACATCGCTCTGGACATTGGACATTAGCATATGCCCTACTCACTTTGGACGTTAACTTGCGATGTTTCAAACCACCTTGCATAGTTTTAGACACACCCTCCGAATAAAGCAAATATTCCCTCCCCTCGGAATCAGTATTGATTGAAAAATTACTTATGGTCAATTTCCTATGTTCATCCCAAACCCTCATGCCAAAATTTAGACCTATTAAATAAAGGGCTGTTCTCAACAGAACTTTGGGACAACTATCGCCCAGAAATTTGTTTTCCCAAAGATGATTTTCTATTTCTTCAGAAATTACTTGTGCCTGCTTGGGATGCAAGCCTAGCTTGTTATTGGTTGAAGTTTTTATTTCGATATCTAGTGATTTTCTTAGCTTTTCAAATGCCCCTCCAGAAAAAAACTTAACTACTCTCCCCTTCATTTCAAAATACTTCTGCAAACTACTCACTATCTCGTGCAATGTTTTGGCGGGATATCGTTCGCCTCCTTCCTTTCTAACTTCAGCGATGAATTGGCTAACAACGTCACTCAGGTTTTCGTCTTGCGTGATATCCAACAACTCTGTCGTCTTCTCCACTATTTCAGCAACCATAGACTTCTCACCTTTAGAAAAGTCACCACTCTTTCGCCACATTGCCCAATTTTGGTATAAACGGAAAGCCCACATGGCTTTACTCTTTGTATTAGTTGGAATCGACTCCTCTGCTAGTTCTACTAAATTCCTCTCTTGCATTTTCTTGAAACGACTTTGCTGAGGCTCTTCGACTTGCTTCTCTTCAATAGCTAAAAATAAAGAAGTAATTCATTTAGTTTAAAACATATGTACAAGCAGTTAAACGTCAAGACAATAGCATCATATGAAATAATCAACAGAATCATCATACTTTTAAACAAACTCACTTTTTACAGTTAAAGACGAGTTCTTGTTTTCCAAACTGTCCACCAATTGCGATAGGATTGCATCATCGTCCTTGTCGACCGCTAACATTTCGCAACAGCACTCTTCATACGTCTCCATCTCAGCAAAGTGAACCGTGAAGTGAACTCAATGAAATGCACATGTGAAAAGCCAAAGTTCGATTTTATAGTCAATTAATAGAAACGTGAATATGCAAAAGCTCAAAGCGTTTCATTGGTGTTTTGCGATCAGTAGTGGAATTCCAACATAATTTGAAGCTTTGTATACAAGTTCAATAGAACTCGTATACCAAGCCCATGGATTATTATGCTCACTTGAAACCAATAAGATTTCCGATTTATTGTGTGCTTTGTATATAGAAGATCTAATGGAACAACGGGTTTAAAAAAGACACTCTAAACATAAACCATTAATTAGCCTGCTTATTGTAAAACACGAACAAAACAGTTCGGACAATTCGGTTTCTTTTCTTCGAAAACAATGAGAGTATATATTAAGTATTGGATAATGGTCTCGCTCTTCGGATTACTGAAAATAATGACCTCGCGCTACGCGCTCGGTCATTATTTTCAATAATCCTCAGAGCTCGACCATTATCCAATACATATTGACCTTGAATTTATAATGAGCCAATCAGACTAATTCACATCAGCCCCGCTCTTCCCTGCTGCCTGACGAGTAAACTATCTGGGGAATAATACTATTCTACAGAACTAATCTAATTAATGTTTACATTCAAAAAAACTATAGAGATATGTTTTCTATAAACATTACATTATCAAATCGTTGCTAGTGCTCATAGTTTATGTGTTAAAGTTTACAACACAGTTTGTAAAATAATAATTCTTACAAACTGGGTTTTGCTCATCCTTTTCACTACATTTCTTCTTGTTTTCCTGGCCGCCATTATCGAGATCTTCGTTAGGTCTTTTTGCCGTAGATGTGGTACATTCATTGAAAGACTTACCTCCACTGTCAAAGCACTTGGAAATCGCTGTCTTGACACTTACTATTGGCCTTTGGTATTTTTGAAGGCTTCTTTCATCTCTATGCCCGGTTCGTTCCAACTCCATTGCCATACAGCCACATATGATTACGAAACCATAAAATCTATGGTTTTCTATTATCATCTGCACTTTTGTTTAATTAGCATCATAGATTTCCAGAACATTAAAACTATGTGCTACATTACCTCTGTAGGGAATAGAGGGCATTAGTTAATCCCTTTATAATTTTTATATTGTTCATGCTCTGTAGACAACAAGAGAAATATAAAAACAAAGCGGAAAATGTTTACCCTTTTGTATACATTCTAAACTTCCAACTGAACCACGAATATTTTTTAAATTCTTTTTATTTTTATTATCTTAAAAGTCTAACATCAGAATATTATAGAATATTATAGAAAACCTTCTTAATTGATAACTAAAATAGTTAGTTACCGAGAACGGAGGTAATAAGCCATATACATGTATATGGCTTATTACCTCCGTTCTCGGTAACTAACTCTTACTTTCACCCCGGCCTGCTCTCAGTCTGACCTCTAGCTCAGCTGGAAGAGCATCGGTAGTACAATTCCGAAGGTCGTGGGTTCGAATCCCAGCGAGGTCGGAAATTAATTTTTCCGAATTTAATTCCAAGGGCTTTCGCCCGGAATAACCTCGTTCCCAAGCACTACAACTTACTACTTCTATATCTTTGACAAAATCTAACCTAGTCTACACTAACTTGACCTTAAATTCTACACACAGTTCAAAAGCTTGGCTCCTTGCTTTTTTTAGTTCTTCACCCTTGTTCTCCTTCTTGTTATTGTTCTTGTTCTATAGTACAACTCTCTTGACCAGCTACCAAAACTGTAGACAATATATTAAATTAAGACTTGTACTAACTAAGGCTCTACTCACAGCTCTGGCTGTATTCCTTATATACCTAATGTATTTCTAAATATAGATATCACTATATTTCTAAATATAATTATTACAACCTTCCAGAATGTTCTTTGTAAATGTATTGAATAACAATGACTAAGCATTGAAGCTTCTAGAGGCTTCTAGACATTTTCTGTAACATAACTCAAGTAGAAGGTTACAGAATGTTCTTTCTACTGAGTTCTAATTAACAACTAAAACAATAATAATAATAATATGGACTGCTTGGCCCCCATAACAATCCTCCTATTGGAAAAAAGAAAGTTAGTATAACTTTCTTTAAGTTCAGTGTCCTATACTCTAGACAAACAGTCCTCAATGAGGTTGTTCTTGCCTTGGATATGTCTTATCTCTAGATTGTAGCAAAACAGCAAACACCAGCGCATCAGGCGTTGGTTATTATTCTTTAACTTGTGAAGGAAGACAATTGGGTTGTGGTCACTATACACAATAAGTGGTAACGTAGAAGAACCAACATAAACTTCCAAGTGTTGCAGTGCAAGGATCATAGCAAGACATTCTTTTTCTATAGTTGAATAGTTTTTCTGATTTTTGGTAAATTTTTTGAGAAGTAGCAAATTGGATGGTCGACTTCGTCTTTGTGTTCTTGCAATAACACTGCACCTGCGGCGACGTCACTAGCATCAACAGCTAACTAGTTTAAACTCACGTGAGAAGTCTGGCACAGATAATACAGGAGCTGTTTCAAGTAGCATCTTGAGCTCAACAAAGGCCTTCTGACATCTGTCATTCCATGAGAACTTCACCTTTTTACTGAGAAGATGAGTCAACGGCTCTGTGACGGAGGAGAAATTTGGACAAAACTTTCTGTAATATCCAGCCATACCAAGAAAGCGCATCAATTCTCTCGTTCTTTGGCGTTGGGAAATCATTGATTGCTTGCAATAACAGGCTTTACTTGTCCTTGTCCAACGATGTGTCCCAAATAGACAACATGCGCGCAGCCAAATTCGGTCTTTGATCGTTTAATGGTCACATTTGCGTCAGAATTTCTTGATAAATTTCACGTGATCTTCCCAGGTTTCACTGTGGATGATGACATCATCAATGTACGCTTCACAGCCATGTAAGCCAGCGATAATATCATTAATAAGGCGTTGAAACGTAGCTAGAGAATCGTTCATCCCAAACGGCATCACTTTGTATTGGAATGTTCCAAATGGCGTGACTAATGTTGATATTTCTTTTGCGCGTTCTGTGAGTGGTATCTGCCAGAATCCCTTAAGTAAGTCGAACTTGGTTACGTACTTAGCGTTGCCAACTCTATCAATGCAGTCATCCATTCTGGGTATTGGGAATGTATCAGTCTTTGTTACATTGTTCACCTTTCTGTAGTCTGTACACAGGCGGTACCCTTCATCAGACTTTGGAACTAACACGCATGGAGAACTCCAACTGCTTTTACTTGGCTCGATGAAATTGTGTTCTAGTAGATATTGTATCTCCTTCTCGAGATACTTCTGCTTGATTGGATTCAACCTGTATACGTGCTGCTTGATAGGCGTAGCATCACCAACATCAACATCATGATAGATTTTATCAGTACGACTTGGTACATCTGAGAATAGTTGAAACACCCCTTTTTACGTAAGGCTTGAGCATATTAATATGACACAACTATGTCTTCTTTCTCCTATCAGGAGTAGCTAATATGTAATTAAGATCACTTAATTACTTCTCTACAATATAGGGTTCAAAGTATCTAGCCTGCAATGGACTATTAGTAACTGGTAATAGAGCTAGAACCTTTTGACCTAGTTCAAAATTACGTTTAACAGTATATTTGTTATACCTAGCTTTCATTTTCTCTTGTGATGATGCTAGATTTATTTTAGCTAATTGACATGCGTTATTAAGCTTTGTACGGAAATCTGAAACATACTGTAACAAGTTAAGTGGAGTATTACTATTACTACTCAGTAATTTCTCTTTGACAAGCTTAAGAGGCCCCCTTACAGTGTGTCCAAAAACTAGCTCAAACGGACTTAAACCTAGCGATTCTTGGACTGACTCTCTTGCAGCAAACAAAAGTAGGTGGATCCCTTCGTCCCAGTCTTTTTAGTTTCTGATCATGGTCTTGAGTGTTTGGTGGAATCTCTCTAAAGCACCCAGACTCTCAGGATGGTAGGCTGAGGACTTTTACTGCGCAATGCCCAACTCATGCATGACTTGTTGGAATACTCCAGACATGAAATTAGAACCTTGGTCAGACTGTATTGACTTTGGAAGACCAAACAAAGAAAAGAACTTGGATAACGCCTTCACAATGGATTTAACTTTGATATTCCTAAGCGGTATTGCTTCTGGAAATCTCGTTGAGGCACACATTACAGTAAGAAGGTACTGGTTACCTGATTTCGTCTTAGGTAGAGGACCTACAATCTATTAGTACTCTGCTGAACGTTTCGTCAAACGCTGGTATGGGTTGAAGTGGAGCTTTTGGAACTGATTGATTTGGCTTTCCTACAACTTGGCAGCTATGACATCACCTACGGAACTCTACGAAGTCTTTTCTTAGGCTTGGCCAGTAGAAGTGGTTTAAAATCTTGTGGTATGTCTTGCTGATACCTAGGTGGCCAGCTAGTGGTGTATCATGGACAATGCTGAGGATTTCTGGTCTGTATAACTTTGAAACAACAATCTGATGCTTAACAGCCCACTCATCATCAGCAGCAACGTCTGGTGGTCTCCACTTTTTCATTAGTATACCGTTTCGAGCGTAGTAACAAACAGCATTCTCTGGTACTTCACTGTCGTCAACAGCTTTCTGGATCAACGTCAATATTTCCGGGTCTTTATTCTGTTCTGCGATTAGTTGTGGCGATGACATTGAGTCGACCATGGTATCCGACGTTTGCATGACTTCCGGTTTCGGTGTAAATACATCGCCTGATAATGCTTGACCGGCACACGTATCTTCAAGGATGTATTCTGCTTCATGATTATTATTTGCAACAGCCTCCTCTCCAAGAATCTTCTTTTGCATAGCCCTGGTAACTGCACACGACGGGTACAGATCCGGAATTTCAATCTCTATTGGGTCTGGTTTCTGACCAATGCAGGGCTTGTTAATAACGATTGCATTGACAACGACTCCATCACCAGCTAGGTCGTTGCCAAGAAGTAGATGAATTCCATCGAAGGGAAGAAACGGCCTGATGCCAACAACAACAGGCCCTGTTAAAAGCTTTGAGGTAAGGTAGACTTTGTGGAGTGGGACTGCCGTGTAGTCCGTTGAATCTACACCCTTGATTAAGACGTTTGTACCTGTAGAACTGACATCACCAAATAAAACGGCAATACACCCGTCAATAAAAGGTACTGTGATGCACCAGTATCCCGTAAAATCTTGATGGGGGTGGATTCACGGCTTAAAAACGTCCATGACGGATTTACTATCTGCGTTTACCTCGGCTATAGTACGATCAGGGATCTCTCTGTATTCGTTGTAGCTTTAAGGCTACTGTTGCTGGGTGGGAGTAGATACAAATCAGGTCGGATTTGATTCACTTTGGTGCTTTCTTTTCAACTTCAGACACTCAGAGAGTAGATGGCCTTCTTTTTTACAGTAGTGGCACGTGACTGACTTGAAAGGTTTGCCTTAGGTAGGGGTAGCTCTTTTAGGTGGGTTTGGTGTCCCGCTCTTTGATGGACTTTTCTGATCACTGCGTACTCCAACATTAGTTGAATAGTTGAAGATGTGGCACTGGACTTTAAGTAGTGAGGACTGGACTTAACTTGGAACGACATTTTATGCGTTAAGAAATAGTCATCCGCCAGTAGAGCTGCGTCTGCTAATGTCTCCGGTTTTTGCTCAGTTATGAAAGTTCGGACATCACCACGAATGCACCTCTTAAACTCCTCAACTAAAACTAGCTGCCTTAATTTTTCAAAATCCTTCTTAACATTTGCTGAGTTACACCACCTATCAAATAACCGTTCTTTGCCCCTAGCAAATTTTACATATGTTTGACTAATGATTATCTTTTGAAAGATCTCTAAATTTTTGACGATAAGCTTCGGGTACAAGTTCATAACTTTTAAGAATTAATTCTTTAATAAGATCATAATCTGAAGCTTGTTCAATTGACAATTCCGTAAGAATATCCCTAGCCTTACCGACTGTAGTGTCTCGACGCCATATCTAGATCAACTATTTATTATTCACAACTTAGCTAATTATCATACATGATTAGTTGCTATGGATATTACATCTCTCCCTTTCTTCCAAATGTCCATGTGTCTCTTTCGTATGATTACTGAACATATAACTTAATTACTGTCATTGCTAAATACTGTATTTTTTTCATGTTCAAGTACAATAACTCAACTATAACAATGTTCCATGTTCTCTATCCCTAAGGGTACATATAGTAGTCTTCAAACTTCTTGGGTCTTCGTCTTTCCTTTCTTGGTCGGTTTGCTTTCTCTCCTTTCTCTTGTGTTTTTACTCTTTTCACTCGCTCTTCGGATTTCTCCTGTTTAACTTGAATCATCTTTGATGATTTCTCCTTCAGCTCCGCTTGTTTCTTTTCGTTGTTCGATGATTTCTTCCAATCCTCATGACTTTTTGTTTCCCTCAGCATTCTCTCTCTAGGGTCTTCCTGCTTGGTGTCTGTTGTCGCCTTCGGTCTTCCTGGCTTGGTCTAACCGTTTCTGCTTCATCTGCTGTGTTGATGACAGTGTTGATTAGTTTGAAGTAACTTGCGTCCCGACAAACTGTGCGTCCATACGTTGTTCTTGCTGTTATCTTGGATCCTTGAATATCGCAGATTGTATAGAATATGGGTTCATATGGTGTGCTCCATTTGTTTTTCTTCTCTTGTTTGATTAACACGTAATCTTCGAGTTGCAGTCAATTTTCCTTTGTTCCATTGTTTTCTCTCTGCACTTTCATCTTCTCCTTGTATCTCGCGTCGTTCTTGTTTATTTGTTCGTCTTCTTCTGATGTCTGTTTGTTGGGTGTTGTGTAATCGAGCTTCGTTCTTACAGCTACTCCCCTCATCGCCTCGTAGGGTGATACTGCTGTTGCTGGATGTGGAGTTGACCTGTATGCGATGAGCATGTCATGGATCGATTTTGACTTTCTAGTTTATCTTTGCCTTGTAGGTGCTCTGTTTTATTCAGCACTTGCATAAACCTTTCGGCTTCTCCGTTCGCTCTAGGGTGTAACGGTGTGACTCTGTGATGTTGAAATTCCTCTTTTCTTGCGAAGTCTTCAAAATCTCTTGAGTTGAATGGTGGTCCATTGTCGCTTTCTATCCTCCTTGGTGTCCCGTTCTGAAAGAAGTTGATAATACTCTATATAATTCTCTTGTTAATGAACTAGGTTGTAGTGTCCGTCAGGATAGGGTCCGTCATAATCCAGTGATCCAGTGTCCCAGGGCTTGTCTGGAATACTTGAAGCCTTGATTGGTTCTGTTTGTTTGTCTTTCGTTGCAACCTGGCATTCGTAACATTGGTCAATAGCGTTGTCTATCATGTGATTCATATACGGGAACCAATACTTCTCTCTTAACATTCTCTTTGTCTTTGTCTTCCCAAGGTGTCCTAGACTGTGTCCTATCTTCACTACGTCTCTTTGAAGATTCTCTGGTAGAACAATTCTTTCTTCTCTAAAGATCAATCCTTCCGCTGTTGATAGTTCCTGCTTGATGTGTGTGAAAGGTTCTAGGGTGTCTCTGTCTCTTCGGAACTTTTCCCAGTCACCCTTCGCTATCCTCTGAGATAGTTTCTGCAATGTCTTGTCTTTCAGTGTCTCTTTTCTTTTATTCTGTCCAGAACTATTGAATGCTCTGCTTCTACAGTCCATTTGATGATCTTCTCGGTGCCGTCGTCTCGGGTAATGGATGCCTGGAGAGGTAGTTTAATGGGTCGGCTTCGTCCTTTCCGGGTTCATAAATCAGTTCATAGTCGACATCTTGCATCTGCATAACCCACTTCTCAATCCGTGGAGGCATATTGGTCTTTGTTTTGTTGAATAGTGGTAATAGTGGTTTATGTGCAGTGATGATTGTGAACCTTGGCGCTCCCAGTAAGTACACTCTTAGTCGATCTTTGGCCCACTTGATGGCGACTGCGTCTTTCTCTGTCTGTCTGTATTTTCTTTCAGCGTCTGTCATTGTGCGGCTTATGAAGTGTACCGGTTGCATACCTCTTTCTGTCTTCTGAAGTAGAGCTGCAAATAAGCCCTCGTTGAAACTTGCCTCTGTTCTCAGGATAATTTGTCTGTCTGGGTCGAAGTACGCCATTGTCTTTTTGTCGGATAGCTGTTTTGTACTGTCTGGAATGCTTTCTGTTCTTTGTTCCCCCACTGGAACTTGACTTCTCTTCTTGTCAGTCGGTGGAGTGGTGATGCGATGCTTGCGTAGTCTTTGATAAAGTTGTCTAAGTATCCGGCCATCCCGAGGAAACATTTCACTTCTTCTTTGCTTTTGGGTGCTCCGCACTCTTTGATCGCTCTGACTTTGTCAGGGGATGGTCTCAGTCAGTTCTTGGTAAACACGTCACCGAAGAATTCGATTTCCTCTTTTTCGAATTCGCACTTCTCTCTGTTGAACGTGATTCCATGATCTCTTGCTCTTTGTAGTACCGTTTGCAGAATATCTTTATGTTCCTCTTTTTCTTTTCCCCTTAGCAGAATATCGTATCGTTGGTTGAAGCAGTGCGGGATGTCTCCAAACACTTTGAACATCGCTTCATCGAAAATATCTTGAGAGGACTTGGCTCCAAAAATCAGTTTTCGTGATCAATAATTCACCCATGGTGTACTGAATGTCGCTACTTTTTCATCGATTTTCGGCGCTTGTACATCTGCTTCTTTTCATGGATTCGTTGGCGATCCTCGTGTCAATGCTGGCTCTTATCATGTGTGGCTCTAGCTCATCTTTCTCGGTCTCTGAAAACTTTGGTTTGAGCTGCACAATAAGGGGTGAAGACCAAGTTATTGCTTCGCCGGGTGTGACTTTCTCGAATATCGTCCAGCCATTTCTTCAGGGGTTTCTGTAGGTGGTAGGGTACGTTTCTCGGTTTCTGTGCTATGGGTGTCGCGTCTGGGTCCATCTCAAGCTTGACCTGCATTCTCTCTCCCGTATCCTTCTCTTTGAAGCGTCCGATTCCTTGGAATACGTCGTTGAACTCTGTCAGGAGTCTCTCGATGTCGTCCGAGGTTGTACTAACGGTCTTGATTCTCAGGTCGTTGGGTTCTTTTAGTATTCCGTCTGGTTCAATTCTAAGCATTCCTAGGTCTAGTAGTGTCTTCTTGCTTATAAGTGCTGGTGAGTCCATCTTCCCTTTTATCACTAGGAATTTCGTCTTCACTCCTCTGGTCTTGTTTCTCAGTGTTACTGGAAATTCTCCTTTGACCTCTAGCTTGCTCTGTAATGTTCTTACTCTTTCTTCGCTTGGAAACAGCTCCTGTATCTCTTGGGATCTGTGCTTGAGTGCTCTGAATTGGTAGATCCACTGTCGGGCTCCATTTCTGCGTCTAGTTCTGATATTCGTAATCGCATGGTGTTCGTCTTTCCTCCTGATCTCACGCTTTTGGTATGTAAGTGTGAGTTTATCTGAATTTAAGTGTATGTCAGTGTGTGTAAGTGTGTGTATGTGTGTGTAAGTTTGTGTAAATAGTGTGTAAATAAGTGTGTAAGTGTGTGTAAGTGTGTGTTAGTGTGTGTAAAGATGTGTGTGTTAATATGTGTGTGTTAGCATGTGTGTAAGTGCGTGTAAACGTGTGTAAGTGTGTGAAAGTGTGTGCAAATATGTGTTAATAGGTGTGTAAGTGAGTGTTAGTGTGTGTAAGTTTGTGTAAAAGTGTGTAAATGTGTGTAACTGTATGTAAATGTGTGTAAGAGTGTGTAAATGTGTATAAGTGTGTGTATGTGTGTAAGTTTGTGTAAATATGTTTAAAGTGTGTAAGTGTGTGTAAATGTGTGTAAGTGTGTGTAAGTGTTTGTAAGTGTGTGAAAGCGCGTGCAAGTGTGTGTAAGTGTGTGTAAAGATGTGTGTGTTAATATGTGTGTTGACATGTGTGTAAGTGCGTGTAAACGTGTGTAAGTGTGTGAAAGTGTGTGAAAATATGTTAATAGGTGAGTAAGTGAGTGTTGGTGTGCGTAAGTTTGTGTAAAAGTGTGTAAATGTGTGTAACTGAATGTAAATGTGTGTAAGAGTGTGTAAATGTGTGTAATTGTGAGTATATCTGAATGTAAGTGTGTGTAAGTGTGTGTAAGTGTGTAAGTGTGTTTAAGTGTGTGTATGTGTGTGTAAGTGTGTGTAAATGTGTGTAAATGTGTGTAAATGTGTATAAGTGTGTGTAAGTGTGTGTATGGGTGTGTAAGTGTGTGTAACTGTGTGTAAGTTTGTGTATGCGTGTGTAAGTGTGTGTAAGTTTGTTTATGTGTGTGTAAGTGTGGGTAAGTGTTTGTAAGTGTGTGTATGTGTGTGTAACTGTTGTGGAGAACTCAATCTAACTCCTTTATTTCAAAACAACATGGCGTATGTCAACGCTGAAACAGACAACTCATTAATATGCCATGCGGTCGTGAGACCGCTGGCCACGCATACTTATGCTCAATCTATTACATCTCCTCCCCCCTTATTTAACGTTCCCTTAGAGTTCAATGTTCATAAACTTATGTGGTCTACAAGTTCAGTCTATCTGGTGGTCGTCGAGACCTAACTGGGTATCTCCGGTTCTGTGACTCCACTTGACAGGGTGTGGAGGGACAGCTGGCTTGTGTTGTACTATCCCTAACTTCCGTGTCCTCCATCGATGGGGTCAAACCTTCTGTGGGGTTAGTAGGCATGCTTTTCTCTTGTGGAATAACAACTGTCTCGGTTGGTTGTACTGGATTTGGAATTAGATTCTGCCATTCGACTCCCTCCTGAGGACTTGAAGTAATATCTGATTCCTTGAGCTGGTCAATATGTCTCCTCCACACTAGGCCTGGCGCAACTTCTACCTCGTAATGCAGAGCTCCTGTTCTTGCCACGACTACTCCTGGCTTCCACTTCTCGGGACTCTGGTATACTCTGACAACTACCTTTTGACCAATCTGTAGTTCTCTCCTCTCCTTCTCTCTGCCTCCCCCTTGCTGCTCCTGTCTGCTATGCACTTTAGCTCTGGGGTCCGGCTTCATCAAGTCTAAACGACTGCGTAGTCTCCGTCCGAAAAACAACTGTGCTGGCGATTCACCAGTGGTTGCGTGTGGTGCGTTTCTGTACGCCAGCATGAAATTTGCTAATTTGTGGTTGAGGTTTGTCTTTACTTGTTCCTTTTTCATAGCTTTTTTGAAACTCTGTACGAACCGTTCCGCTAAACCGTTCGTGGCCGGGTGGTATGGGGCAGACGTGATGTGCTTGATTCCATTACGTTTTAGGAATTCCTGGAAGATGTGTGCGGTGAACTGAGGCCCATTATCGCTGACTAGAGTTTGAGGGACCCCATACCTGCCAAAGATTTGTCGGAGCTTCTCAATGGTTTTTTCTGTTGTTGTAGACTGCATCACCTCCACCTCAGGCCACTTGGAATATGCATCGACTACAATCAGGAACATTCTGTTTAGGAAAGGACCCGCAAAATCTACATGTATTCGTTGCCACGGTCCATTGGGCCATTCCCAGGGGTGTAGTCTTGTGATTGGTGGTTCATTCTGAATCAGTTGGCAACCAGAGCATCCCTTAGCCAAAGTCTCTATCTGTTTATCTAATGTTGGCCACCAAATCAAAGTTCTTGCTACTCCTTTCATTTTCCCGATTCCTAGGTGCCCCTCGTGCAGTTCTTCTAACACCTTATCTCTTAGTTTGCTGGGGATGATTACCCTGTTTCCCCATAGCAAACATCCATCCTGGATAGTTAATTCGGACTGTCGTACGTGGAACGCCGCCAACTCTGGTGGGTACTGCGTTGGCCAACCAGTCTCGGTGTATTCCCTGACTCTCGAGAGCAACGGGTCCCTCCGCGTCTCCTTCTTAACATCCTCCGTGGTCACCGGAAGGGGTTCAAACTGCGTTAACCGTTACTGGATCTATGGCATCGTCTTCACTGACGTCCTCCGCTTCTTGTAAAGGCAAGCGTGACAGGCCATCTGCGTTTCCGTGTGCTTTGGTGTTCTTGTACTCGATGGTGTAATTGAATCCTGATAAGAACAAGGCATATCGTTGAAGTCGCGCCGCCGTCATCGCTGGGATTCCTCTCCCTGGGTGAAATATGGAGGTCAGCGGTTGATGATCTGTATACAGTTGGAATGTTCTTCCGAACAAATAGGCATGGAATTTCTTTACCCCCCACACGAGGGCTAGCGCTTCCTTGTCTATTTGCGAATAATTTCGCTCGGCCTTCCGTAGACTTCTTGACGCAAAAGCGATTGGTCTTTCTGTTCCGTCTTTAAACACGTGCGATAAGACAGCTCCAATTCCCACTGGTGACGCGTCGCATGCCAATCTCAATGGCAACTTGGGGTCGTAATGCGTCAGCACTTGATTCGAGGTGATCATCTCTTTTGCTTTAAGGAATGCTCTTTCACAGTCTTTCGACCATTCCCATTCGGTTCCTTGCTCGAGCAGTTGATTCAAGGGCTGTATCACTGTGGCTAAATTTGGCAGAAATTTATTGTAGTAATTCACAAACCCTAGAAATGAACGGACTTCCTTTACATCTTTAGGGCGGGGTGCTTTTAGAATGGCCTCTACTTTGTCTTTCTTCTTGTGGAGACCTTGAGCGTCAATCTCGTGGCCGCAGAACTCAATCTTGTCTTGTAAGAAAGCGCACTTCTGTGGGTTTGCTCGTAGACCATGTACGCTCAGCTGCTTCAGCACCTTTTCCAGGTTCTCCATATGTTTTCCTTCAGTTGGGCCTGTAATCAGGATATCATCTATCAGGCATGTGGTGTTTGGGATATCTCCTACTAGTTGATCCATCGTCTGTTGCCAGATCGCTGGGGCCGATGTTATCCCAAACACCAGTCTGTTGTACTGAAAAAGACCCATATGCGTATTTATCGTAAGAAACCTCTTCGACTCCTCCTCCAGCTCCATTTGATGATATGCTTGCTTTAGGTCGATCTTACTAAATTTCTGGCCACCTGCTAAGTTTGCAAAAAGATCTTCGATTCTTGGTAGGGGATATTGTTCTGCCTGTATCTGCGGGTTTACTGTGACTTTGAAGTCTCCGCACAGTCGGACGGAGCCATCCGATTTTAGCACGGGTACCACGGGTGTCGCCCACTCGCTCCATTCGGTTTTGGTAAGGACTCCTTTGTTCTCCAGATCTCTGATTGCCTCCTCCACCTTGGGCTTGAGTGCGTACGGTACCTGTCTCGCCTTGCAAAACTTGGGGGTGGCCCCTTCCTTCAAGGTGATCCTTGCTTTCCGGGAAGTTAACTTCCCTAACTGACCTTCAAAAACATCTGCATACTTCTTCCGAAGATCTGTCACTGTAATAGGAGTGTTGGAAACTCCCCTCGCTTTGTTGAGTACTCTGATATTTTTCCAGTCAAGTGTGATCTCTTTCAACCAATCCCTTCCAAAAAGGGCCGGCCCCCTTGTCTCGACCACATACAACGGCAGCTGCTTCTCTTGTTGGTTGTATGTTACTTTCACTTGGGCCACCCCCCTTGGGGTGATCTTCTCCCCGCTGTATGTCTTTAACTGAACCTTAGTCCTCTTCAATAATCGCTCTTGGTAATGCTCTCTGAACGTACTCCACGGAATCACGGACACTGCGGCACCAGTGTCGAGCTCCATCTTGATCTCCTTGTCTTCTATCTTCGGTGTTACCCAGATAACGTCATCCTTACTTGTGCCGAGATCATGTAACTTTAAACTGCCAATATCCTTGTATTCGTCATGGTCTTCCTCGTGTAATGCACGCACATTCTTGTCGTTGTTCCTTCTGTTTCTCTGGCTGGCCCCCTCGGCATCCTTGCTCGATAGTTTGGATTTACAAACTGGCCTGATGTGCCCTTGTTTCCCACAATTATAGCAAGTTGCGTTTCTAAAACGGCAACGGTTACTATTGTGGTCTTTTGACCCACATCGATAGCACTGTCGATCCACTTCATCTTGGTTTCGTACTATCTTATGTACCTTGTTCTCCTTCTGTGTGCCCTCTTGTAGCTCTAGAGTGTCCCTAGTTGCTGTTTCCATGGCTAATGCTATCTCCATTGCTTTAGCAAATGTCAGCTCCCTTGTCGCTAGCAGACGTTTCTGTATTTGCTCATTTTTTATTCCACATACTAATTTATCTCTCAAGGCTTCATCTAAATGTCCTCCAAAACTGCAGTGCATGGTTAGCTTCTTTAGCTCTGCTATGTATGCTCGAATATCTTCATCGCCAGCCTGGTTCCGTTTATAGAATCTGAATCTCTCAGCAATTTCTAGTGGTTTCGGGTTTAAGTGGCTTTTTAAAATCTCTACGATCTCGTTTAAGTTCTTCTCCGCTGGTTTTTGTGGTGCTGTTAAGTTTTTTAACAGGGAATAGGTCTTACCTCCCATTAAACTCAGTAACGCTGGAACTTTTTTATCGTCTGGTACTTCATTCACGACGAAGTACTGCTCCACTCGCTCGACATAAGTCTCCCAATCTCCGTCCGTTTCGTCAAAATTCTCGAGTTTACCGTATGTTGGCATCTTCTAAATTCTTCCTTGGCTCTTTCACTCCTTAAACAACAACTTTTCCTGGTCCAAATCCTCGTCGCCACTGTGGAGAACTCAATCTAACTCCTTTATTTCAAAACAACATGGCGTATGTCAACGCTGAAACAGACAACTCATTAATATGCCATGCGGTCGTGAGACCGCTGGCCACGCATACTTATGCTCAATCTATTACAACTGTGTTTAAAGTGCCACTACGATGAAATTCGAAGTCTCGCTTTTTGAATAATTTTTACATTTTCAGAAACTATGAAGACCCAAATTTTGCTGGCATAAGCCTTTTTTATTTCTGTGAACGACAAGTGCCTCAAATTTAGACATAAAAACGCGAATTTGGCGTCCGCCATTGCTACCCAGTGTTCCTATGAGCCTGCGTTATTACGCTGACCCGTGACGTCAGTTACTCAACACATTGCTCGAGCTTTACTTGATTACTTCATATTTGTGATGATGTTTGAGGCGGATTTCGACGAATACGATGCGGAATTAGATCCCATAGCAAATGAACAAGAAGAAGAAGAATACTCATTGGAAATAGAACGCGAAAATGAAGAAGAGGAGACACTTTTAAGACGTTTTGCCGGCGAAGTCGAGGTTCTTGACTGGTAAGTACGCTTTCGCGAATTGTGTGATGCACATGTATGCATTATCATAGTTATCACATTATTTGACTTATAAAAACAATCATATTCTTGTAGGTGCAAGTGTAGCAATTGTTCCTTACAAAATATTGTTAAACATGAGGAATGTCGGTGTTGTATGGAGTACGATAGATGTAGAGAAAAAATGCAAGAAATCGATCAAGAGGAGGAATGTATTACAGACCATGAAGCCTTCAGTAGTGTTTGCCTGGACCAGTGGGTTCTCGAGGTTGCAGGGATTGGTCTTAAGACAAAAGCCAAAAAATCATATACTGCAGCATTAGGAAGAGGAAACCCTGCCAATTCTGAGTAAGTGAAGTATAAATTTTTCCCTTTTTTCTTTTACAAGTCTAATTGTAACGTAACTGATGATAATCAAGGTAATAACACATCGTATCATCGATTGTTTTACCAGCTAATAGCCAATTTTTGGTATAATGTAAGCTTACTTTTACACACATGATATTTAAGGTATTAATTTTAATTGACCTTATTTGTTTTTTTCTAAATTCTGCAGGTATTTTAGGTCTGTTGCATACAGACAATTTGTAAGGCTTGTATGGGGATATGTTGGGGCAGCCAAACGCCTTCCTCTTCCATGCTGTGTATACAACAAAATACGAGAAGCATTCCCAAATGCTGATGACATGTATAAAGGTTATGAGGAAGATGATGATGAAGAAGAGGAAGAAGATGATGATGATGGTAATGGGAGTAACATATCTTAGAAAGTAACATGTCATAAATATAAAGTATAAGATTATAATATTATTTAGTAACATATTTTACAAATATGATTTATTATGAACCTCTTTTAAAATATCTTTCTTATTCATGTCAATCTATTGACATCAGTTTGATTTAATATATGAAATGTTAAAGATAACACAACATTGTTTGCAAAGCAAATATAAAATAAATAACAACAACTCAACAATGAAAAACCACTCATTAATTTCTACATCCATTATGTAGAATCGCTGCACTGCCCTTTCTTGTGGCCTTTCAGTGGCTTTCCACACTTCCTACACTGCGGTGCCTTTCGTTGTTTGCCACTAGTACCAGCTTTGGGTAACAGTGATTGCAGTTCAGTTTCTGTCAAAAGTAAAAGATATTTTTGAATATGAGCATCAAGGATCACATCAGCATGCACACTTGCTTAAGGGATTGGAAATTGAAATATTTTATTGCAGTTTTTTTCAACCTGTTGTAATGAATTGCTAAGTGTACTGATGTTAATCTCGATAGACCGGAAAAGATTGGACTTGCATATTTTCTGAACTAAACATTTTCTTACTTTTAAATTATAATTTTATGAAATAAAGTTTGTAACAGTATTCATTGGGCACCTGAACATGTTGGAGGACATATAGTAGTTTCCTTTTGTTTCCTGAATAAGTATTTCTGCTTTGCTTCTTCTTTTTTTTGTTTTTCAGTTAACATACTTTGCAGAGATTCTGGGACATCATTTTTTAATTCTGTTGATATTTGTTTTAGCTCTGTTCTTGGTGTACTTATCAAAGTTTCATATATTTCAGCAACATAATCTGTTAGAAGTATAGTTAAAAACATAGAGTAAGTATTATTATTATTAATATTGTTTTAACCAATTTTGTTACCATAATTTTGGGTCACTTTCAGCTCTCGAACAGTTGCATCTCCACCTTTGAATTTAGGATACTTGACTGTGAGTTTTGCCTGTCCATTGACATCTACTTTGCTGTCCCTATTGGTATTATAATTAAAGTGAAGAGCAGATAGAATAGTCCTGGGAATAGAATGTAAAAATGCTATTACATATAATTACTTAGTACATAAACATGCTAACTGTACTTTTAGCACAAACATTTAAATTAAATTGTCCTGTTTCTAACCTGCTAAGCATGCCCAAATATGAAAATGCCAGCATTTTGGGTGCAAACTGGTTGATTACTGAGTGGTATCCCTCCAATGAACTGGTCTGTGCAACTGGTGAGGCTTGTTTGATGGCTTTTACAATTGAGGTTTTACTCAGAGCATCACACAGTTTCCAGTATGCTTCAGAACCTGACATAAATATAATTATTTAATTTTTGCTTTTGGCAATTACTATAAGCCATTAAGCCAGTGTATTAAATACAAGTAATACCTTTAGTTAGCCATAAGCGTGGAGTATTGAACACACCATGTGCACATTTGTTGAATAGCTTATTCGGAATGTCCTTATGTACATTTATGATATGATACAGAAAGGAATTAAATTTGGCAATAATAACATCACCATGCTTAGGTGTTGTTGATGTCACTGCCCAGTAAAAATGGCGCACACAGGCTTTTCTCCATCTCCCAATAATTTCACAGCCTTTTTCCTTACTCAGTTGTATCAAAATCTTCTGTATTTCTAGTACAACAAGAAAAAAATTATATGTATTAAGATATATAATATGTATTAGAATTATATTTAAATATTGATATAATACAATATGATATAATAAATTAATATGTATCAATTTGCATGACCCTTTCAAATTCTTGGATCTAGTGGCCCATATCCTCAAGATGTCCTTTTGATTTATAATTAGTATACCAATTATTGTGGTTCTATTCTCTTGAAAAACATATGTAAGCTTTGTCAGACTTACTTTTGCCAATGTGCCACAGATCATAAAAATGGTCTATTATTGGTTTTCCAAGGGCTTTGCATTTCTTTGGGCATTCAACCCTCATCCACTTAGCAATTGACTTATGCCTATCAGATATGAAGCTCTTAATTATCATATCAGTGGCCAGCAAGAATGTTAATGCCTTTTGATGTCCTTGAAATTCTATGTTGGAGGAGCTTCCACATTGGTTTGCCTAATAAAAAGCAAAAGATGTAGTACAAATCATTGTTATTGATAAGGAATATAATTATGTAATTTCTTAAAATGTGTTATGTTATATGCACCTGCAAAAGTACAATGTGAACAATAAGGCCAATGGTGCAGCAAAATATGGTATATGTGCCATATTTTGCTGAATGGCCCATGCTGTCATGCCTTCCATCTCCAGCAATAACTACTTCCTTGTCTTTCAGTGTTGATAGGATTTTGGCTTGATAAGTCCTCCAAAACTTGACTATGGCAGGAACTAGGAGATGCCTCTGGTGGTAGTAGTAGGAAGGGTAATGATATGTTAGAAGTCCCATGTGCCGAAATACCAGCAAAACTTTGTTAATTGATGCTCCAGCACACAGAATGGCAAAACTTAACAAAATATTTCCTGCTGGAAACTTTCCAAGGAGGGTTGGTTGACTGTTCCAGATGTGATCATTCTTGCACTTTGAGCAGCTAGACGTAATTAAAATCATAGTACCAATCTGTGAAACAGCAACTTTTGGATTGGGAAAGAAGCACATGTGGCAGGTCTGGAACAGAAGTAAGAGCCTTGAAAGAAAAACTATCCCCTTTGGTTCATCTCTTATGTTTTTTCCCTCATGATCTATCCTGCATAGTTGAAAAAAAGCCAGAGTTAGACGATGTTCGTAATAACTGTTTTGATTTTTTTCTGTGTTCAAATACCTTTTTTGCTGTGTACTCCCTATATGACAGTCATCAGTGGATGATGCTTCGCGCTCTTCTGCTTCTGTGGGATGCCAGAGGGGATCTTCATACTGCATATCAGGGGTTTCTGTTTTTTTATCATCATCATCATCATCATCATCATCATCATCATCATCATAGCAGGTGTACTCTGAAACAAGATCATTTGGACTGGAATCCTGAAAGTCTAGTTTCTCAGTTTGGATTGATTTGTCTTGCTTATTTTCTATAAATTATGAAAGAATAAAGGATGATTACGTTTATGATTCACTTGCTGAAATGCAGAAATAAGAATGTGCATAAGAATAGATACCAGTAAGATTGCCGGAAGTCTTCACCCATTCCTCTTGATTACTTGACAGTTTGGCTTTTAATGTACGTATTTGTCTCTGAAGTTGCTTTTTTTCTTTTCTTAACCGTTCACATCCTTGACATGGGTTTGTTGGTAACCTGTTTGCTGAGATCTATAAAAAAATGACACCAACAAATTAAAGCACCTAGATAAACTGATAGACATTTAATGTAACAGTTTTTACTCTTAAGATAACAGGGACAAACCCTGAGTCACTTTACTCACACATGTTTCAAGTTCAGGCTGATTAATATTTCCTTTTTCTGATGATCGTTCAGTGGGAATTGACATGGGTGTTTCCTATAAGTCCATAAAAAGCCAAATTATAAATTTAATTGTACTCTTGTAATACCAGGAGCTGAGAAACAGAGTGACTTTACTCACACAACTTGTATCCTGTTCAGGCTGACAATCTTCCTTTTCTTTTGAAACTTCAATGCCCAGTGATATAGTTGATGTTTCCTTTAAGTCCAAACGACCACAAAAATGTAGGAAACAAAAAGAAAGAAAAGGAAAAAAAATAAATATAATTTTAGTATTGCTTGTATTCTATCAGTTCAGTACTCAGGAGCTAAGTAACACTGAAATAAAATACAGAATTCACTCTATATATATATTGAATGATTGATTATGAAGGAATGGACAATTTTTTCCTGTGTTTTAATTTATGAAATATTTCTCATAGAAGTTCAAACATATACTAACACATGATGGAAAGCCACAGTCAGCTGTTGAAGTGTCAATAGACAATGTTGCCATTTCATGATCAGACCTAGCACCAGCACCATCACCAGCACCAGCACCAGGATCAACATCAACATCAGTGTCATCTGAAACTTGACTTGAGCTCTAAAAACAATACTGCATTACATTTTTGGTTTTCAAAATTAATTATGGAGCACTATGAACTCTATGAAAATACTATTTGTATAACTTGCTTACCAAGCTGTCTCTTGGCATCGATTGCACCTTGTTCTCCTCCATTATTTCTTTCAACATCTTTAAGGCCAAAACAATTTTATTATTCTTTGTGAATTTTAAATTACATAATTATAAGTTCTTTAAATATATACTTATTTTCATGAGTTCTTTGTGGACAGCACATGTACTCGGAACATTTACTATCTTTAAAGAGCGCGAATCATGTTCGTAAAATTGCGGGAATAAAAAAACTCTCACCTTGCGTCGTGAACGAGCGTCCATCGGATTTTCTCCTCTTTTCCAAATGGTGGGAACAGATCCCGGCAATAACCAACGCCGATAACCTTCAAGATGCATTTTTCTTTCTAAACAATTCGTTTCGAAATGATCTGAGCAAATATTAAACCTTCCTGTTGGGTTGAAATTCGCGCGATGGGTCCTGACGAAGCGCAGCCATTGATCACGCAGAGACCTCACTAATGGACTTGAATGCAAAGAAATTCCTTTGGATTGCTTAGCGGTGTTGCTGCAGTGTTGCACCACACACCGACTTCCCGTCATTATATTTTAAACGATAAAAATTGAATAAAAACTCGGATATAAACTTTGACATTCGCTGTGTTTATATACGATGAAGTAGCCATGTGAAGATTTGTGTTGAGTAACTGACGTCATATCCGCTGATACATTAGTTACCATGCCTCTCTCTGCAAGGAACATTCTAAATTAATGGCGGCGAAAGAAGAACTACTCATTTTGTCGTATTAATCAACTTTATTGCTCAAATATGACCAAAAACAGTAACTTTATGTATTCAATACATCTTAAAATTTCAGAAAATGTAAAAATATTAAGGTTCGTAAATTTCATCGTAAGTGGCACTTTAAGTTTGTGTATGTGTGTGTAAGTGTGTGTAAGCGTGTGTATGTGTGTGTAAGTGTGTGTAAATGTGTGTAAGTGTAAGTGTGTGAAAGTGTGTGTAAATATGTGTTAATATGTGTGTAAGTGTGTGTAACTATGTCTAACTATGTGTGTAAGTGCATATGTGTGTAAAGATGTGTGTGTTAATATGTGTTTGTTAATATGTGTGTAAGTGTGTGTAAGCGTGTGTAAGTGTGTGAAAGTGTGTGCAAAATTGTGTTAATATGTGTGAAAGTGTGTGTAAGTTTCTGTAAATGTGCGTAGCGTGAGCAGTAAGTGTAAGTGTGTAAGTGTGTGTAAGTGTATGTCAATGTAAGTGTGTGTAAATATGTCTAACTATGTGTGTAAGTGATTGTAAGTGTGTGCAGTGTGGGTTAATAAATGTGTAAGGTTGTCTAACTATGTGTGTAAGTGATTGTAAGTGTGTGTATGTGTGGGTTAATAAATGTGTAAGGTTGTCTAAGTGTGTGTAAGTATGTCTAACTATGTGTAAAAGTGTATGTAAGTATGTGTAAGTGTGTGTAAGTGTGTGTAAGCGTGTATAAGGTGTGTAAGTGTGTAAGTGTGTGTAAGTGTGTGTAAGTGTGTGTAAGTGTGTGTAAGTGTGGTAAGTGTGTGTAAGTGTGTGTAAGTGTGTGTATTTGTGTGAATGTGTGTGAAAGTGTGTGTAAACATGAGTTAATGTGTGTAAGTGTGTGTAAATATGTCTAACTATGTGTGTAAGTGTATGTAATTGTGTGTACGTGTATGGAAATATGTGTGTGTTAACATGTGTGTGTTAATATGTGTGTATGTGTGTGTAAGTGTGTGTATGGGTATGTAAGTGTGTGTAAATATTTCTAACTATGTGTGTAAGGGTGTGTAAGTGTGTGTAAGTGTGTGTAATTGTGTGTAATTGTGTGTAAGTGTGTGTAAGTGTGTTTAAGTGTGTGTAAGTGTGTGTAAGTGTGTGTAAGTGTGTAAGTGTGTATAAGTGTGTGTAAGTGTGTGTAAGTGTGTGTAAGTGTGTGTAAGTGTGGGTAAGTGTGTGTAAGTGTGTGTAAGTGTGTGTCTATAGGAGCTATGACTAAGAAAAAAAATCAACCCAGGGGACCAGCTTTTCTGTCATTGAGTTTTCAAACCGTATCTTGAAGGTGTTATAATCCCGTGGAGATTAAGATGTTTGATAACATGGCCGGGGTCACATTTGCGCTGCAGGTCTGCGGAAAGAGGATTATCGCCATGACTACAGAGTGTTTGTAGTGTGACCGCTCAACCAAGAATTTGTTCACACAAAATCGTTAAAAGTGTAAGAAAAACATTTCATGCAAATACAGATCGGATAGACAGAAGATAGATAAGTGTTAATTCGTATCCACTTAAAACTAATACTTAATACTAAGGAAAATATTGCTAATATCAAAATTAAGGATTTAAATATACACACACACGAAATATAGATATATATCGACATATACAGGCTCACGATTATTTAGAGTAGTTTACATACGAGTAGATTTCGTATGATAGTAAACTGAACCGTTTTTCGTATCTTGACCGTTATCTCTGCCTAATACAACAATTGAACCGTCCGCGGTACCGTAATATTAATTTTATATTTGTTTTATATCTCTATCAAGTATTCACACTGACATTTATAAATAGGCTGTTTATACATTTTTGTAAATCACTGTAAACTTCTGTAATTTGATAGGAAGATTACACGAGCGCATTGTTCTGAATCCGTATATATGCAAATTAGTTAAAACAGTAAATTTAACTTTCAAACATGCTTGACAAATTGGACTTCACAAAATGCCAAAACTTAGTGTCCATGTTTGAAATTTAAGGCTAATTCTTTCATATTGTGTTTGTTAATACAGTATCTTGGTGTAACAAAAGTATACTCGAACGTTTTTGTATACTTGGAGAAAGCGAACATTTATTTTCTCACTCAAACTCTTCAAAATCAGTCTTAGAAAACGTGCTGAAATGCAACCGTTTTCTCTAGTGTCGGTCTATAGCCGGTTTTTAAAATAAGTTACTTGCTTGCCTTTTTGTAACTAATTAGTGTTGCAGCTAGTTTCTGAGCACCTGTCATACGTAAATGAGGAGCTTTTATCAAGCATGATTCGAATACGAAGTCGGCCAATTTATGAGTGAAACGTTTCCTAAAAACGAATTTAATAATAACGCCTAACGAAAAAATATCACTTAATTGCGACGGTGGACTGCGTCCGTCTAGAACCTCTGGTGCAATCCAGTAGTAATTCTTCTCTTTAGGCTTGCAACATTTAGCTTCCAATACCTTAACACTCCTGCCAAAATCAATCACGATTGGTCTCCATTCCATTTCGGTTATTTTGTGCAAAACAATGTTATTTTCTTTAAGATCGTTGTGAATCCATCCGCGGGTGTGGATAAATCCTACAGCTTTTACGAGCTGTATTAAAATGTCGAGCCACTGTTCATTTGACTTAAGTAGTTTATGGCTTTAGAGAGAGTATGTGAAGTATCGTTTTCAGCCCCATGAAATTGAGTTACTAAAAGAAGGGGTTGTTTATTCAGATTAATACCAAGTAGTAGAGGAAGGCATGGGTGGTGTTCTATTTTCTGAATATTTAGTATTGCAGTAGCTTCACGAATCACTTCAGCTTTGCTCAATAATGGTTTGAACTCCTTTATAACCACAGGTATGTTTCCTCGGTAGTATGCCTTATAGCATGTCCCGTAGCTTCCACTTCCGATGATGTCTTCTTGTTTTTGTGTTGTGAGATCGTCTCTGTTTATTCGAGTTATTGATGAAGTATTATTAGATGAAACAGTGCTAGGAACTTGGTCGTTTTTTCTAATAGTGGATTGCTTGGCCAGGTTTACCATGTGATGACCTCTGGCGGTGAAAGTTGAAGTTGGGACTGCTTCTCTCTGTACACCTTGTTTTATTTTTACCGGTTTTGTAGCCTTTTTTAGTAGCTTCTGTCTTTCTTTGTATCTTCGTTTTTCCGCTTTGCGCTCTTCCTTTGTATGTTTGCGACTGTAACGCTTTTGAGTCTTTGTAATTTTCCGATGTAATACAGATAGACAGCTCTGAAGTTAAAGTACTGTGCATGCACGTGTCTTAAGTAGCTGCTCGTGGTTTCAACAGCTGACACAGCAAACACAACAATGTCTTTTAAAATCCAATGTCAATGTGTCTACTGTGAAAGATATGTTTTCTCTCAACTAGAACTCTGGAGAAACATTGTTATCTGCGACATAATCAAGGCTTGCGCAACAGGCCAAGATTCTTTGATTCTTCAAAGAAAGACGTTACTGTACCGGTGGCTTGTGAGATTGCCGATGCCGTTGTACGGGCGAATTATTTACGATGGCTAGCTTGCCTAGTTGAAAGAGTAAACGGTGCACACCATCCAAAATCTAGAGGTAAGCACACACACATAAACAAGAGAAACATAATAGCAGCTTGAGTTTTAGCCAGTCTAATGTTTGATTGTGTTATCAACAGTTTTTCGCTGTATATGTAGAATCTCGTAAGTGATCTTATACGTCACTTTTACGTCACTCAAAATTTTGTTTCGTAAATTTCTAAATGTGATGCCGACCCTCCCCTGACCACCCTAAAAAAAGTTGAAAAACTATTGAAAAACTTATAAGACAATTTATTATTATTGTTTTAGGCCGCTGGTTCCGAGTCGAGGTTTTCCAAGTGCCTGAAGAATTTTTTCATCACGTTGTGGAAGCTAAATGGACCTTACACAGATGCTGTGAGAAAGATGAGCCATTTAAAACAGCCTATGATAGTAAATCGATCGCTTCGATTCTCATACAAATTCTTCGACGAACAGCCAATCATCGAACTGTTTCATGAACAAAGTGATGTGGTTCTACAGCTGAAAGCAGCATACACAAATGCTGGAGAACTGGTAACGAACGACCCTTACGACCTCGACGATCCCCGTGAGGCACTAAGGGCGGCCAAGAGAAGGGCCGGTGAGATGAAGTCTAAAAAAGCACAACCAAATGTCCGCAGCTCACTTACAATTGTCAAGGCGGTAATTAAGTAAATTGTTGACCATTAAATTTTGTATTGGCTTTAATATTATGCTACAAAACTGTTTGCTCTTATTTGCAATAAATCTAATACTATCTTCCCAGTGTTTAAGGTCAATCTATATTTCAATTGATATCGTATTTTCTCTTTTTCTCTAATATTATTGTTAAGTTTATGTTAAAAATAAATGGATTAATTATTGATAAAAGTTTTATAACAATAATTATAGAGAATATGTTACTATCTATCTATCTGTCTGTCTATCTATCTGAGAACAGTTTATTTATTTACATATATACAACTTCAATTGTTTACAAACATATATAAATAAAAGATAACAAACATCATCCTATGTCATTCACAAGAAAAACCTTCTTGTTTGTAGATTGCCTAATCACACTATTATTATTACTGGAGTTTTTGTTATTATATCTTTTCAAATCAAGGTTGGAAAAAGAAAAACGAAAGGATTTGATTAATAGGATGGGATTTCATCAATTCAGACTTGTTCACCAGCTCGCAATAAATTCCATTAACATATTTACGGGCGTGCCACCTAGTAACTTCTGTTAAACTGCTCTCGGGCGTGCCACCTTAAGAGCAGATGGAATTATTGACAGCACAGCAATACATATTTCCAAATTTCAAATCTTATTAGGATGGGATTTCATCAATTCAGACTTGTTCACCAGCTCTCAATAAATTCCATTAACAGACTTACGGGCGTGCCACCTAGTAACTTCTGTTAAACTGCTCTCGGGCGTGCCACCTTAAGAACACATGGAATTATTGACAGTACAGCAATACATATTTCCAAATTTCGAATCTTATTAGGATGGGATTTCATCAATTCAGACTTGTTCACCAGCTCTCAATAAATTCCATTAACAGACTTACGGGCGTGCCACCTAGTAACTTCTGTTAAACTGCTCTCGGGCGTACCACCTTAAGAACAGATGGAATTATTGACAGTACAGCAATACATATTTCCAAATTTCGAATCTTATTAGGATGGGATTTCTTCAATTCAGACTTGTTCACCAGCTCGCAATAAATTCCATTAACAGATTTAAGGGCGTGCCACCTAGTAACTTCTGTTAAACTGCTCTCGGGCGTGCCACCTTAAGAGCAGATGGAATTATTGACAGCACAGCAATACATATTTCCAAATTTCAAATCTTATTAGGATGGGAAAAGACTGAAATATTTTATGATCAAAAATACATTTGTCAGTACATATTATACAATATTATACAATGAGTTCCGTAATAAGATGACTTTCATGACCATTGTAAAATTTTGAGCATAAGGTTTTTTCTTAGGAGTCTACTCTGGCCAAAATTCCATGTGAAATTGTGAATAGCACTGTTACCCTTTGCCATTAGGTCTCTTCCAGCTACAATTACACCTATGCCACGACTTCCAGATCCCTGGTTGTTTTGAAGCGCATCCCTTGAATCCTGTCTGGGCATTCCTAGTCGATTGAATGTAGCGGAGTTATTCCACCATTTTGCAATTGTTCCAGGAATCACCTCGGGGACAGCATCTAGTATGTGTTGTAATGACCTTTGTAAACCTCTGGGAATATTCTTTCTCAAGCCATCATCAAAGTGCATTTGCCTTTGACTAAAATCCACATAGACTATCCCCCAGTGTTTTAATGATGCCATGTATACAGGTATGATTATCTGAAGATTGTGTGTTGTGGAAATTTGACAATGAGTGATGCAAGATTCAATCTGAGTTTTGAGATGTTGATGGTTATTAGCAAATTCCCATGTCCATACTAGAGTTGGAACAACTACTAGTGTAGCTAGTGCTGAGTTCTGGCCATTCAATTCCCACATGTACTTATTGAGACAAACATCAATCGTCATGTTGTCCAGGTATCTCTCTCCGACAAGACTTGCAAATGAAGTCGTATCAATTGCCAGAGTATATGCCAGAGTAATTGCTATGATGACTTTTGAAGGCTTATTATCCCATAGTGTTGAAGATAACTTGATGATGTCTTCTTTATCTAGCCCATCATCAATATTTAGCCACTGCACTTCAAATGACACATCATTTGAAATCTTTTCCACTTGGTGAAACTTGTGAAAGACTGAAAGATGGTCAGGATGAAAAGTGCCAATGGTTCTAAATGATATTGCTTGGATATTGCCTGTGTTTGATTTGTGGAGATCTGCTATTAACTTCTCACTGTATTCAAGTGATGTCTTGGATGGAATACATGTTATAGAATATGGATCAGAATATGGAACAGTAGCAGGACAAAGTATGATTTCAATGTCATTGTTACCAACACGTTTTGAAGGGGGTAAAATAATATTAGCTAGCTGACGTCGGGTTGCCATCATATTGGACTGACATAGCTTCAGGTTTCTATTGGATGATAAGGAGTTAACTGGAGACTCAAGTTGGAAGCCATTAGGTTTTGATGGAATCACTTTAGGGCTGTCATTAATTTTAAAAGGAGTGTTTATTTTATTTTGTTCCAGTTTGATATCTTGTGTACCATCGTTGTCACTGCTGAATAAACATTTCTTTGATTTCCTTTTTTTGACTGGAGGTTCTGTAATTTCATTTTCAATTGTCATGTAGTGATGTTCTTTCAATTTGAGACCATATCCTGCTTCCCATTCTTCATGGTTGTAATTAGCGTGTGGTATCATATCTTCAACAATTTTAACACCACTATTTTTATCAAAGTAATATTGAAGATAATCATACCCCATAATATTAGCTGAAAGATCTTTCATTAGGTGTAACCATGTCATATCATCATCTTTTAGCATAGGACATGTGCTCTTTTTCCAGCCACAACCTCGAAAGTGAAAAGGTTTTCCTGTTTGGAGCAAACAAACACAACAAAAGTCTTAGGGGTTGCTTAACATAAAACTAAACTATAAATAAACCAGTATAATGTTTTCGTTTTTAGATGGGTTTAAGTATTTACTGTATTAACTTCTGATATTTGACATTCCTGTTTCTATTATTCATTTATTTCCTATATACATGAAATACTGGTATCCATAAATCACAAGAATGGATTTCGCAACAACCATCTAGAATACTATCATCATCTTGTGTCAAATAGAATTTTGAGAAGGATACTATGTAGGGGCTTAATCATGCAGGTGACATGAGATACATTCACGAGCAACAAATTAATGATCACCTCTCTATAATTAAGATTTTGTAATATTAACCTTCATTGTAACATTCAATAGCATTGGTGACACATAGCCTGAAGAACAATAGCTTTTCGGCATAGTGGTGAATAAGGATATCTTCCACTGTAAAAAGAAAAAAATGCAAGATATCCATTATACTAGAACATATAAATGTAGGGATATTTTGTAGAGTGAAAAGTTCTATATGGTTTTTTTACAACCTGTTCACTCCATAATAATGTCTCACAATACTTGAAAGATGCAATAGAATTGGGGCACTAATGATGCAATTGTCAACATTAATATATCATGTGATATCTACATAAAGTAACTGGGATCTCCCAGTATGAGCCTTTTTTGAAATATCTTAACTAAGAAACAGCAATGATAAAATAATGATAACATGTTCAGAAACCCTACAATTTTACAAAGCTGTATATGTTTTTGTGAAAAATGATTCTTGGGCCATGTCGTTGTGCACTGGACAGAGATACATAATAAGGTTTGTTCATTGTTACACATAGACAGAGGCTTAGTCATTAGAGTCTGAACTTAACTCTATTGTCATGACACCAACATTGAAAACATATATTACCAATATATATACTTACATGATTTTCCTGGAAGCTTTGCATCATGGTTAATTGCACGGGTATAGACTTGTCTTTGAAGTCTGTGTAAAGCCTCCAAACCTTGGTTGGAGTACTTAGAAAAGGAGCGAAAATGTCTAAACAGCATGCCAGTGTGCTCTATGGTCAGATGTCCATAGTCTCCAGTGCCCAGTCTGTCTCCAAACATCTCTCTTAATAGAAAACCCCAATCTTTTGCCTGAAAAAATTGTAAGTCAATATCTGTTTTATGTGTATTTTTTCTTTTTCTTTTTTGCATGGCAATATTGGTTTTACAATATTAAAGTTGGATTTTTTTGTTTAGTTATAATGTGTGTGTAGGCACAGAATGATGTACAAATGAGACCACAATCCAGGGACAATTAAATAATGCATTCTCACCCTTCGTGTTTAACAGATCTCAAGCTTTTTCAAGTGCATACTTATTAGATTAGGACTCGCTTTGCATATGTAATGTGATAGCTGCACAGATGATATACTAATGAGCTAAGGAAAAAAAAATCATGATTAAATATTTCATCATGTCCTTACCTCCATGTCATATATATTAATTTCTTCTTCTTCTCCTTCTTCTACTTTAAACATGCGATCCCTTATTGTTTCTATTATGTCTCTCCACTTGAGAAATACCTAATTAAAATGAAAAATAATTTATACCATTTATCAAATTCAATAATAATTCATTGGTAGAAAATTAATAATAATATGTTGGTAGAACATTAGAAAAACAATTATTGAACGTGTCACATGCCACTCAATGTAAACAACATACTTATTTTCTAAAAAAGGAAACCAACCATCATGTAGAAGCTCTTTTGGACCTCTGCTGCATAGATTGATGCCAGGTGTTGATCTCCATCTTTTTTCTTGTTTTTTCCTTGTCTTTATTTTTCATCTGGGAAAGCCTGGAGGTATTTCTTTTCAATTTCAGCTTGTTGCTCTTGCCAATATTCAATTCTCTTTTCCAAGTGTTTCCGAAGTCCTGAATACAATTAATTTCATATTATATCATTTATTACAAAATTGTAGACTGCGCAGAGTGGAACGGGATTAGTGGGTCAATTTGAGTGAGTTTTATTCAATGTTTTGTTTCTTGATTTCATGATGAAAATTACTAAATAGGACAAAACACTGCTAATTATACAATAGAAAACAAGGAAATTACATGAAATTGTGCCACATGATTTTATTATTACTAAAGTTTCACGGCTATATTGTTTGCACTCTACACAAGTGAGGGTAACACTCCAGCAGATTTTTCTCTCCCCAGCTCAATTGCAAACATTTTAGTTCAGACTTACTTGGTAGATTTACAGTTTTTACACTTTCTTGGTGAGTGCCGTAGTCTCTCACAAATGTGTCATTGCTTAGTTGTTTTTTAAATACCTAAAAGTAATTACCAAAAAATAGAGGAGAAGGAGAGATCAGTGGTCTGTCACCTATATATACTCTAAAGAAAATATGCACATATGCATGGCATTAGTCAGTGTGTAAACCTATAGTAGTCCCTCTGCCTACTATCTGAGATTATATTTGACTTCTGGCTTTCGGCTTGGTCAAATATAATTTCTCAAATGTTATGTAAATAGCCAACTTAAGTTTGTCTTGTAGGCAGTAATGTTTAATTCTTGTGAGCTTTAAAGCTAAATGTGTTGAGCTGTAAATAAAATGGTTTTATTTAATTTTTGATTTATAGTCACAGTTAAAGATAAAAATACTTTTTTCTAGTATTGGATATAATGTTTGGTGTGTTTTGCTCAATACCAACAAACAATCATTTACAAATTGAATGTATATTTTAACTTGTTGGTTTGTGTAAAAGTACTGTACCTCTTCTATCAAATATTCGCAAAAGCTGTATCTATCGAGAAGAACTTGTTTTGCAGCATTAGGGGTCTTATCATAGTATGAAGTGATCTTTTCATTCGGCAAACCAATTTCCATTATTACTTCCAGGTTTTTCAAGATTAATCTCTCTGTAGGACCTAAAATGTAGAAATGTAGGAAATTATTTTATGCTACTAGTTGATTCTATTACTTCATAATCATTGTTAATGTTAATGTTAACAAATAAGCAATGTTGTTGTCTTAATATTCACAAGTCATGAAGTAGTTAAAAGGAATAGATTTACGCATACTCATTTACAACCACTCTAGTAATACACTGTCATAGTCATTGCGGCAACAATAGAATTGACTTCCGATTGTGAAAAGATGATGTAACTTATTACACATGTATGACAACAACAACAAAAAAACAATTAGGAATGATCATCAACTGCAGGCAAATGTAAGACATTGAGGTGGGCTTTTGAGATATTCATTTCATATTACCTGAGAAGGTTGCAACTTTGATGTTGCTTTTTTCCACTGCTGTTTCCTGACCTTTTCTCAATTTGACAGTCAGTCGATCGCTTCTCTTTAAAGCTCTCTGGTCCAGACTGCGACAAAGCATTATTCAGATCATCTAATGCATTGCATCTATGAGCAAAAAGACCGACAGATCCTAGGAGCTGCTCAGTATTGTGCATCTCACAATGAAGAGCACATAACATAACATTACTGAGTTCTTCATCCAATATGAATTCCAGGTCATCCCTCAAACCTGTCCAGCTAAAAAAAAAATAGCACAAATCTATGAAAAACCAGAGAGGCAGTTTACTGAAGTGTGAATTTTTTACTTTGATGAAAGTAGTAATTAACATTGCAAACATTTTGTGTGCCTTTCAGTGACTAATTACGGTTACCAAAGTTTTGCATGTTCACATTTAATCTGATTAAAGCAGTATTGTACTGTTGCATATTTGTCATCAATTCTAAAATATTGAAAACAGGATATTATTTAAATCTGTACTTGACCTTCAAAATCTGTACATTTGAAACAGTCATGATTTGACTGTATCATTTACATCCACCCAGATGATCATATAACTTCATTTGACATTTATTCACCTGGGTTCAGACCGTTCTATACAATGATATCATGATCTGATTCAGGCATAACTCTGCATGAGATATCCAAATAATATACATACAAAAAGTTAATTGCTATGTACAGTTTTAAATGATATACTTCTTAAGTAAAGTAGAAATTATGCGTTCGGTGTGTATATAATAAGTACCTCCCAACATTTCCTTTGCTTCTGTTGATGCAGTCCTTCAAACATCCAACACATGCATCACCATCATCAGAAATAGGACATCCACAGCCCTGTTAAAAGTGATCACATGCTTAGTTACGTGTATTTATATAATTACATTCAATATATTTCAAATAACTAGAAGCACATTTTTTGATACACAACTGAAAAATGTCTGTAACGTAATTGATTCATTAATATATGTAGAGTACTTTAGAGGTGGTATAGCTAAGTGTATTTGCAAAAGTAATTTAAATTTTAATCATGCTATATCAAATAATTTCTGATTTGCATTAACTCTTAGACTACTCATTTCAGAGTGGTTATAATTTACTAATTGGTTTTACATTTTACATTGCTTATTATAAATTACAATATTAACTCACCCTGACAGCCATACAATATATACAAAACTCAGTATCCAATCCTTTTCCAGCCAATTTGAAGCTGTCATCTTCTGTGCTTCTCTTCCTTACCATGAGAAGACAAAGGGCTTTGTAATCAGCTGTGACTAAAAAGTAAATTTACTGTATGTGAATTAAGAGGTAGACCTAATTTTGTATGATTAAGTTTATAATTATATGTTCTGACTGATCTTGCCAATGAAGAATTCATTCTTCACACATAAATTATTTATTTCATTATGTCATTAGCTAAGTACAGAGCCAATTCAATTTGATCATCTTCTTGTTCAAGGATTAAAAGTTTCAGAAAATTCTGAAAGTTGTAGTGAGGTAAAGCTATCATAAAAATGGATAGGTATGTAGTATGATTAATAATATCCACTATTGTTTATATTATTTACATTTATTAGAATTGAAAAATACAATGAAAACCAAAGTTTTGTCTGTAAATATGAATAAATGTTAATTTTTTTATTGGTGTTAAATATGATAATTTTACCTGTAAATTTCAAATTGTAGACTTTACCATCAACATTTATTCCACTTTTTTTAAGAGCTCTTTTCTGAGCATTTATCTGTCTCAACAATTTTCTTATCTCAGCTCTGCTCAATATATAGAAAGAATAAAAAAGAAAAATTAAAACCTATGACATCACGAGGAATTCTTACACACAATGCATTAGCTAGTTATGGAGCAGTATGTAAAATTGCATTAATAAAAACAATTTGGTGATCTTCAACGAACAATGACATAAAATATTAATTGAATATTAATAAAAGTGTTACACTGATAATTCAGTAAAATGAAAGTATTTGTTTTTTAACTGATCCTGAATCTGAATTTCTTTTTATTATGGTCTACTAAAAACATTTTCATACAAACCTTGTCTCACCACAATTCGCAATTACTAGAGGATAAACTGATTTGCAGGGCATTTTATGGGCACTAGTCCAATCAAAACTTGATCTCTACCTGTTGATTCAGTTATTCTTTATTAATCATAGGTAGTTTAGATAGAAAATTATATAAATGTTGAGACTGGGCTGGCTCCAATTTTGTACACAGTGAGGGAAGGATAACACACCTGCACGTTTAATCTTTTCTTTTTGATCGAAGCCCAGGATGGAGGATGCCAACAGGAAATTACAGGAAACCAGTCCCCTCCTTACTAAGGCTTTTGCCCAGTCCACACTTCTCACTACACTCCTGTTAATTACATACACTCTACATTCGACTCACCGCATTTCGATGGAGGGAAGAAAACAGGGGGACCTTTATAAGAAAAACTCTCATCTCTCATCAAGATTTAGAAAAACACATCGAACAAACTCAGTTCACATATGACCTGATCGAGCCAGAATTGAATCAGACTCATGTTTTTAAACTAATAATGTAAGTTAATTGTCATATAAACATACTGTATTACCTCCTGGAGATCTTCCATCAATCTTTATATTGAACTCCACATCATCACTGTCTTGCTTTAAAAGGCGCTGCTCTCTTATGGCCCATATAATCGTTGATTTCAAGTCAACCTCATAAGCTTGTTTTTCAGTTTCCTCATTTCTCTTGATTCCCATTGTATCTTTGATTACACTGAAGATCAAACTTCTGACTGCCTTTATTTGACTTTTTGTCAAAAGAACTGGAGTATCTTTTGAATTCTTAAAATGAATTATCAAATAAATGGCATTAATATTAATCAGTAATGATGAAAAGGTAAATTATACACCGTGAAAAGATGAAAAAACTTACTGACGTTTCGGACGCTAGTCCTTCGTCGGAGTAAAAGAGAAAGAAGTGGTAGAAAGGAGTGTATATATGATAGAATAAGACAAAAGAAACCAATGAGAGCAAGGTAGGCAAGGAAACAAAAACAAACAATCAAAAGACAAAAGGAAAGGTTAGTTGAAATAAAGCGTTCATTAATCCCGTTGGGACTTAGAGTGCCCAATAGGTGAATAAGCCGCATTTTTTTGGTCTTGCGACAATCATTGTTGCCGTTAAGCAAAGAAAGACCGAAAACAATGAAGTCAGAAAGAGAATGGTTAGTTAGATTAAAATGGCGGGAAACTGGTTTGTCTTTTGAGAGTTTGCTTTTGTTTCCTTGCCTACCTTGCTCTCATTGGTTTCTTTTGTCTTATTCTATCATATATACACTCCTTTCTACCACTTCTTTCTCTTTTACTCCGACGAAGGACTAGCGTCCGAAACGTCAGTAAGTTTTTTCATCTTTTCACGGTGTATAATTTACCTTTTCATCATTACTGTTTCATTAGAAACACCGACGCAGCTCACACTAGTTTTAGCTAGTTATACCTTTTTAATATTAATCAGTGAATTAGAGTATAAATATTCATGATCCGAGTCCTAGAATTTTTTTTGTTTGTTTTGTTTTAAGACGTAGAATGTTTTTTAAGCATTTATGAATTTGAGTTAGGGACTTGCATAACTTGGAGGAGTTAATGGTGTACGTGAGTTGGGCATATATATAAATACAGAAAAAGGTTGCTGCAAGGAAAAAAAGGAGCCTTGAAAACGAAAATACGGGCAACACTTGTCACACAACCGTACATTTCTTTGTAAAGCATACAGCTTTCAAAAAAATTTACTCCCAAAATATAGAACATATTACTCTCAAATGTTCAGTAGTTACAAAATAAGACATTCTCTTGCGATTTCTGCAGTCGGTTTGCTTGTAGCTTTAAATTATTTTTTATGCTTATGAGCAAAAAACGTAAACAAAGATCGTCCTCTATAGCTGGACTTACCCCAGTACGATCAAGTTGAGTGATGTTCAGCAAAGTCTGCCAACTGTCGTCAGGAAGCTTTGCTTTTAATTTAAAATACAACTGCACCCAGTCAGGACGACGTAGTGCTTTGAAATAGTCGAGCCATTTCTCCGTTGAAAATATCGATTCCAGACCTTTTGTTCCTTTGGCCTCCGACACTATATGGACTACCTCGTCCATCGTTCCTATCATGGATTCGTCCCCACTTAAAATCTTCTGGCCGATTATGGCGGACCAAGATTCACGATGACTCGCACAGACATCGTCGATCTCGCGTTTTAGAGACGACGTTCTTTGGGTATAGATCGGCGTTTGTTTAGAGGCCGTAAGGTTTCATTGTTTTTTATGTCTTCGACATTCGGGGAGATCACTACCAACTTTTTGTTGACTGGTTGAGCCAGGCTTGCCGGTGTTGTTGGCGGGAGAGTATCGGATTTTGGCGGGCTTTTCTCGTACTTGATGTGTAGCTTTAACAGAGCCGCATTTGAAGTCTCTAACTCTCTTAGTAACCTAGTAATTTCTTTCGACGCATCTACCAAACGTTGCTCAAGGTTTTGGACATTCTTTAGTAGGTCTTGAGTGAGTGTAAGTGTGTGTAAGTGTGTGTAAGTGTGTGTAAATGTGTGTAAGTGTGTGTAAGTGTGTGTAAGTGTGTGTAAATATGTGTTAATATGTGTGCAAGTGTGTGTAAATGTGTGTAAATATGTTTAAGTGTGTGTAAGTGTGTGTAAGTGTATATAAGTGTGTGTAATTGTTTGTAAATATGCGTTCATATGTGTGTAGTGTGTGTAAATATGTGTTCATATGTGTGTAAGTGTATGTAAGTTTGTGTATTATGTCTAACTAAGTGTGTGTAAGTGTGTGTAAATGTGTGTAAGTGTGTGTAAATGTGTGTAAGTGTGTGTAAGTGTGTGTAAGTGTGTGTAAGTGTGTGTAAATATGTCTAAATATGTCTAAATATGTGTGTACGTGTGTGTGTGTGTGTAAGTGTGTGTAAGTGTGTGTAAGTGTGTGTAAGTGTGTGCAAGTGTGTGTAAGTGTGTGTAAGTGTGTGTAAGGTTTGTAAGTGTGTGTAAGTGTGTGTAACTGCGTGTATAAGTGCGTAAATGTGTGCAAGTGTATGTAATATGTATAAATAAGTGTGTAACTGTGTGTTAAGTGTGTGTAAATGTGTGTATGAGTGAGTAAGCATGCGTTCATAGGTGTGTAAGTGTGTGTAAGTGTGTGTAAGTGTTGTAAGTGTGTGTAAGTGTGTGTAAGTGTGTAAGTGTGTGATAATTGAATGTGTGTAAGTGTGTGTAAGTTTGTGTAAGTGTGTGTAAGTGTGTGTAAGTGTGTGTAAGTGTGTGTAAGTGTGTGTAAGTGTGTGTAAGTGTTTGTATTTGTGGTAAGTGTGTGTAAGTGTGTAATTGTGTAGTGTTGTAAGTGGTGTGTAAGTAGTGTGTTAAGTGTGTAAGTGTGTTGTAAGTGTTGTGTAAGTTTGTGTAAGTGTGTAGAAGTGTGTAAGTGTGTGTAGTGTGTGGTAAGTGTGGTATGTTGTAGTGTGTGTAAGTGTGTGTAAATGTGTGTAAGTTGTGTGTAATTTGTGTAAGTGTGTGTAAGTGTGTGTAAGTGTGTGTAAGGTGTGTGTAAGTGTGTGTAAGTTGTAGTGGTAGTGTGTGTAAAATGTTGTAGTGTGTAAGTGTATGTAGATGTGTGTGAATGTGTGTTGTGTGTGTGTAGTGTGTGTAAGTGTGTGTAGTGTGTGTAAGGTGTGTGTAAGGTGTGTAACTGCTTGTATAGTGCGTAATGGTGCAAACGTGTATGTAAATAGTCTAAATAAGTGTGTAAATGTGTGTAAGGTGGTAAAAGTGTGTATGAGTGAGTAGGCATGGTCATATGTGCTGTAAGTGTGGGTAAGTGTGTGTAGTGTGTGTAAGTGTGGTAAAGTGTGTGTAAGTGTGTGTAAGTGTGTGTAAGTGTGTGTAAGTGTGTGTAAGTGTGTGTAAGTGTGTGTAAGTGTGTGTAAGTGTGTGTAAGTGTGTGGTAAGTGTGGCTAAGTGTGTGTAAGTGTGTGTAAGGTGTGTAAGTGTAGTGGTAGATTGTGGTAGTGTAGTGTAGTGTTGGTAAGTGGTGTGTAAGTGTGACGAAGTTGTGTGTAAGTGTGTGACGTGTGGTAAGTGTATAAGTGTTGTGTAAAGGTGGTGTGAAGTGTGTGTAAGTGTGTAAGTGTGTTGTAAGTGGTGGAAGTGTGGTAAAGTGTGTGTAAGTGTGTGTAAGGTGTGTTAAGTGAGTGTAAGTTGTGTGTAAGTGTGTGTAAGTGTGTGTATGTGTGTACGTGGTGTAGTTTGGTTGTAGGTGTGTTGTAAATATGTGTTATATGTGTGTAAGTGTATGAAAATATGTGTTCAATGTGTGTAAGTGTATGTAAGATTGTGGTGAAATATGTTTAAGTGTGTGGTAATGTGGTATATGTGTGTGTAAGTGTGTGTACGTGGTGTAAGTGTGTGTAAGTGTGTGTAAGTGTGTGTAAGAGTGTGTAAGTGTGTGTAAGTGTGTGTAAGCTGTGTGTAAGTGTGTGTAAGTGTGTGTAAGTGTGTGTAAGTGTGTGTAAGTGTGTGTAAGTGTGTGTAAGTGTGTGTAAGTGTGTGTAAGTGTGTGTAAGTGTGTGTAAGGGTGTAAGGTGGTTTAAGTGTGTGTAAGTGTGTTTGTGTAAGGCGTGTGTAAGGGTTGTAAGTGTGTGTAAGTGTGTGTAAGTGTGTGTCAGTGCCCCTGTGTAAGCTGTGTGAGTGTGTGATACGTGTGGTTGTAAGTGTGTGTAAGTGTGTGTAGTGTGTGTAATAGTGTGTGTAAGGTGTAATTGTGTGTAAGTGTGTGTAAGGTGTTTGTAATGTGTGGTAAGTGTGTTGTAACTGTGTGTGACGTGAGTAAGTATGCGTTCATATGTGTGTTAGGATTGTGTGTAAGTGTGTATAGGTGTGTTAGTGTGTGTAAGTGTATGTAAGGTGTGTGTAAGTGTGTTGTAAGTGTGGGGTACAGTGTGTGTAAGGTGTTGTAAGTGTGTGTCAGGGTGTGTAAGTGTTGTGTAAGTGTATGTACGTGTGTGGTAAATGTGTGTAAGGGTGTGTTCAACTATGCGTTTCCTATGTGTGTAGTGTGTGTAAATATGTGTTAATCTTAGTGAAGTGTATGTACGTGTGTGTGACTATGTCTAAACTACGTGTGTGTCAGTGTGTGTGGGTGTGTGTAACGTGTGTGTACGTGTGTGTAACTATGTGTAAACATGTGGCGTAAGGTGTGTGACTATGTGTTCCTAGTGTGAGTGGTGACGTGTGTGTCAATGGTGTACGTGTGTGTAAGTGTGTGTAAGTGCCGTATGGAGGATTAAAGTGTGTAATCTATTTAACTATGTGTCACCAGTGTGTGTCTGTGTACAGTGCGTTATAAGTGCGTAAATGTCTGCAAGGTGTATGTAAATATGAATAAATACGTGGTAACTGTGGGCAGTGTGTGTAAATTGTGTGTATGTGAGTCAGTGTGTGTAGTGTGTGTAGTGTGTTTCAAGTGTGTGTAAGTGTGTGTAAGTGTGTGTAAGTGTTTAGTGTTGTAGTGTGGTAAAGTGTGTGTAAGTGTATGTAGTGGTACGTGTGTGTAAGTGTGTGTAGGGTTGTGTAATGTGTGTATGTGTGTGTAAGTGTGTGCGGGGTGTGTAAGGTGGTACGTGTGTGTAAGTGGTTGTACAATGTTGTACTAGTGTGTAAGTGGTATAAATAAGGGTAGTGGTGGTAAGTGTTGCGACGTGTGTGTCCGTGGTGTACTGGGTGTCCGTGGTTTACGTTGTGTCAGGGTGTCAGTGTGGTCCGTGGTGAAGTGTGGTTCCGTGGTGTACGGTGTTTCCGGGGGTAAGGGCGTCAATCTGCGTCATATGGTGAAGTGTGTGTTTAACTTGGTCCTTGGCAGGTCTGTAGCTTGTGCCTATTTCTCACTCCTTTTGTTTCGTTTGTGGGGTGTGGTCCTGGCCTTTTCCTTTTTCGTTTACACTTTTCCCTCTTGTCAGTGTCTCTTCATTTGTCCCCTTTTTTAGTGTGCACTTTTTTACTTTTTTCCTTTTGTCCTTTTGCAATTTTTTTCTTTTT